>CM042254.1:12077935-12677935 GCA_023566225.1 Romanogobio albipinnatus
TAATGATGTGGAGCACGTCTTGAATGCTTTCATTCATGTTTCACCGTATATCCTGTTTTAATTAATAGTTTGGGTGCATGGAAACATTTCTAATCTTAATCTTGAGGGTAAAAACATGATGAATGAAAAACATGACATTGTATAATTTATTCAGTTGATCAATGATTCAAATGGTAACCAAGAGTCTTTTGAGTGATGCAGTAAATAAGCATGTTCAAAAGAGTAATTTTTTTGTGAATCAGACTATACTGGTTGTGCTGTGTGATTTTGATTCATTTCAAACAACTGGTTTATAAAAGGTCACTGGCTGATTAATCAAAGAATCAATATTTGTTTACCTGTGTGCCCAGAGAACTGTAGGCAATATGTCTAATTCAAAACTTGAAAGGTCCCAGGACAAGAATAAAAAATAGCCGGGTAAGGTATATTGAAGACATTTTTCACAAAAAAAAAACAAAAAAAAAACACTTTTATTGCTTAAGATCTATTTGGGGAGAATAAGTATTTCATAAGCAGAACCTTTTGATTTAAGAGACGATGGCATTGTATTATTCATATTTGTGTGGCTCAACGGTTGAACTGCAGGAGGAATCTCAGCAAAGTTGAGCCTATAAGAGACACTTGCTGACTACTTTCATGAGGGAAAAGAAAAACATATCTGTCATTAATAACTTTAGCATCTTCTTAATCTGCCTACTTCACATGCCTGGTGAGAAATGGGAGTGGTGAGAGGACAGGATGAGGAGAGAATGAGTGATTCTCACAGGAACAGATTTTCTCTTTCTCCATTAGCTTAGGGTAATACAGTGCTAAAAGAAATATATACTAGACGTAGACATGAAAACACAAATTATGCATTGATAAAAAAACATGCTGAATCATTTACTAACTCCCATGGATGAGCAAACAGCCACACATGCAAAAGGAATATGCTTGGTATACTCAAGCTTTCCTTAAATTCTTCAAAAATAAAGCTGTTATGTGCAGTCTATGGGCGACCCTGAGCACTCCCTGCCGCCACACTCCTACATCTGAACTGTATGCACTTTTTCAAGATGTGTGTCTCTAAGAGCATCTATTTGAAGATGCAGCCCCTAAATATATATCAGGCAAGAACAGTGGAGTGGGAAAGAGAAACCCTAAAGAAAACTCCAATATGGTTCTCAGCGATAATGGTCTTTGATAAATGATTAATGTGGTTAAAAGAGATCACAGCTGACTATGAGCAAACAGGAACAATAACCAGTCAATCAACAGAACATTACTAGAGGCCTTTAAACACACCAGTTGGCCATCGCGTGTCTTGGATATTTTTCTCGGCTGTTTTTCTCATCTCATTTAAACAATTCCTAATGGAGAGAAAACGACCAATAAGGGGCCGTTTCCTGTGTGACCTGCTATTGTAGTGCATGCAATTGCTTTGTATTAACTATTCAACACTACAAAAAGCTTTTGGACTGAAAAAAGAGATATTAGTGCGTTGATGAATGCTAAACATAATATTCTGAAGTGAGTGCTCAAGTCGCAGCACTACTAAATATGTTGCTCTCTGCAGGTCACAGTAAAGCATTAAAGCACAATGAAAGCATTCAATTTCAAAAATATATATTTTTTAGCTGTAACATTAACTGCTGAGTTAATGGTTTATCCTAAATGCTGGATATGAGAAAGTATGTGAACACGTGCTCGCTCTATACATATTTGAAGGGAAAGATCTGTGCCTCTCTTTCACCTCCCTCTGCTACCAATTAAATTGAAACACGACTACTTTGATCAGCCTTAACAATGAAGCCCTGCAATTAACACAGCCAAACCAGTGCATGTTATTCTGTAGGGCCAGCAAATCTGCATGGGCCTTTAAAAAATATAAATTTTTACAGAGAGACAGAAAGAACAACGGACAGACAATAGAGAGATGATAGATACGACATTAGACAGACAGAACCAACAGACCAATAGATAGTCTTTTTACACCTACTTTTACACATTAGTGCTCTGATTTAGCCATGATCTATTCAGTTATTAGAGTCAATCATGGCTTGTGACTCTAGAATATCAAATAAAGTTTTCTACTGTACTGTCTACTGTTAAGAAAACTGTCCATTACAAGATTTGTGGTTTACAGACCCTGACTCATGGTGCACTTCTGTCTTATTTACAGGCACAGGACTATATCCATAGTCAAATTATTAATTATTTATGGAATGATTATTTTAAATCTCAACAGGGATGTTTAACTAATGTCAGTTTGTGCTTTTCAGTGCTAATGAAGTGCTATAACTGGCAGCAGTAATCTTAGAAATGTTCTGAGCCCCTAAGCATGCTGGCTAAACAAAAGGTCATGTTGATTTGTGAGAAAGGGGCAGGAAATGAAGTTATTTCACTCCTAAATATGCAACATACAGCTTAAATGAGCACGGAATATATTTTCTTATAAGCTTTTGAAATGTGTTCTTGTATAAAAAACTGATCTTCAACAAGCAGACATGCTCATTTGTTTACTGTGTAGGCATCTATACACAGACGGCAGGTGATTTTAAAGTGTAAATTGCGTTTTAGAGGTGATTCAGGGCCCAGTGACTTCATCAGTATATTGAAGTCACTATCAAGCCAATTGCTGGTGCTTCATCTCAGCATGACCATTTAGCAGCCCCCAAACCTCTGAGGAAACTCAAAATGGAATAGTATATAAAGAAAATGTATTTCCCCACCTGAGCAATGCACACAATAGTCGCAATAGTGTGAACAGCACTGTGAAAATGGGTTGTTTTATACTTAAGTGTTTAATAGACAGTAGATTAGTGTTTAATAGATTGATTAATAGACAACTAGTAATTTTAACAGTGATATTTGTTGCATCACTGAAAAAGAAAAATCATTTGCCAGTTGTTTGCCAATAAAAACAAAAGCAAGAGAGATTTAACTCAGAAAATGCATATAAAAAAAGTTCCATTCTTTCTTTCTTTAAAGTGATATTTGTTTTTATAAATTAATTTATATTGAATTTAGTTATATATAACTATACAATTATATCCATTTATTTATTTATTATTTATTTTCATTGATTGGCACTAATGCTTCTCTGCTTGTCAGGGTCAAGTGGATTCTTTGAAGTGAGAGAGAATTTTACTTGCCCGACTAGACAATTAGCCTGATTAAGACGTCAATAACAAAAAATTATTAGGAAGGCATCCAAATTTTGGCCACTAAACATTTCCAGAATGATTATTTTTTCATTCTCGAATTAATCAGCCATTTGAACAAATTGGTTGAATGAATGACTCATTAAGTCACTTGCCGCCACCTATAGGTGTCTTAAGTTTCATATTTTAAAGCATCATTTCTCCAACATTTCATATTTGTGTGTGTATTTAGGGAAAAAATACACAGATACATACACAGATCAGAGTGATCCTATTTTCGTTTTCTTTAGAAAGTGGCACCAGTTCAGCCTGAGAGCAGATTCACTTTCTTTTGCATCTAGCATAGGTATAAAAATATATATTTGGCTGAGTGTATATTTTACCATACAAGGTCATGAGGGCATTGATGGGGATTTAACAGCAGAAGATGAGTGAACAAGAAGGCATATAAGGAGCAGTGAACGTTTACCTGTAACTGGACGGAGCGAACACTAAGGCCTTGGACGATAGGGTTAAAGCGGGCCACCCCTCTTCCCTCTGTTGCCGTGGTGATGGCTTCAAGGACCTTCTCCAAACTTGATGCAGGGAAAAAAGTAAAAGTAAATGTTACGGCTTTGATTTGGCTTTACATTTTTTGCAGAGAGTTATGCTGGGATTGCACTTCTCACTGGTATGGAGGGCAGTTTAAATGCACTTACTGCTCCTAATATACTTTTCATGAAAGACAACTGCACATTTGTCATGGTTTACATGGAGCTGATATTTAAAAAAAAAGTGTCATAACCAGATTGATTTCAACTGAAAGGCTGCAAGTCGGGAGGCTTACGTATTTTCTTCTCCCACAATACAGATTGCAGAAAGCAGTTTAACTACATCTGTCATCATGGCCGGCTGACAAGGGTCAATGGCTTGGGCCAACAGTGCCAGACTTGTCTCCTCTCCAAAGATCCGCTCCAGTCCATACTGCAGACAGACAGAAAAAGTTATGCAATTCATAACCCAGTGTAACTCTGTGATTCCTGCGATTATATTCCGCAGTGGCACACACAGCACCACTGCTAAATCTACAGCGTCTCAGTAAAAGATCAATTCAGTGAATCTGAATTGTATGTAATGACTTTCACAGAATTACTGCACAAAACAGAGAGCTAAAAAGAAGAGCTAATGACTAGGCTGAACAGAGAATTGTGTGGCAGGCGAGCTGTCTGTCAAAATCTGTCACCGGCCGAATGTGGTAAAAATGAATACCAAAACAAAATCAAACAAACCAAACCAAACAAAAAGATAGTAAGCTATATAAAATATTGAGGGTCACATTAAATTCACAGTAGTAGTTTTGTAGAAAAGTTTTAGTTTTAAATTAGAGGTGACTCTTTAAAAGTGGAGGAACCAAAGAAGGACATGGCGTAGCTGCCTGTTGCTCTGTCCTTGAAGTAATGATAAATCTGCGATCAGGGATATGTTAATAGTAGCGTGAAAGAGAGAGGGAGGGTGAAAAAAGAAAGAAAGAAATGGCAAGCATAAAGGTGAATGAAGAACACAGACACAGGACAGAAAAGCCTTGGGGGTCTGGAACGACAAGAGCGGATCGAGACCCGCAGAGAGAAGCGAGGAGTCAAAGAGGGGAGAATATCCACGTCTGAACTAAGGGGGGTTTGGTTAATGACGACCGCAGCGCCAACACCACAGGATGAATTTCTCATTAATTCAAAACACTCTGATGTAACTTGAAAGACAATATCTCTCTACTCTGTCAATCTTTAGGTATAAGAGATTCACTTGGCAAAAAAAATATTCACAAAACGTTTTGGAAAATGGAATGAATCATTTCATGATCTGCTTATTTAGAAATGAACAAATATAAATATGTCATAATGTGAAGCTACATTTGGAAGACCCAAATCAGCTGCCATCTTGCAACAGCACAAAACAACTTGTGACTCAAGTTTAGCAATTTTCAAGACATGAATCATGCTGAGTGAATTCATTTGACTAAAAAGCTTTAGGACAGCAAATTCACCAAGTTGTGTTAATTGCTCCATAACTCATGCCAATTAATGCCTGCGACTGCCATATCTTAGACTTGTTGTCATTCAGAACAGATGTTTCTGCAGTTTTTTTATGCAAACTTAGGTATGAAAACATCCTTCCCGCCTCAGAGGCACAGGGGAGATAACACGTTATCACAGTGTTTACGCACAGTAATGGATGTAAACATATTTGAGCCATTTTCTGTCTTCATTCAGTGGGAGTTGGTGACAGCTGGACGGGAGCACCTGGTTGGCAGGCAACATGGGCGGAATACGTCCCATGATGCTACGGGGCTAAAGTGAGAGGTCTGGAGTGGTGACAGGCCTCTGGGTAAATAAGGCTCTCTGCACCCGTCGTGTGCTTGGGATTACACCAGACCTTTAGGGCTGAGAGGTGTGTGTAGTAGATTTTAAAACTTGCAGAAAACACAACTGGGATTTCCAACAAATGAATGCCAAAAATGACTACACAGAAGTGTTTTTTTCTGTGACACTACAGAAACGGGTAGTGTTTCAGGAAAACAACAATGGCCTCAACCCATTTATATTTCCTCAGTGGGTGACCATGACAGATTTACTGAAAGATTCACTGATGTGCTTAATTGCTTTGTTTCCATTTTAAACAATTGGTGTGTCAATTGGAGTCGATGACGAGACAAATACAATCACAACAAAATAGAAATCAAATTCTCAAGCTCCCGTGGGGGAAAAAACCTCAATACATACAGTAGAGTCAGTGGGCCACTGCCCTGCAGCGTTTAGCTCCAACCCTAATTAAACACACCTGATCCAGCTGGTAGAGCCCGACGGGCCCAGACTTTATGCCCCTAGGACCGGGCTTCGGGCTAATTTTCATGCCATACCTCACACGCGGGCCGGGCTTCTGGCCTATTTTAGGCTTCTCCTTCATTTTATAATTTAGACATTCATTAATTAAAATGTGTTGCGCTGGTGGAAACAACACAAGACCATGCTCCCGCGACCCTCGAGACAGTTTAGAGACTAGAGCGGCACCAGCATGGCAGCATTTTAATAACCGAGGGCACAACTGATGCTTTTGCGCACAGTAAATCACTCCCGCAATAGAATAACAGATCTACACGCGAGGAAACAGCAGCCCGCAAGCTCCTTTTAAACCCCCGCACACGCATGACATCTCTGAGCGCAAATCGAGCCCTTGTGAGCTTGGACACGGCTCGCAGCATGTGCGCCATCATTCCCCACACTCGCGCTCAAGCTTCTATTTTGCTCACGCAAAAACATTTTATTTTTGGCAGTCGTGGGGCGGGACTTTACTTATTTCATTGTAACCTGAAATGTCATTGGTTAATTCCGTTTTTCCAGAAGTAAGTTGTGAATGGACACCTATGTAAAACGATTAGACATGGCTTCATCAACGGACCAGATGCAAGCGAGTTAAACTTTATTTACTGACTGATTGATTGCGTTATTAATATAATTATGTCCTTACCAGATACTATATTAACTTTATTTATTAATTTTATGGAGCTGTAGCTACTGGGGAAAAATGAGAACAGTTATATTTGCTGTAGTTCACCACTACATTACCACTATACTTCCGCTAAACAGTATTTATGTTTACCCAGCCACAATTATAGTAGTTCTGAGAACTTCAGAAATGTGAAAAGTGTCCATTAAATAGTTTACTATAGTTGAAGTTAAAGTACAGTTTATTTTAAATGAGCATTAGATCACAGCAAATATTTTTTTTAAATCTAACAATCGAAACATAAAAATAGTGGAAATTAGGATGCATAAATATCTAATATTAACCATGTAGAATCAATATTGACTGCTCCAGACAAATAAAAAAATAAATCAGCCAATGTGCATATTTTTTTCTTTCTTTCTTTTTTCAATATTAAATTCTAATATTGATGCAGTGTAATATCGATGCTTACTTTATTAAAATACCATTGATTTACACCATCATAAAACACAGAGTCAGACCTGTTAGCGAGGCTGATAGATGACTGCTAACAGGTTCTCAGATAAGATCAGTTAAACTTCACTCAAACATCATGGGATATGTTGACACCAGACAACATGTCTGTCTAACATCTGCCACATACCCAGTGAATGAACATGGATCAAAACACCACAGATCTCTATCTGTACGTGTGTATGTATGTGTGCACGAGGCGGGGGTATCTCCTCAGACCGCGGGCTATCAACAACATCAGAGACACCACAAGAGATCAACTTCTAACGCCTCTCTCTAACAGGAGTGTGCAAATCATCAAAAGCCCCCCAAGACCTCTCCACTGCGGCCGTGCGGAGTACCCCCCTCCTGAGTTCAGAGTGGTGGCTGTCTGCAGCCCCCTTCATCTGAAGCTCTGCTCTTATCGCTCCTGACCATTTGAAAGCTGCCGCAGGTACGTGCGTCCGACGGGGAGAA
Source organism: Romanogobio albipinnatus (assembly GCA_023566225.1). NCBI lineage: Eukaryota > Metazoa > Chordata > Actinopteri > Cypriniformes > Gobionidae > Romanogobio > Romanogobio albipinnatus. The sequence continues at coordinate 12,085,528 of CM042254.1, forward strand.
TGAGTTAGCGGAGATGTAACACACCAGTTGATGAAGAGGGGTCGGCTGACACACAACTGTGGTTGGAATGAGTCTTGTTTGAAGCTGGTGCTTTAGGGTAATGATGAGATTTTTACTTCAAAAAAGTATATCTGAAACTCATGAATTGCATCCACAGCAGATAAATATGCTACATATTTATGTAGCACATTTATCTGCAGGCAGTCGTAGCCTTATGGTTTGAGAGTCAGACTGGTAACCCGAAGGTTGTGGGTTTGATTCTCTATATCGGCAGGAAATGACTGAGGTGCCATTGAGCAAGGCACCGAATCCCCAATCCCTCCCTGGGTGCCACAGCAAAAATGGCCGCCCACTGCTCCACGTGTGTGGGTCAATGGTTTGTGGTGTGTGTGTGTTCACTACTCACTGCTCCTAAAATGTGTACACCAACTTAGATAGGTTAAATGCAGAGAACAAATTCTGAGTATGGGATACCATACTTGGCCTTCACGTGTCACTAACTTTTTTACTTAATTCCACATATACTATGTCATTAGTAACATTTAATAAAATGTGATTCTAGACTTGTCACTATTGAGTGAAATGACTATAAATTGTCTAGAATGACAGCGCACATGATTCCTCTACTATGAAAAAATAATATAAATATAAAAAATGACTTTGAATATGTTTAAATGACATGAGATTATTTGGCCATGTGCAAACTGCAAAATTGTGGCATATTCCAGTGCTACATTGCAACTAAAATTCTTACATCTATTGTCATGCTTTACAAACTTAAAAGTTTGATTTTCTGTAATGTATTCTGCTTTTTTTTTTTTTTTTTTTTTTTTTACAAATTCTGCTGATTGGCCATTAAAATAATGTTATCTATGTGGCTGACATAAATTAGATTTTGTCAAAATAGCAAAAATGACTTGTGAAAGTGTTGAAAACTTCAGTAAAAAATGCAACAACAACAAAAAAAAGACATAATTTTACAGCATGATGAATTTATGGGATTGGATTACATTATAGTTGTATCATTTCTATTGTATAACATTTCTAGCAAACACACACAAAAAAAGAAATACATGGCTATACATAAATTTGATTAGTGTTTTGTTGTGGGACGGGTGAAAATGTGCAAGAAAAAAAAACATTTTTACAGCTTAACAGTTTAACAACCACCAATGGGAGCGAAGACTGTGAATCTCACATTGAGAAGAAGAGACACAACCATATTTAGCTGCAGGTTGTATGTGGTCTTTGAAAACTGATAACTGTCCAATGACATGAGCATTATCTCAAGTAGGAGGTAGTTATAAAGGGAACCCGCAGCTCGGTGACGTTATTACCTTGTTGTTCATAAAGGCCTTGAGGCACTGAATGACTTTGTGTTGACACTTCTTATCCACCTTTTCTTGGCTGAAAAAAAAAAACACAAAAAGAAAGAAAGAGTGAGTGAATGCAGGAGGAGCTCAGTGGGTTAACAGAAAACAAAAACAGAGTAAAAGAGTTTAGTTAAACTATACAGAGCTCAGGGCTCTTGCTGAGGGTAAAGAACTAGTTTGAAACCAAGTAGGAAGCCTTTGCTGAAGAAATATATTAATGGAATTTGTTTTACTGTTTTTTGAGGAGGAGCTTCTCCAGCGTATCCAACAGCAGGCCCAGACCCTCATGGCCAAAACTCTGCACCCAGCTGGAAAGAAAAAGAAAAAAAACATCATGTAAGTGTAATTCTGATGGCTGCAAAAAAAAAAAAAAAAAAAAAAAAGCATGCAAGGTAGATATTAGACGGGTTATCAAATCTACTTTTTACTATATATATTATATAGTGAATATATATGCACACACTAGGGGTGTAACGGTACATGTATTCGTATTGAACCGTTTCGGTACAGGGCTTTCGGTACAGTGCACGCGTGTACCGAACGGTTATGAATGTAATCTTTAACAGTTAACAGTCGGCTTGTTGTAAGCGCGGAACGCACTTCAATCCGAGTTCACAAACGAACATATTAAGTATTCAGTCCATTTTATCACAAAATTACAAAAACGCTAAATGCCGTTTTAACCCTCTTTAATGTGATGTGACTGATAGACACGTATCAGTTCAACTTAAAGCGGCAGCGCACGAGTCAATGCCATCATCTCTTCCTAAAGAATAAACATAAATCAATACATCTTCTTAAGGTATGTAGAGGATACATTACAACTTACTGAAATGTATCATATGTCGTGTAATCGCTCCATCTGTGTTTCAACCGCAGAAAGATAATAAAACTACTTGTAAACAATGTCATGCAGAATCACGTTTACTCAGAAGTCCTTCAGTGTCCACAGCTGTTAGCTCACTAGAGACATCAACTCTTTCACTGAATACATGCACTATATTAGCCGTTATATTCATTATATTAGCCAATATATATTCATTATATACTACTTAGCCTGTTAGTGATGTCTTGTTTATTTAATGTATGTTTAAATAAACCTGTCATGAAAATTACACCCACTAAATGATTATTTCAACAACGAATAAAAATAATTAGATTTAGAAGTTAATGCAAAAACTGCCTTATGTGAAGCTTATGAGTGTTGATTATTATATCTAAAAATAAATAGCAACTGAATTTTGGCTAATAGTTTGGGCTCTGTTGTTAATCTTTAATAGCTATATGTAAGTAAGGGCTCCCTATATAGTTTACAGCATTATCTTTAAGAAACTTTTAGTTATAATTTAATTAATTTAAGGACAGACACAATTTTTTTTCATTAAACCACTGTTGAATAAAAATTAATAAAAAGCAATTTTGTAAAACTGCTGTACCGAATCCATACCGAACCGGGACTTCAAAACCGAGGTACGTACTGAACCATCACTTGTGTGTACCGTTACACCCCTAGCACACACAATTACATAATATACATCATAAAAATTAGACTATTATATAAAAAATTATGGTCAAGCAGATCAGGCCATTAGCTCTAAAACTGAAGAATGTACTTCATATTACCTAAATAAACCAGACTGTATTACATACCAGGACAGAACAATAAGGGGCAATAAGCTTTATCAGAGCGGAGTTTGTCAGAGCCCATTTAACGTCACTAGATTCCCCCTTCAACAAATTAAGCTCTCTCCCTGGAGCTAAAAGTGAAAGGCATTGCTAATAGAGCAAAGATGTTTATTTTAATTCCATTCAGACACAATCTTGCGCTCTACATCTCCATTGATTTGGCCTCTATTGTCTGTGGGAATTGCCACGGTGGAAATTTAACTCTCCAATATCGAGAGGGGAAGCGTGTTGAGCAAGGCATTGATTAATAATGAGGGAATTCAATAAGCATAAACAAACCGATTAACCCATTGTGTGTAGCAAGCAGGTTACAGAGTTCATTCAATTACAACTGCAGCATTTAACAGATGTTTCTTCAAACATAAGCTTTTATTTGGATGTAACAGTAATAACATTGACCAACAAAGCAGAGATTACAATAAAATATGTTTCATATTATAATACCCAGATAATATATCAAAACTATTATAATTATTTTTTATGTTATGGCCAATAATAAATGGCAGATATTAAAATAAAGAAAATAGAATAAAAATCCTATTTTGTCTAAAAAAATGTTTAGGACTACATTCAATTTAACACTAACAATTGCTATTTCAAAGTAAACTCCCACTCAGGCAATAATTTGCATGCATCTTTCCGTCGTTGTACTCCTTAAGAACTTAAAGATGCAGGTAAACTTCATTGTTCAAGCCTCACTCTTTTCCACAAACACCTAAAAAACAAACTTGCACTGCAATTTCACGAAATTTTCAAGTTGTGATTCATTGTGTACTCAAGTCCCTAGTGGCCAAAGAGAATCACTGATAAATTGGCGCTTAAGCCCACTAAAATCAGTCAGGTAAGAACAAGAGAAAAGCTCATCTGCCATACTATGAGCTGTTGATCATGTCAGTCAGTGGGCTGTGTTGAGTGCGGTCTCACAGAACTGTGTGAAATTGCTTCAGTGTAAGTGTAGAAGAGCTGTGAGCATCAATAGCCAATTTTCAAAAAGCCAGTGTCAAGAGGAGTGGGTGTGCTTCCAAGGCTAAATTACAGCCGAAATTGACCACAACCCGGAAACTAGAAACTAAGGTGGACTGGAGAAGAGAAGAGAACAGAGGAGAGAGAGAAAGATAATGCTGTTTAAAGTAAAACCGAGAGCAATACAGAGACTGTCCGATGAGACCGAGGAAGTGCTCTCCTAGCTGAGCTGTGGCAGGATTGATATCACCAGTTTCACAGACAGAAAGTGGCGCCAAAATGAGTGTGAAAAAATTCAAAAGCCAAATTCAAATGGTATAATATACACACACACACATGCATATATATCTTCAGAACTGTTCCACTGGTGCAGGTGCAACATTTTTATTATTATTATTTGAACAAGCATGGAAAACATTGTTAAAAACCAATACATTTCCAATAAATATATATAAAAGATAGAAATAAATAAATAAAAAACAGTGAAATATTACAGTGACGGCAGTGCATGAAGTGTACTTAAATTTCACAGTACAGTATTAGCCAATATTTTAGATTATTATTATGCATAAATGCATTTAAATAAATAAAACAATAGAAAAGGTGGATTTTTAGGTGGATCTGAATGGGAACATTGAGTTTCTATCATGTGGGTTTATTTAATTTGTCAATATTGTGACCAAATAAGTGTGACTAAATTATTTAAAAATGAAATGTTTGAAACTACATTTAATAATTAACAGACATATTTCAACAGGTCACACATACACATTGAAACAAGTATTCCCGTACAACACAGAGCCCTGCGTATAACATGCAGAAAAATAAAGTGTCCATGAATTCAACCACAACAGTGGAATTAAAATGCAGGGACGAAACCTAATAAAACGTCCTTATTTCAACTAAACCTGTTTCAACTAAAGCTAATGTTTAGAACAGCGATTCAAGTTTAAATTGTTCTTGTGTGACTTCTCTTTGTTTTTAGTAGTCAGCCTCAGATGCTCGATCCTCCTAACAGATGAGGGTTGGGAGGGACAGTTTAGTAGCTTCGTGGTGGGTGGACAACACAAAGGTGTAAATCGCCGTTCTTTCATACGGCACGCATCAGCGAGGGAGACAAAAAAACTTGCTGAAAGAGATCCAGCGAGAGAGAGGAAAAGAAAAAATGTGGTTCTTAACTTGTTGCTTGTACTATCTTCCTTTTAATTGTACACAGCAACACTGCAATTTATTTAGCAATACAAATGTAAATTGTCGAAAGAATAAAGATTCTGTATTCGTCATTTTAAATCACACAGGGAATAAATAAATACTGTCCCGAGACTTTATTTAAACCTTAAATGTGTGGGGGTTTTAACTGAATTGTAATCTTTGTATTCTTTTGAACTCTTATTCATTTTTTATATTTAAAAGCAAAATACTATTTAGTAAGGGTTCTTTTTTTGGTAATTTTAGTCAACAAAATGTTTAGAGGCTTTTTAAAGCTGTAATTAACATATTCAGCCAACACTGATTTGTTTAATGTACAGATATGTTTTGAAATGTGTTGTTTTTCTTCTGTTGTTTTGGTTATCACTGTCAGTCATCTCAATATCATGAGTAGACATGTGCCGGTATAAGGTAATACGATATACCGCAATAATGAACATGCACAATATTGTTATCGTGGGCACTTCAAAATACCGTGAATAATTATTTCTTACGAATTATTCCGATTTGTAGAATACATATTAAGAATACTTTACCCATCAACCGTTTAAAATGAACAATACGTCAAAGACACTGATGTAAACAGACCGTGCATGAGCCGAGCACATGGCGGAAGGAGACGCGCTGAATGAAAACACATTCACTCTCACTTCTAAAGCATTTATTAATCTTAGTTAAATGTAAATTTCAGCAAAATAAGAACACATTATTAAAATCAAAAGTTGTAACTGTATTATTTAATGGACCTGAGCTTACACTAACAGTTACTTTTTTGACTAACATTATCAAAGAATAACTTCTGTAAAAATGTAGCTTTTCATTCTTTGTTAATGTTAATGCTTTAACTGGTGAGACCTTATTGTAAAGCGTTACCTATTGCTCTTTATAATTCTTTTGCACTTAATCTGTTTGAAATATTTGTTTACTTTATACATTTTTGTGTATTGCTTTATTGTATTTAAATGTTTGGTTCTATTTATTATAAGAAAGTTTTTAAACCTGTTATAGTATGACAACACTTTTTTTTTAACCGCAACATGAAAATTTGATACCGGCACATGCCTAATCATGAGTGATTCACAAAACCAAACACTTGACCAATCTGATGTTTCTTATTTCTAAGCATCATTAAGAATGGTAAAACATAAACGCTGTCACCCGACAGGTTAAGAGCAAATATTTACAATGTTGTTATAATTAAGTATCAATTACAAATAAACACAGATTAATACTAATAAAAATGAATAAAAAAGCTCCGGAAAGTGTTTTGAATAAATGTACATTTCAAACTAACTATGATGTTTGAAAAGCTTGAACCTTGAGCCGGGACTCGAACTCGGATCTCCTGAAGCACAGCTGCGGCACGTTGTAGCGCTGCACACAAGGCTATTGTCTTACCACTGTTAATGTTCCCATGCAAAGCCTACTAATTCATGTAGCCTATATGATTTACATCTATTTTATTTTATTACAAGAAGAAAATAATACATAAGCCTATTAAGAAATACTTTTAATGATATGAGGTATTAATCCTGCATTAAAGTGCTCCCCATTAAAAAGTACATTTGAATTCATCCTAAACAGCAAATGCTTACACAAATGCTTACATTTACTACATTTGTTTATGTGAATGTGATTTTGAAAATGTGATTGATAGTACTCGCGAAAATGAGCTGTGATACATCCACTCCATAACGTCAAGAGCAGAAATGCATTTCCCTCCGCAACCGTGACGGTACCCGTGGCGACAAAAACACATTCTGGTTGAGTACCATCTGTATATTGCAATATAATACATTTTGCAGGTGGACACAAATGTTTCTAACACATAACATAAAATGCTAAATAAATAAATAAAAAAAAAACATGATATTTTGTGCATGTGTACCACCACCATATATTGTGAATACATGTCACCATTTCCCTTGAGTTACAAGCACAGTCCTTCCCTATATGCAAATAAACCGTAGGAGGATCAAAACTATGAGTTCCCCAACAAGGAAGGATGTTGTCGTACTATAGCTGGAACCCAGGGACATGAGAAGCTATGATGAAGGGACCTAATACAAGTCACCATGTCCTAAATATGGATCTACATACTTCTCTTTTTCCTACTCCCCCACACCTTCCTTTATATATTTCTGTTCAGTAACTTCTCCTTGCTTCAGCCACTCCAAAGGGATCATAATGATTTCCAGTACATGGGGTCTCTTGGGTGTACGTAGACAGAATAAGGCTCTCTGAACATATTTAACTTGTAGTCCTAGAGAGGTGTGAAAGGAAGATGAAATCTTGGCCAGTCTTTTAGGTATTGCGGCTGATTGCGATGGGAGTTGAGGGCTCAGGCCCCCTAAGATCTGGTTAATCACATCTCACCACAGAGGTAAATGTACCATAGTAACAAAATAATCAGCAGAGAGCAGAGTAATACGCAGCTGCATACAAAAAAGCCATAGGTTTCTTTCATTTGCCAGCTTTTCCCCTGATTGTATCGAGAACCTGCCAATGGCCAGGAACAAGGCTTCCCACTGGGAGGAGAGCGAGAGGAAAAAAATGATCATGAGGGAAGGAGATGAAGACAAGAAAGAAGGATGGAGCTGATGAGGTAGTGACAGAGTATGTTGAAAGACGGCAAGAAAGTATAGAGTTATGCAGAGAATCAAAGCAGGTTCGCAGAGAAGGTACGAGGGCAATACAGAGGAAGAATGAGTGTTTATGTGGCGAGAAAGAGAGAGCAAGAGTCAGTGTAATGTCTGTTCCCATCAAAATGCAGTCCTCGTCCAATTCTAATCAACAAGCCGCATGCCTCCAAGCATCCACTAATCAAATCCTAGCATGTATGCCTGTGTGAATTTTCAAGGTGAAGCAAAAGGGGGGCTCACCCTGAATTGAATTTGTCAAATCGGACTGGAGCGGAGAAAACAGAGAAGGGGAGTGTAGCAGTCCATCAACAAAATTCATTTGCTGATGGGATTCCAGCTCATGTCTAAATCAAAATGACGCCAATAATGCTGGTTATTATGGATGAAATGAACTGTTAGTTTAGCCGAATAAAGAGGCACGGACGTGTTACAACACTCAAATGAGCGGTAAATTAAAGACAATGTCGGTTTCCGTGAAAAACGTGCACTTAGACGCTGTGTTGCCCCTATGCTGAATTCATCTCATTTGTAGGGTTATTTCGTTTTTTATGGATGGAATAAGATTGAGAAAGTGTCAGTAATTGAAAAATCAGGATGGGAAGATTGTCAACCGAAGCAAATTTCTGGCAAAATGGCATAATCAAGTAGTTTTTCAGGAATGAAGAAATAGTGTAAGTCAAGTCAAGTGTAATGGAATGTAAACAGGATCAACAGAAGGTGTACGATGGCCAATGAGAGTGAAACAGAAGAAAGACACTTTTACTTTAATAATTGTATTACATTTTATTTTGCACTTCTCATATTTCAGTTTTGTGGATTTGTTTTTTTTGTTACTTTACTTTGCACAGTGTCTCAAACAACCATGCTGCTGATATAAATACACTGTTACATAGACAACATTTTAGACTAAAAGTAAAACTAACTTGATGGGAAGAAAAAGAGATAAAGACATTATACTTATTCATTCTGAAAATGAATAAGTATAAACTATCATTCAAAAGTTTTGCGTCATTAAGATTGTGATTTTTAAAGAAGTCTCATATGCACATCATACGCAAGTATTTATTTGATTAAAATTACAGTAAAAACTGTGAAATGCTATTACAATTTAAATAAATAATTTTCTGTTTTGAAATATTTGTGACCCGTCACGGAAACCAGTGACAAGTCGGCAGCACAACTTTCGAGCAAAATGAGAAAGATGAGCAAAATTGGTGATTTTTTTTGCAGAATCTGTTAGTTGAGATCACGAAGAAGCCTCTCTGTGTTTGAAATAGCAGTAGTGGTATATTTAAAATCGTCCATTTTGAGGTTGAAATCGGCTTGTTTCTTTTGTTATTGCCCCCGCCCTCCAAGGGAAGCGTGGCTCAGTGTTAGGGGTGCACCGATCCGACTTTTTCAGTCCCGATACCGATACGGATGCCTGGGCTTTGTGTATCTGTCGATACCCGATACCGATCCGATACTATTGTTGAATTAATAATAAACTGTATATCTTCCACCTTATACCTTCCTTGAAGAGACTAAAGGCACCAGACTTTACTAACTAAACATAACTAAGACAAAATAACAGATGTATGTAAAGTGTTGAATTCTTATTTATTTAAAAAACAATTGTGCATTCAAATCTAAAATAGAATGTAATCAAACTTCTTTAAATAAATAAAATGTAGCAGTGGAAACAAAAAACAGAGTATTGGTCAAACATGCAATAGTAATCTGACAGTTAACAAACATTTTTTACACTACAGATAATTGTTTTGGTATATAATCATATCAATATTAAAAAGTAGTATTACAAATTAACAAATATTCTTAATTTTCTGCCACATGCAATTTAATAAAAATGATCAGCTAGCTAATAACAACTTTGTTCTGGTTTCACCTCACTCCTGTCTAAATGATTGTAGGCTAGGCCTATTTATTTTACTACACATTGTCAACAGAAAATAGCTGAAATACTGTTGATAATTAAAAATAATTATTACTACCCACTCTTGCTTAATTGGGTAAGCACACTTGTGTTCTCATTTCAGATGTGTTCTGAGTAAATTAATAAACTGATTCATGAGTTCAGTGTTGGACAGATCAGTTGTTCTAACCAGTCGTTAAAATGATTCGGTTCAAAGGAGTCATTAGGTCGCGAATCGGACATTAGCAGACGTGTTGTGTGTGAATCCTGTCTGTTAGAACATCGCGAAAGATGTCAACACACAGAAAACACTTCATAACTGAATATAATGTGTCTCCCGTTTATTGAAAGTATGCTTTATGTCAGCTGGTCAGAGAAGAGCAACATTTTTGAGCGCAATTCACACCCAGCAGTAATTCAAGGACAAAATTGTCCGAATGTGTCACGTGCAACATGGTTTCGGTCTTCCGACCTTTTGATTTGGAATTGGATTAATATGTGAAATATGAGAAAGAGCTAACAGCTAACACTGATTATTTTGAAGACCCAGAGAGCGCGTGCGGGGGAGGAGCTCTCTGATCGTTCTCTCTGTCACTCAGTCGCAAGCGCAGCATCTATTCTACATCACTCGTAAATCACAATAACTCATCAAATTAGGCTTTGGCGGCCGTCAAAAAATTTTCAATGCAGGAAAAACCCTGACTTTGCAGTAATACCACCTCCCCTCGAAACATTTAAGTAACTTTGCAAACAGCCGACGAACTAGTTGGCGTGGCAAGCGTGAAATATCCCCTCCACACCGGACTCTCTGGCTCGCTCCATGTTGCTTCTAGCATGCGACAAAAGTGAAGCTGACGAATGACGTAGGTTCTGCTGCGACGGAAAAAAAACACCTGGATCGGCTTGTGGATCTGTTCATTTTTCCGATCCCCGATCCAACTATTTTGTCAGTATCGCGGCCGATATCCGATCCTAATATCGGATCGGTGCACCCCTACTCAGTGTTGCCAAGTCCGCGGTTGGGCTACTTCAACACTGTTGCCGCAGGCTGTTTTTCATGTCTGCGGGTTGAAGCGACCCCAATTATGTGATATTTAGCCCCGGGAATGTGAATTTTAGTAGGCAACCATGCCAAAAAAAAACATATATTTTACCCCCCAAATGCGATTTTTTTTACCGGAAAAGCCCCCTTGAAACGCGATTGGGCTTGTTTAGGGCTATTTTTGAGTAGCAATTGTGTGGGTTTTGTTGTGAAAACCTGGCAACCCTGGTGGCTGGCCGAGCACAGATCACTGGTGGCAGTGCTAAAGCAATAACGAGCAGCTGATACAAAGTGCAATTTGCAAACCTCCCAGATGATAGAAAGTCTGAAGCAACAAGATCATCTTTCCCTTGTGCAGAAAGAGAGGGCTGTGTACAACGACATGACTGAAAATAAACATATATACAGGTCCTTGAAAGTGCTTGAATTTATTTTGTGCAAGAAGTTTTCTGGTCCGATAATGTGTTATTTCGCCAACACTCTGTGGACTACGCTTGATTTACATTTGTTACTTGCATTTACGCGTCACGTTAAGTGTTTCCCGCGTGAGGTACTTTGTGTTGTACATTGCCATGATGTTCATGCACGCAAAAAACTACTACGGTACCTCAGCGTTTCACAGACACCGTGAAATATTGCAAAAATAGACTGGTTACATGAGCCTAAGCTCTTTTCAATAAAATCCATGCAAAAGTTAATATCAGATAATTTTAGAATACAGTATAGGATGTACCGAATATTCTTCAGTTTTATGCACACCAGAAATATGACAAATAGAATATTAGACCTCTGTCATATGGCCAAAAAGCTGGACCTGGAAAGTCCTTGAAAGGTTCTTGAATTTGAAGTTAACTAAGCTGTGGGAACGCTGTACAAATAAATAAAATTACAAATAAAATTAGCATCAATATGTACTTTTTGTTTACATAAACATTAAAATAATAACATTAAAAATGATGGTCAGATTTTAAAAGGAGTGTCTTGCAACGTGTTATCTACAATGCACAAGTTCAAATAGAGTTTTGACAAAAAAGGTTTTGTAAAAAGATAAAACTCACATATTTCAGCCTCGAAATTATTTTTATAAAAGTAAAAAAAGATAAATTACTGACATTTACAATGCACATTATCCTTTATTATTAATAGTATGAGGTCCTTACAGGGGGAGCTTTACACGGGGTATGGCTTATCTAAATGAGATGTAAATGAGCCCTATTGTCACTCCCAGCAGGTGAGAACAGGTAAGAACTGCACAATCTTTAGAGGCCGTTTTCTCACTTTTAAGCTGTTTTGAGTGCCTACCTTCAAATGGTCACAACTTCTCCAAATATTATCAGATTTCCATGTGTTACACATCGTTGGAAAGCTTGGAGACTACACTTTCAGAATCTGTGAATAACTCAAAATGCCCCAGAACCGACTTGTGTCCCTACTTTCCGTGATTGGTCACATTTTTAAACATTCATTCCTGTGATGGCAAAGCTGAATTTTCACCAAAAATATCTCCGGAAAAATTCTCAGAATACTCTGGTGAATAGAAAGTTCAAAATAAAATGTATTTTAAACAATCTTCTTGCAACATTATACATTTCTTCACTGTCCATTTTGATCCGTTTAATGTTTCCTTTCTGAATAAAAGTATTAATTTCTTTCAAAAGTAGAATGGATTGTGAAAGCTATTTCCAGTTGAAATATTACAATTCTGTCATCAATTAATCACCCTCATGTCGTGTTTATTCACATATAAACATTGATCAGTGAACATAAACAGAAGCTCAAAGGCAACGTCATAGTCAAAAAAATGGTGTAGAATGACAACAAGAAATTAACAGCTTCCAGCAGGGACAACAAAGTGAAGGGAAAAAAGACAACCAACTAGGCTACAACGCAATCAATCAATTTATCTTCTCATCAGCACCAGCGCTTCAATTAAAACGCCCCAGGCTTACAGTAAAAAATAGATACATCATCACACCTTTATATATATATATATATATATATATATATATATATATATATATATATATATATATATATATATATATATATATATATATATATATATATATATATATATATATATATATATATATATATATATATATATATATATATATATATATATATATATATATATATATATATATATATATATATATATATATATTTTTTTTTTTTTTTTTTTTTTTTTTTTCGTACCAAACCGTTTCGGTACAGGGCTTTCGGTTCGGTGCACGTGTCTTCCGAATGCAATCTTTAATGGTTAACAGTCGGCTTGTTTAAAGCCATACCTGCAAACTCACAAGTGGTGAAAAAGGTGACATGTTTCCGAATTAAATACTTTAATCTGGGTCATTGCCCTACAGTAGAACGTTTTTGTGGTTTTAACATGTAAACGAAGCATTCTGGTGCAAAGAAAAGACAACATTTGCTTTCAAATTAAAAAAAAAACATTTACACTATAGCGTTGGGCACTGAAACAAATTTCATTTGAATTTCAAATTACAAATTTGATTTGATATTGATTAACATGGGTACAGTACATAGCAAATTGTATGTACTGTACAATGTGTGGATTTTTGGTGGTGTAATTCTCCTCAGTGTTATATTAGCTTTTAGCTACATACTTAAATCTGTATATTTGTGACATTTACCCCAGGGAGTTATTTACATTATAAAGGCTATTTTTAACCTTATTAAATGTATACATCTTTCATGTCAAATTCTTACATTTGATCAATACATTCAGTTATAATAAGACACTATAGGGCTGTTACCAATCAAATTAAATCATTTACACTGAAAAATTACAACTACAACGAAAAATGTTATGAGATTGTATGTTTTCTTATTTGTATATTCAATCAATGATATTTTAAACATGAAACTAAACCGCCAGTAGGTGGCAGCAAGTGACCGTCTTAATGAGTGAGTCATTGAGTCGTTCATTCAAACGATTCATTCAAACACTGAATCATTCAGTAACAAAACACCACGCTGAGTGTTGCTTTCCTTTGGAACCATTTCCGTCAGTGAAATAGAACAAAAAAGTAAATGTTGTCTGTGTCTAAATTATAAGTAACTTAATATTAACTTAGGCTAACTTACTTGTTTACTGAACCACAAAATTCAATGTAACATTTGCAATTGTGATGATATTCAGCAAAACAGCTCCCTTAGTCGACTCGTGTTATTAACAATATCATAAGTTATAAATAAACATAGTAGTCATGACATGAAATGTGATCAACATTTAAAGCAACATCAGATTACATCATCTGATGCGCCCACAATTACTCACAGCACAGTAAACTCTACAATAAACAATAAATAGCTCACTGCAACATCCCGGTCCTGCAGATTTGCGTTATACAATATTAGGAGGATCAGACCCTTCCTATCAGAGCAGGCCACACAACTCCTGGTCCAAGCTCTTGTTCTCTCCAGACTGGACTACTGTAATGCTCTTCTAGCGGGCCTTCCGGCATGCACTATCAAACCCTTGCAACTGATCCAGAATGCAGCGGTGAGGGTGGTCTTTAACGAGCCGAAGAGAGCGCACGTCACGCCTCTCTTCATCAGTCTGCACTGGCTGCCAATAGCTGCTCGCATCAAATTCAAGTCACTGGTGCTCGCCTTCAAAGCAACCACTGGCTCTGCACCAATATACCTAAACTCGCTTGTCCAGACTTACACTCCCTCCAGGAGCTTACGGTCTGCCAGTGAACGACGCCTTGTAGTGCCATACCAAAGAGGCATGAAATCACTCTCACGGACCTTTTCCTGGACTGCCCCCACCTGGTGGAATGACCTGCCTATCTCAATTCGAGCAGCCGAGTCTGTAGCCATTTTCAAAAAACAGCTAAAGACACGTCTTTTCCAGCAGCACCTAACCAATCAAGAATAGCACTTAACATTCCATTCAATTCATTTTCTGTCTGTCTAATTTATTTATTTAAAAAAAAAAAAAAAAAAAATTAAAAAAAAAAATTGTCATGTGTGTTCTGTGTTAGATTAACTGAGACTTGTTACAGCACTTGCATACTGTAGCCCTTGACTGTTCTAGTTGCTTCTATTGCTCTCATTTGTAAGTCGCTTTGGATAAAAGCGTCTGCTAAATGACTAAATGTAAATGTAAATAATTTACACAATGTGAGTAGTTCTCACAGCTTTAAACAATATACACATACTTACAATATACATATACTTTAAACAATATACACTAAACATACATTAAACAATATACATTACGCTATAATAATATACAATGTACAGTATACAATATTATTCACAATAGAAATCCAATGTACAATAGATGCTATATGATAAATAAATGTGTATATAATGTGTGTGTATCTACAGTGGTTTGTGCTGAGTGATATTCTGTCCAGTGTGTTATGATCCTGATGGATCAAGAGTTAAGTAGTCTAATTGCTTGTGGCAAGAAGCTGTTCTGGAGTCGGCTGGTGCGTGTTCTGATGCTGCGGTACCGTCTGCCTGATGGCAGCAGTGAGAGCAGCCCATGGCTTGGGTGGCTAGAGTCTCTGATGATCCTCTGAGCTCTCTTCACACACCGCCTGGCATAAATGTCCTGGAGGGAGGGAAGCTCACCTCCGATGATGCAGCTGGCCGTGCGCACTACCCTTTGCAGGGCTTTGCAGTTGCGGGCGGTACTGTTGCCGTACCGGGTGGTGATGCAGCGAGTCAGCAGGCTCTCGATGGTGCTGCTGTAGAAGCGTGTGAGGATGTGGCGGTTCATTCCAAACCTCCTCAGTCGTCGTAGGAAGAAAAGGCGCTGATGAGCCTTCTTCACAACGGCCTCGGTGTGGACAGACCATGAGAGTTCCTCTGTGATGTGGACACCGAGGAACTTGAAGCTGCTGACTCTCCCACCGGTGCTCCATTGATGGTGATGGGGCGGTGTTCTCTCTCATTCCTCCTGAAGTCGACCACCAGCTCCTTGGTCTTGCTGACGTTGAGGGAGAGGTTGTGCTCCTGACACCACCGTGTCAGAGTGTGCACCTCCTCTCTGTAGGCCGTTTCATCATTGTCAGTGATGAGACCTACCACCGTCGTATCGTCAGCAAACTTGATGATGGTGTTGGAGCTGTGGGTTGCCACACAGTCATGTGTTTACAAAGAGTACAGGAGTGGGCTGAGAACACAGCCCTGAGGGGCTCCAGTGATGAGTCAGAGTCAGTGATGAGTCAGTGATGAGTCAGAGTCAGTGATGAGGAGGAGATGTTGCTGCCCATTCTGACAACCTGGCGTCTGTTTGACAGGAAGTCCAGGATCCAGCTGCATAGCAAGCTGTTTAAGCCTAGAGCCCGGAGTTTCCCGTCAAGTATGGAGGGCACAATGGTGTTGAATGCTGAGCTGTAGTCTACAAACAGCATTCTCACATATGTGTTCCTCTTTTCCAGGTGGGAGAGAGCAGTGTGAATTGTAGATGAAATGGCATCATCAGTGGAGCGTTTTTTGCGGTATGCAAACTGCAGTGGGTCCAGTGAGGGGGGGAGAACAGAGCAGATTTGGTTTCTGATTAGTCTCTCAAAGCATTTGCTGATGATGGGGGTCAGAGCAACAGGACGCCAGTCGTTTAAGCAGATGATTTTTGACTGCTTCCGTACAGGCACAATGGTGGACGTTTTGAAGCATGTGGGGACCACGGACTGAAAAATTTAAAGTCCGGTTTTCGGTGTGCGATTGCCGAACCAATGTCCAAAAGTGTCTGTCTGTCGTACGCAGTAAGGCAGACAACATCCAAGACAAAAAACACAAAAACTATAAACAGAACAAACAAAAAACTACAATGTTGTAACTGAGCTCGCAACGCAGCAGCCATCCTCGGCACCATCTTGAGGACAGCTGACGAAGGAAGTACAGTCTCTGCTGGGCCTTTTTCACAATGGAGTCAATGTGATTGTCCCACTTCAGGTCCTGAGAGATGGTAGTGCCCAGGAACCTGAATGACTCCACTGCTTCCACAGTGAGGGGGAGAGCTGGGCTGTTCCTCCTGAAGTCCACTATCATCTCCACCGTTTTGAGCGTGTTGAGCTCAAGGTTGTTATAACTGCACCAGACAGCCAGCTGTTCAACCTCCAGTCTGTAAACAGACTTGTCACCGTTTTGGATGAGGCCGATGACAGTGGTGTCGTCTGCAAATTTCAGGAGCTTCACAGAGGGGTCTTTAGAAGTGCAGTCATTGGTGTACAGGGGGAAGAGCAGTGGGGAGAGAACACACCCCTGGGGGGCGCCAGTGCTGGTAGTGAGAGTCCTGGATGTGAGTTTCCCCAGTATCACAAGCTGCTGCCGGTCTGTCAGGAAGCTGGAGATCCACTGATAGATTGAGGATGGCATGGAGAGCTGGGACAGTTTAGCTGAGAGAAGATCAGGCATGATGGTATTGAAGGCCGAACTGAAGTCCACGAATAAGATCCTTGCATAAGTTCCAGGTCTGTCGAGATGTTGCAGGATATAATGTAGTCCCATGTTGACCGCATCATCCACAGACCTGTTTGCTCTGTAGGCAAATTGAAGAGGATCCAGCAAGGGTCCAGTGATGTCCTTCAGGTGGGCCAGAACCTTTCAACGACGACTTTCAATGACGAATTTCAAACGACTTCATGACCACAGAAGTGAGAGCGACAGGTCTGTAGTCATTAAGTCCAGTGATTTTGGTTTTTTTGGGGACGGGAATGATAGTGGAGCATTTGAAGCAGCAGGGAACTTCACACTGCTCCAGATCTGCATGAAGACTGGGGCCAGTTGGTCAGTGCAGGCTTTCAAACAGGCAGATGAGATGCCGTCTGGGCCTGAAGCTTTCCTAGTCTTCTGTTTTTTGAAGACTCGGCTCACGTCCTCCACACAGACCTTAAGCTCGGGTTGGATGACAGGAGGGGGGAGGAGAGGGGGTGCAGGAGTTGATGGGGGACGTGTGAATTGCAGATCAGAGCGGTTGTGTGGTGTGAGACTGGGCTTTTCAAATCTGCAGTAAAAAGCATCGGCCAATTGTTGATTCTCAGCAGATCGGGGGGATGGTGGCTTGTAATTGGTGATATTCTTCAAGCCTGTCCAAACTGAAGCTGGGTCGTTGGAAGAAAACTGGTTTCTCAACTTTTCAGAGTAGCTTCTTTTAGCAACTCTGATCTCCTTTGTCAGTCTGTTTCTGGCCTGGTTATACAAGATTTTATCCCCACTTCTGTAAGCATCCTCTTTGGCATGACAAAGCTGTTTGAGTTCCCCAGTAAACCATGGTTTATCATTAGTGAATGATAAGAATTGTCCTGGTAGAAATGCATGTATCCTCACAGAAACTGATGTATGATGTTACGGTCTCTGTTTGCTCGTCCAGATCAGTGGTAGCAGCTTCAAAAACAGTACAATCAGTGCAATCGAAGCAGGCTTTTAAGTCCAGCTCTGCCTAATTAGTCCATCTTTTTACAGTCTTTATTACAGGTTTAGCTGATTTCAGTTTCTGCCTGTACGTCGGTATAAGATGAACCACACAGTGATCAGAGAGCCCCAAAGCTGCCCGTGGGACAGAGTGATATGCATTCCTTATTGTGGTGTAATGTGCGAAAAGTTAATGAAAGTTAAATGAAAGTTAATGTAGAAACACAATCCACCACCTCTCGTTTTCCCTGTTAGTTCCGCGATGCGATCCGCTCGGAACAGCTGGAAGCCCGGCAGATATAGTGCGTTGTCCGGGATGGCTTCACTCAGCCAGGTTTCAATGAAGCACAGTGCAGCAGAGTTTGAAAAATCTTTGTTAATGCGGGTGAGGAGAAGAAGTTCATCCGTTTTGTTAGGAAGGGATCGGAGCTTCACAATATGAATACCAGGGAGTGCAGAGCGAAAGCCGCGCGCGCAGAGTTTAACCAGCGCACCGGCTCGCTTTCCATGTCTGTGTCTGGCCGCACGTTTTAAAGACACAGCTGCGGCTCCGACGAGGATATCAAACAAAACATCTGAATAATCAAAAACTGCAGAAATGTTGTCTGGTGTGTGTTTCCTAATGTCCAGTAGTTCGTCTTTGGTGAAGCTGATCGGAAAAGAATGACTAAACGCAGAACAACGAACAAAAACAACACAATAGCTGAAGAGCTCCATACCAAGGCTGCCATCCGCAGTGCCATCTTGTATAAAACATTTACCTCAGGCAGTCATTCAGTTTCCACAGAATTTTATTCACTAGAGAAATCAACTATTTCACTAAATATAAGCTCTATATTAGCCTATACATTTATTGTATTCTACTTAACCTGTCAAGTGATGTCTTCATTATTTCATGTATGTTTAAATTAACCTGTCATGAAAATGATTATTTTATTTCAACAACGAATTGGAGAAAAAAACTATTTTATAATTAGATTTAGAAGTTATTGCAAAAACTTATGTGAAGTTTACATGTTGGCATACAATGTGTTATTTGAGTGTTGATTATTATAGGCTATCTAAAAATAAACAGCAACTGAATTTAGGCTAATAGTTTGGGCTCTGTTGTTAACCTTTAATAGTAATGTGCAAGTAAGGGCTCCCTATATAGTTTACAGCAATATCTTCAATAAACTTTTAGTTATAATTTAATTAATTGAAGGACAGACATTTTTTTTTCCCAGTAAACCACTGTTTAATAAAAATAAATAAAAAGCAATTTTGTAAAACTGCTGTACCGAACTCGTACCGAACCGTGATTTCAAAACCGAGGTACGTACCGAACCGTCAGTTTTGTGTACCCGTTACACCCCTAATATATATATTTATATACATATATACACACACTCACCTAAAGGATTATTAGGAACACCATACTAATACTGTGTTTGAGCCCCTTGCGCCTTCAGAACTGCCTTAATTCTACATGGCATTGATCCAACAAGGTGCTGAAAGCATTCTTTAGAAATGTTGGCCCAACCTCTGGTGACTGTGGGGGCCATTTTAGTACAGTGAACTCATTGTCATGTTCAAGAAACCAATTTGAAATGATTCGAGATTTGTGACATGGTGCATTATCCTGCTGGAAGTAGCCATCAGAGGATGGGTACATGGTGGTCATAAAGGGATGGACATGGTCAGAAACAATGCTCAGGTAGG
Source organism: Romanogobio albipinnatus (assembly GCA_023566225.1). Classification (NCBI taxonomy): domain Eukaryota; kingdom Metazoa; phylum Chordata; class Actinopteri; order Cypriniformes; family Gobionidae; genus Romanogobio; species Romanogobio albipinnatus. The sequence continues at coordinate 12,105,451 of CM042254.1, forward strand.
CCGTGGCATTTAAACGATGCCCAATTGGCACTAAGGGGCCTAAAGTGTGCTAAGAAAACATCCCCCACACCATTACACCACCACCAGCCTGCACAATGGTAACAAGGCATGATGGATCCATGTTCTCATTCTGTTTACGCCAAATTCTGACTCTACCATCTGAATGTCTCAACAGAAATCGAGACTCATTAGACCAGGCAACATTTTTCCAGTCTTCAACTGTCCAATTTTGGTGAGCTTGTGCAAATTGTAGCCTCTTTTTCCTATTTGTAGTGGAAATGAGTGGTACCCGGTGGGGTCTTCTGCTGTTGTGACCCATCCGCCTCAAGGTTGTGCGTGCATACCTCGGTTGTAACAAGTGGTTATTTCAGTCAAAGTCGCTCTTCTATCAGCTTGAATTAGTCGACCCATTCTCCTCTGACCTCTAGCATCAACAAGGCATTTTCGCCCACAGGACTGCCGCAAACTGGATGTTTTTCACACCATTCTATGTAAACCCTAGAAATGGTTGTGAGTGAAAATCCCAGTAACTGAGCAGATTGTGAAATACTCAGACCGGCCCGTCTGGCACCAACAACCATGCCACGCTCAAAATTGCTTAAATCACCTTTCTTTCCCATTCTGACATTCAGTTTGGAGTTCAGGAGATTGTCTTGACCAGGACCAAACCCCTAAATGCTTTGAAGCAACTGCCATGTGATTGGCTGATTAGATAATTGCATTAATGAGAAATTGAACAGGTGTTCCTAATCCTTTAGGTGAGTGTATATATATATTTATGTGTGTGTGTGTGTGTGTGTGTGTGTGTGTGTGTGTGTGTGTGTGTGTGTGTGTGTGTGTGTGTGTGTGTGTGTGTGTGTGTGTGTGTGTGTGTGTGTGTGTGTGTGTGTGTGTGTGTGTGTGTGTGTGTGTGTGTGTGTGTGTGTGTGTGTGTGTGTGTGTGTGTGTAAATTAATGGAAAGTGTTAGAGGAGATGGGTTGTCAGATGTTGACAGGTTAAGAATGAGGTCGCAACGTAAGAGTAAAATTAAATTGATACTCTTGCTTACAGAAAGCAAGCAGTGGATAATACCAAGGCAGGCCAGGCCTAGGGTCCTGACAAGAGCTTCATTGAAATGCATAACTTACACGTGAGGAACCATATTCTCCATCATCAGCAGGTGAAACCCGGAGCAGAAGACAAGAATAATCAGTCGAAGCATGGCAGCTGAAAAAGCAAGGGTGACTCCCTTCAAACCAACAGGGTGGCAGTTACTGTCAACACAATGTGGCGGAGAGAAGCCAGCGTGTGTGTGAATGAGGCGGGCGGAAAAGCGAAGAGGTAAGACGCTGCACCCTTCTACACGCCCTGTCGAAATCTCACATTCTCAGACGGCAAATCAAGCAAAACACTTTCTCCCAAACAACTGTTATCTACCACTATGTGAAGTTATCAGAAGCTAAATCTCTTTTGAGAATTCCTTGAATAAAATGAGCATCCAAGTCTGGCCGTGTTGACTACAGAATCATTTTCATTTCTTTCCCTCTCTCTTCTCAGAAGTAAGAGATGCAGCTGGTGTGATCAGCCCGAGTGAAGGCAATCATTACCAGGCCTTTTTGTATCAGTAAGCCTGACATCAAACAGCAGCTCGCGTTTTCTTTTCTCCTACATTCCCCATCTTTCCTGCCCCCTTTTTCGAAGGAGTGTTCGATTACAAAAGAAGAACATCTGGAGATGGACGCTTGTGTCTGAATAACAATATTAATCAATCCCACAAGTGCCAGCAGAACGGTAGTCTTAAACAAAAGGCAGAACACTTTACCGCCACAGGAGGCTCCAATCAAGAGAGGCAGCATTGAGAGCTGTGTCCCACTGCTCATAATCACATAAAGTGGCAAATTCGTTCCGGGAAAAACATGACGAAAATAAGCATGAGATGGTTTGCTCTTCTTTAGCTCCCCTTTGTGTTCCCCTCTTTTCTCTCATCTGTCTTTATACTTCTGTCCTTCACCTTCCCTGTGCGCTTTGTGGGTTTTTATCTAGTTTCAACTAGCTATACATAGAGGTTAGGTCCTTAAACCTTAAAAGATGAGGCCAAACAGACACACATTATGTGCTTTAAATGAAATATGAACCCTACCTGACTTTTGAAATATCCACATTTCTAACAAACTCCAAATCTAAATACCGTTTCTATGGCCCTTATTAAACTTAAGTGCAGTTAGGGGAACCATCAACCACAACTGGGTGCTATGGGCGAAAGGAAAAGTTAAAAGAAATCTACAAAATTTACATTACTTTAAATGTTTAATGGAAGCCTATTAACATAGTAAATACAAAGTGTAAATGTTAAAGGTAAAATAATAAAAAAATCACAACGTAAAATAATAGATTTAAAGCCACATTGTTGCATATAATATTTAAATGGTATTTTTAATGTTTAACTCTGCAGTGAGTTTACATAGATATTAACTGACAACATTTTAACTATTTTCTTTAGTACAGTGACAAGCAAATTATATTTTTTGTAAATTTTTTACACATGAAAATTGAGGATCAAATTTGAGGGTCCTTGGAATCATAAAGTTTGAAAACCCCTGCCTTACTGTTCATGTTGCATTTTTATTAAAGCAGTCGGCCTCCTGAGGGAGAGTAAGTGCAGAGGACTAGTGAAAATCTTTATATTTGCTGAAACATAGAAAAAGGAAGATAAAAAAAATATGATTGATGTGAAAATGTGAGAGCTTGGTCTGTTTGACCCCCGGAAGCAACCCTTCACTTTCATTAGCATCCTCCCACGCTCTGAACGACCAGTCTCTTCTCTCTCACTCTCACACTCTCTCTCTCTCACACTCTCTCTCTCTCACACTCTCTCTCTCTCTCTCTCGCACTCTCTCTCTCTCGCACTCTCTCTCTCTCGCACTCTCTCTCTCTCGCACTCTCTCTCTCTCGCACTCTCTCTCTCTCGCACTCTCTCTCTCTCGCACTCTCTCTCTCTCGCACTCTCTCTCTCTCGCACTCTCTCTCTCTCGCACTCTCTCTCTCTCGCACTCTCTCTCTCTCTCGCACTCTCTCTCTCTCGCACTCTCTCTCTCTCGCACTCTCTCTCTCTCGCACTCTCTCTCTCTCGCACTCTCTCTCTCTCGCACTCTCTCTCTCTCGCACTCTCTCTCTCTCGCACTCTCTCTCTCTCGCACTCTCTCTCTCTCGCACTCTCTCTCTCTCGCACTCTCTCTCTCTCGCACTCTCTCTCTCTCGCACTCTCTCTCTCTCGCACTCTCTCTCTCTCGCACTCTCTCTCTCTCTCGCACTCTCTCTCTCTCGCACTCTCTCTCTCTCGCACTCTCTCTCACACTCTCTCTCACACTCTCTCTCACACTCTCTCTCACACTCTCTCACACTCTCTCACACTCTCTCACACTCTCTCACACTCTCTCACACTCTCTCACACTCTCTCACACTCTCTCACACTCTCACTCTCTCTCTCTCACACTCTCTCTCTCTCACACTCTCTGTCTCTCACACTCTCTCTCTCTCACACTCTCTCTCTCACTCTCTCTCACACTCATTTAATTTCTTACATTTCTTATCTCCCTTTATCCCTCCTTATCCCTTTCTGTTTTACAGTTAAATAGTGAATGAGACAAAACTCACCATCTACTCCTTACAGAGGCAAATAACTGTCGTGCAAGTCATTTCTTTTAAAATATCTGATGAAAACCCATAGCAAGGTTAATGCATTCAAAATGACCTTCAAGAGCATGGTAATATGCAGAATACCTGACCACAGATGTTGCAGAAATATAACAGTGATGAGCGATAACCAGTGTTAAATATTAACGCGTTTTAGAGCAATGTGTGCTTGCAATGGGAATACAGGTCAGTCACACTGAAAAGCAGCGTCGCTGAAGTAACACATGTACAATCATCCACTTGTTTGATCCATAAGTGGCATAAAAGAGGAGTGGGCAGGATGTCTCTCTCTCTCTCATAGTTGAGCATTAAAAACACTGGAAAACAAATTCATCATCCCATTCCCAGGAAACAAAAACAGTCATAAATCACAGAGAAAAATGAGGCGCCTTATCTGGCTAACTTCACGGCAAAGGTAGCTTGACTTCCCTTCTCCCTCTGGAGTCTCTACCTCAAGGCTGCGTTACCCACGTTAGCGCTGTGCTGGGTCGCAGCCGCACTGAGCCGAAAATAAAACATTAACTCCAAAGTCCTGCAGCGCCCCCAGGTCTTACATATCCGTCTCGCCCCATTTTCCCCTCACCCTCAACAAGGGAGAGAGTCTCCTCTGCGAAGAGGAGACTCCAGAACCTAGATAGTCAAGTAGGTGGAAGCGATAAGTAGGAATATATTTATACACGCATGTATGAATCACGTCCTGAAAAGTGAATCCAAAACATTTTGATTGCCCCAGGGGCTGGCTATAGTATAGGTCATAAACCCTGCCCTCTCCATGTAATCGAATGGGATGCAAACCAAACAACAAAAACAAAAATCCAATTACACTTGTGCCACAGTGCATTGTTCTAATAAAAATCGCATAAAATGTTCTGATAAAAATTAACATGATTAACATGAAAAATGTTACGCCAATGTGTCGGACTCGGTAGACAGCGTAAGCAGGAGACAGCCAGTTAGGAAACAACTTCTACATGATATAAAAAAAAATTTAAATACTGTATCCTAAATTGTGGATAATTAAGCTATATATCATATGCTGAAGTAAATTTCTGGAGTGTTAACGATTAAAAGAAAAAACAACAACAAGAATCGTACAGAACCGAAAACCGTGACCCTAAAACCGTGATACGTACCGAACCGAGGGTTTTGTGAACCGTGCCACCCCTAATATTTATACAACACAAACATAATATTACAACTTATATCTGCACAAAATGACACATGCGCTCTTCCCACAATAATGCGCTGTACAGCAACTCAATTCACAACGTTTTATTACAATAATGTTCTCATTATAATGTTATATAATATGGCAGTCTCAATCATAGTTCTTAATGTTCTGCTGTTTGAGCTGTGTGCGCTAAAGGTAAAGATGATCACTGATAAACTGAAGCGTTTTACTACCAGTTACCAGTGCCAAACGCATCCTATGAGAACTCAAATAAACATAATATTACAACTTACAATTGCACAAAACAAAAGGAAAGGCAAACTTGATTCTGCTAATCATGGAGGTGTAATTATGTTGTGGATACACACATAGAATTTACAACAGTAGTCTTTTACAGTAGTGTTCTCATTTTCCTTTTATGGCGCATATATGACAGCCTTTCATTTTCTTTTTCATTTTTAAAGTTATTCCAATTATACTTTAAGCAATTCAAAACCATCAAGTTGAACAGTGTGCATCTCAGCTGAGGAAAATAATACATTATCAGCTTTAATATTTTGGCCAAAGTTTCTTATCGGGCCGATAACCATAACATTAAAAACTAAACCGGCATAAACCGATTTAGTGGCCGATATAATCGTGCATGCCTAAATTAAATGGTATAATGGTATTTTATTGGAACACTGAAGAGGGATATACGAACAGTGCATTATATCTTTATCTGATCATTCTATTTTCCCTACATGCTTGAGTCTCTCTTGTTCTCATTCTCAGTGGCCTTGTTTTGACTGTACATGAATAGACTAATCTAAATGACCTAAATATGTTCCATTATGTATGGGGGAGCAGCTTCCAGTTCAGAATTTTCTTCTTGCATGTACATGACATCATCTACCATATACTACACTCAACAGTACCATAACAACAGACTGAAATGACTTACAAGAATAGAGGTAGTGTGTGTGTGTGTGTGTGTGTGTGTGTGTGTGTGTGTGTGTGTGTGTGTGTGTGTGTGTGTGTGTGTGTGTGTGTGTGTGTGTGTGTGTGTGTGTGTGTGTGTGTGTGTGTGTGTGTGTGTGTGTGTGTGTGTGTGGCCCAGAGGGGGATTAGGAAAAGAAAAGAAAAAAAAGTTATGCTAATGCAAAATTAGCGCTAATAACCTAAAACCAATGGGAAAAAAACTCAAGATGACATTAAATCAAAGTCTTATCAAGCAAATGATCTCAAGCTAAAGCATACTCATATTTGCTTCAAAGTGCTTCCACTGAAAAAAATGCTCTTCTTACTTAGTATTTTTGTCTCATTTCCAGTCGAAATATCTAAGAATTCTTAAATCAAGATGCATTTACTAGATAAGAAAAATGGCTTTCCTGAAAATAAAATAAAAATTAAGCGAGCTTTTGCTTAAAACAAGCAAAATTATCTGCCAATGGGGTAAGAAAAATAAACTTATTTCTGTTTAGGACAGAAACAAGATTTAAATCAGAAACAACATTTTTCTTACCCCATTGGCAAATAATTTAGCTTGTTTTAAGCAAAAACTCACTTAATTTAGATTTTTTTCCCCATGAAACAAGAACAATATATATATTGTTTTTATTTTACTTATCAAAAAATTCTTAAATCAAGATGCATTTACTAGATATTTCGACTGGAAACAAGAAAAAAAATACTAAATAAGAAGAGCATTTTTGCAGTGTCTGTACTTCTGTCGAGGATATGCGAGTGTGTGTTTCCTGCTGCATTAGGAATCTGACAGAAGCATTAAAGAAATAAAGTCATAACTATATAACTAATACATAACTAATACTCCTCCATGAACTGCCACCTTAACGTGGTGGAGGGGTTTGAGTACCCGAATGACCCTAGGAGCTATGTTGTCCGGGGCTATATGCCCCTGGTAGGGTCTCCCAAGGCAAACAGGTCCTAGGTGACGGGTCAGACTAAGAGCAGTTCAAAAACCCTTATGATGACAAATAAAACGAGGACCGTGACGTCGCCCGGTACGGCGCAGCCGGGGCCCCACCCTGGAGCCAGGCCTGGGGTTGGGGCTCGTATGCGAGCGCCTGGTGGCCGGGCCTTCCCCCACGGGGTCCGGCCGGGCTCAGCCCAAAGGAGCGACGTGGGGACACCTTCCCGTGGGCCCACCACTCGCAGGAGGGACCGTAAGGGGCCGGTGCAAAGAAAATCGGGCAGCAGTCGAAGGCGGGGGCCTAGACGACCCGATCCCTGGACACAGAATCTGGCTCTTGGGACATGGAATGTCACCTCGCTGGCGGGGAAAGAGCCTGAGATTGTGCGTGAGGTTGAGAGGTTCCGACTAGAGATAGTCGGAATCACCTCCACGCATGGCTTGGGCTCTGGAACCACACTCCTCGAGAGGGGATGGACTCTTCACCACTCTGGAGTTGCCCATGGTGAGAGGCGGCGGGCTGGTGTGGGTTTGCTTATAGCCCCCCAGCTCTGCCGCCATGTGTTGGAGTTTACCCCGGTGAACGAGAGGGTCGTTTCCCTGCGGCTTCGGCTCGGGGATAGGTCTCTCACTGTTGTGTGTGCCTACGGGCCAAACAGCAGTGCAGAGTACCCGACCTTCTTGGTGTCCCTGGGAGGGGTGCTGGAGAGTGCCCCGACTGGGGACTCCGTCGTTCTACTGGGGGACTTCAACGCCCACGTGGGCAATGACAGTGAAACCTGGAGGGGCGTGATTGGGAGGAACGGCCCCCCTGATCTGAACCCGAGTGGTGTTCAGTTATTGGACTTCTGTGCTAGTTACAGTTTGTCCATAACGAACACCATGTTCAAGCATAAGGGTGTCCATCAGTGCACATGGCACCAGGACACCCTAGGTCGTAGGTCAATGATCGACTTTGTGGTCGTTTCATCTGACCTGCGGCCGTATGTCTTGGACACTCGGGTGAAGAGAGGGGCGGAGCTGTCAACTGATCACCACCTGGTGGTGAGTTGGATCCGATGGCGGGGGAGGAAGCTGGATAGACTCGGTAGACCCAAACGTACTGTGAGGGTCTGCTGGGAACGTTTGGCCGAGTCTCCTGTCAGAGAGATCTTCAACTCCTGCCTCCGGCAGAGCTTCGACCAGATCCCGAGGGAGGCTGGAGATATTGAGTCCGAGTGGACCATGTTCTCCACCTCCATTGTCAAAGCGGCTGCTCGGAGCTGTGGACGCAAGGTCTCCGGTGCCTGTCGAGGCGGCAATCCCCGAACCCGGTGGTGGACACCGGAAGTAAGGGATGCCGTCAAGCTGAAGAAGGAGTCCTATCGGGCCTGGCTGGCTTGTGGGACTCCTGAGGCAGCTGACAGGTACCGGCAGGCTAAACGGACTGCAGCCCGGGTGGTTGTGGAGGCAAAAACTCGGGCCTGGGAGGAGTTCGGTGAGGCCATGGAAAAGGACTATCGGCTGGCCTTGAAGAGATTCTGGCAAACCGTCCGGCGCCTCAGGAGGGGGAAGCAGTGCCCTACCAACGCTGTTTACAGTGGCGATGGGCGGCTGTTGACCTCAACTGGGGATGTTGTCGGACGGTGGAAGGAATACTTCGAGGATCTCCTCAATCCCGCCGTCACGTCTTCCATTGGGGAAGCAGAGGCTGGGGGCTCAGAGGAGGACTCGTCCATCACCCAAGCTGAAGTCACCGAGGTGGTCAAGAAACTCCTCGGTGGCAAGGCACCGGGGGTGGATGAGATCCGCCCTGAGTACCTCAAGTCTCTGGATGTTGTGGGGCTGTCTTGGCTGACACGCCTCTGCAGCATCGCGTGGCGGTCGGGGACAGTGCCTCTGGTATGGCAGACCGGGGTGGTGGTCCCTCTTTTTAAGAAGGGGGACCGGAGGGTGTGTTCCAACTATAGGGGGATCACACTTCTCAGCCTCCCCGGTAAAGTCTATGCCAGGGTACTGGAGAGGAGAATTCGGCCGATAGTGGAACCTCGGATTCAGGAGGAACAGTGTGGTTTTCGTCCTGGTCGTGGAACACTGGACCAGCTCTATACCCTCTACAGGGTGCTGGAGGGTTCATGGGAGTTTGCCCAACCAGTCCACATTTGTTTTGTGGATTTGGAGAAGGCATTCGACTGTGTCCCTCGCGGCGTCCTGTGGAGGGTGCTGGGGGAATATGGGGTCCTTTGCTGAGGGCTGTCCGGTCCCTGTATGACCGAAGCAGGAGTTTGGTCCGCATTGCCGGCAGTAAGTCAGACTTGTTCCCGGTGCATGTTGGACTGCGGCAGGGCTGCCCTTTGTCGCCGGTTCTGTTCATAATTTTTATGGACAGAATTTCTAGGCGCAGCCAAGGGCCGGAGGGTGTCAGGTTTGGGGACCACACGGTTTCGTCTCTGCTCTTTGCGGATGACGTTGTCGTGTTGGCCCCTTCTAACCAGGACCTTCAGCATGCACTGGGACGGTTTGCAGCCGAGTGTGAAGCGGCTGGGATGGGGATCAGCACCTCCAAATCCGAGGCCATGGTCCTCAGTCGGAAAAGGGTGGCTTGCCCACTTCAGGTTGGTGGAGAGTTCCTGCCCCAAGTGGAGGAGTTCAAGTATCTAGGGGTCTTGTTCACGAGTGAGGGGAGGATTGAACCGGAGATTGACAGACGGATCGGTGCAGCTTCTGCAGTAATGCGGTCGATGTACCGGTCTGTCGTGGTGAAGAAAGAGCTAAGCCGTAAGGCGAAGCTCTCGATTTACCGGTCAATCTACGTTCCTACTCTCACCTATGGTCATGAGCTTTGGGTCATGACCGAAAGGACAAGATCCCGGATACAGGCGGCCGAAATGAGCTTTCTCCGCAGGGTGGCTGGGCGCTCCCTTAGAGATAGGGTGAGAAGCTCAGTCACTCGGGAGGAACTCGGAGTAGAGCCGCTGCTCCTCCACATCGAGAGGGGACAGCTGAGGTGGCTCGGGCATCTGTTCCGGATGCCTCCTGAACGCCTTCCCGGGAAGGTGTTTCGGGCATGTCCAACCGGGAGGAGGCCCCGGGGAAGACCGAGGACACGCTGGAGGGACTATGTCTCCCGGCTGGCCTTGGAACGCCTCGGTGTCCCCCCGGAAGAGCTAGAGGAAGTGTCTAGGGAGAGGGAAGTCTGGGCATCTCTGCTTAGACTGCTGCCCCCGCGACCCGGCCCCGGATAAGCGGAAGAAGATGGATGGATGGATGGAAGTCATAACTCAAGCCCACGGTACACAAGCCCACTGAACATCACTGTCAAATCCATATTACAAACTCCCAGCTCCATTTCCTGTTTGTCTCCAAAGCAATGCACAGTTTTAGATGAAATTACTGTTGGTCTGCCATCTTAAACATGGACCATTATTCACAGGTACCAGCTGCTCGTGGTAGACAGACAATCGTTTCTTCATTCCTTACCCAGCCCCTCTAAAAACCAACATTTGATGTGGGCCTCAGTGTTACGTGGGTTTCTGCAAATATTTTTTTAATCCATGTTAGATAATCTATAGATTCCTAAACCTGTGCAAAGTGCCTTCAATTGAGACAACAACAAAAAAAGAGTGAGAGAAAGCAAAAGAAACAGACAAAGAGTAAGTGCACTAGTGACATGACAGTTCTCTGCAGTTGTGGACATGTATATGACACCTGTATAGGAAGAGCAGGGTGCATACAGCCGGTAGTCAAGCAGAATACTTTCACTGCCGCAGTCCCCGTGGCGGCAACATTGGGGATGTGCATTTGCTGCCTTCTACCGCAAAGTGATGCTATAATCAAAGAATTTGAACAGTAAGAAAGTGAACGTGTCAGTTAATTCTTTCAAGTCAGCCGTGGTTTGTTGCATATAAATTCAAGCGAAACATTATAGTTAAACGAATTAATAAAATCACAGTAGCCTACTGAAATTTAGTACTGAAAATAATTGTAGGCATTTATTATTTGCATCGAATTTAAGGTGTTTTTTTTTTTTTTTTTTTTTTGAAAAAAGGTTTAGCGTATCAAAATGTTTACAATATATTGCTGACGGAAATGCCAATTATCTGCCTTTTTTTTTTGCAAATGTCGACAATCTTTTTCCATTCAACTTTAGCATGTAAATTCTATGCAGATACTGGGGCTAACACAAAAATGAGAAAAGGGGCTAACACAAAAATGGCGTCAAATAACAGAATTAGCCTATATCTGTGCTTGTGGTTGCTCCCGTTAAACCACCGTTTCTCTGTAAGGCACATTACATCTATATTCATATTATTAAATTGAATATTCAATTATTATTATTATTATTATTGGTAAGAATCAGAGACATATAATAAGAGAGTTGCGACACTCTTTGATCTCGCCGCCACATGGTCACGTGGTTCATGGAGCTCTCAATAGTTCCAAACAACTCCACGCTGTCAATCTGTTTGAATAGGATTAAGCAGGACAGACAGCAGTTTCCCAATATTTGCAGCAATTTCTGGTAAATATTAATACAATATGTGCATCGACTTCGACTAGACTTTCCAAAAAGAAAAAAGGAAAATCCATATAGATTAAAACAAGTTTTATACAGTCTGTAAACGCTGAATGAATTTTAGTGCAAGTTTGCATTTTACACGAATCTTCCCATTATCTACAAATCCTCTTATCATAAACAAAGTGCAGAGACAATTTAAATAAGGATTTATTGTGTAGTTTAGTCAGAAGTTTTAGTTTTTCATGAGACTTTTTGATTTTCCCTACAATTATTTTTAACACTTAAAGGGGTGATGAACTGAGAAATCAACTTTCCCTTGAGCTTTTGATATATAAAAAGGTCATGGTAATATAAGAATATCCTGTTTCCAATGTGTCCTGTGAAATTTCAGAGCTGAAAACTTCCTTGTTAGTCAAAGAAAAGCTTTTATTGACACCAGGCCCAGAAAACGAGAGCTCTCAGAATATGCTGATCTCTTACATAATAGGACCTAGATGACCTCTACAACTAAATATGCTTCTGTAGCCCCACCCACCGACAAGTGAGCTAAGGATTGCGCTGCCAAGGTATAAAAATGACGTTGCAGTCCCTGCATAAGCTTCCTTCTGAACACACACTTATGTGAGCTAAAACATGTTTTTTTATATGTGTTATTTTTGCATAACATTACAGATCGCTTGAAATCTATTGATTACATACCTTAGCACGCTGTCACAGGGTGGAGAAGGTGTTATTGAATTGGTTCACTCGTGATTGGACTTATGAGCCAGGTGCGAGTGTGTGTGTGTGTGTGTGTGCCTGTGTCCGCGTGAGTGAGTGAGTGAGTGTGTGTGTGTGTGTGTGTGTGTGTGTGTGTGTGTGTGTGTGTGTGTGTGTGTGTGTGTGTGTGTGTGTGTGTGTGTGTGTGTGTGTGTGTGTGTGTGTGTGTGTGTGTGTGTGTGTGTGTGTGTGTGTGTGTGTGTGTGTGTGTGTGTGTGTGTGTGTGTGTGTGTGTGTGTGTGTGTGTGTGTGTGCGAGAGTGGGTATGGGTATGTGTGTCCGCGAGAGTGGGTATGTGTGTGTGATTTAATCATTGTGTTTGTTTGATATTTTGCGAGTCCTCTGAGCATTTCCCCCAGACGATTCCTGGGACAGACGGTAGCTGAAGCTCATTAAATATGCAAATCTTATCCAATCCTAGCCGTGGGCGTTTACTTCCAAGTGTTCAGTGCGGCACGCCCATCAAATCCGAGTGTTCAAAACCAAGGCAGAAAATAGGCAGAAAATAGCCTAATACTTATTCATTATGTTTTTGAATGTAAAAACCACACAAACGTCATAAGTTGACCTCAGACAACAGTATAAAAAAAAGAAACAAAGCCAGTTCATGACACTTTTAAGTACAAATGAAGTAACAAAAATATATATTTTAATGTTATAACAGTGATTTGATGATCTATAAAAATTCATTCAAAAAAGAAGAGGAAAAAAATGACTAATGAGCCAATAAGTGTTCCTCTTTCGCCGTCTACTGGTTAGTGGTACTTTCTTTTATAATTGAAATGTTGTTAACGTCCGAATGTTATTTTATGACACTCACACAAGCATACACAACAGGTGAATATAAATTAAGGATTCTAGCATATACAGAATTTAACCCAAGAAATAAGTTTTAAAAAGTGTTTAAAAAAAACAGGGAAGCCAATTTAATTCAACTCTTTTTATCCAGGCGTTATTCATATTCATTATTCATAGGCGTTATACGTTATTCCTTGAATGGGCTGACTTCATAGAAACGCTTTTTTAAACAGAAAGATCTCAGAGAGATTAAAAACTGTTGAAATATGACAGATAGCATCTGGATATAAACTCACCTAAAGGATTATTAGGAACACCATACTAATACTGTGTTTGACCCCCTTTCGCCTTCAGAACTGCCTTAATTCTACGTGGCATTGATTCAACAAGGTGCTGAAAGCATTCTTTAGAAATGGTGGCCCATATTGATAGGATAGCATCTTGCAGTTGATGGAGATTTGTGGGATGCACATCCAGGGCACGAAGCTCCCGTTCCACCACATCCCAAAGATGCTCTATTGGGTTGAGATCTGGTGACTGTGGGGGCCATTTTAGTACAGTGAACTCATTGTCATGTTCAAGAGACCAATTTGAAATGATTCGAGCTTTGTGACATGGTGCATTATCCTGCTGGAAGTAGCCATCAGAGGATGGGTACATGGTGGTCATAAAGGGATGGACATGGTCAGAAACAATGCTCAGGTAGGCCGTGGCATTTAAACGATGCCCAATTGGCACTAAGGGGCCTAAAGTGTGCCAAGAAAACATCCCCCACACCATTACACCACCACCACCAGCCTGCACAGTGGTAACAAGGCATGATGGATCCATGTTCTCATTCTGTTTATGCCAAATTCTGACTCTACCATCTGAACGTCTCAACAGAAATCGAGACTCATCAGACCAGGCAACATTTTTCCAGTCTTCAACTGTCCAATGTTGGTGAGCTTGTGCAAATTGTAGCCTCTTTTTCCTATTTGTAGTGGAGATGAGTGGTACCCGGTGGGGGTCTTCTGCTGTTGTAGCCCATCCGCCTGAAGGTTGTGCGTGTTGTGGCTTCACAAATGCTTTGCTGCATACCTCGGTTGTAACGAGTGGTTATTTCAGTCAAAGTTGCTCTTCTATCAGCATTCTCCTCTGACCTCTAGCATCAACAAGGCATTTTCGCCCACAGGACTGCCGCATACTGGATGTTTTTCCCTTTTCACACCATTCTTTGTAAACCCTAGAAATGGTTGTGCGTGAAAATCCCAGTAACTGAGCAGATTTTGAAATAAATCAGACCGGCCCGTCTGGCACCAACAACCATGCCACGCTCAAAATTGCTTAAATCACCTTTCTTTCCCATTCTGATATTCAGTTTGAAGTTCAGGAGATTGTCTTGACCAGGACCATACCCCTAAATGCATTGAAGCAACTGCCATGTGATTGGTTGATTAGATAATTGCATTAATGAGAAATTGAACAGGTGTTCCTAATAATCCTTTAGGTGAGTGTAGTAGCTGTTGCAATGCTGCTCACGTTAACTAACTGCAGTTAGAGTCTAACGATCTATTATACAACAATCAACATTAACTATAACACGCTTCATAAAATACCACTTCTATTAATATTCCTGAGAGGTCAACTAATGCCATAAAATCTCAAAATATGCAGTAATTTCATCAATTTGACAGCGAGTGTGCTTGAGACACACTGAAATGAATGGGGTTCAATGTTGGAACTATTGGTCGCTCCATGACACGCTTTACTTCCGCATTCCTCAGTTCCTATGGAAGTCTATGGGAGTGTCGTAACTCTGTTTTTCAACGGCTCTGGTATGAATAAGACGTGTTGCCTAGGGCTGCAACAAACGATTATTTTAATAATCAATTAATCTAACGTTTATTAGAACGATTAATCGACTAATCGCCGATTATTGCCATTGCCATCAGCGACTAATCAGTACATTTTGAGCAATTATTCAGCTTTTTCAATTAGTTAAAACATTGAGTTATACATATTCTAACTGTAATATATAAAAAAGAAAGTCACTTCAGCTTTTGAAATGGATGTTTTAATGAACTTTGAGCCAAGTTCTCAGAACTCAAATCACACACAAATGCTCTCTAAGCATTGTTTAAATATTCTGTTCTCTTTCAATTGAAAAAATAAATAATAAAAAACAAAAATTTGCTGCATTACAGACCAAAAAAATAGATGTTTGAATGTAAACATCTCTTGGCAGCAGGATTACGAGCTTCATTTGTAAAACAATAATAGGCCCCACTGCTTTTCTTAGAACTGAAACAGAAAAAGAGGACATTTACTTCTGGACACAAAGAATGGTAAAAAATATTAATCTGCAAATGACATTGCAGACAAAATGACATAATCTCTTACATGACAATTGAGCTGACAGATTCTCATTCACCTTTTAATTAACAATATGAAAAAGTAACTGACATGATATTCTTCCTAACATTGCCTTTTGTAAGTCTTCATGCATATGGAACAAAATACAGGCAAGTGATGAGACTATAATACCTAATAGTGTTATAATAATAAAAACAGTCCTGACTCCAAGCTCGATCAAACTGTATTCTATGCTAAATAAATCAAAACATTACTGTAATTATATTATTATTGTTAATATTATTACAATTATTACTAGTATTGCTTCCTCTTTAAGTGCTTCGAGTGTGTCGACGTTGTCGACAATGTCAACTAATCGTTTCAGCCCGCCCCTCAAATATCATTCATCCTTATTTTTGTAATTTTGTTTACAATCTAATAAAAAAATAATCTGAAAAATAATAACACTATTGTTTCTGATTATTGCTTGATCAAGTAGTGATCTAAATAGTCTTTATAATTAAAGGGGCTATATGCGTTTTTCTGAAATGTAAACTCGCGACTGACACCTGTGGCCAAAAAACAGAACTGCTCTTCATTTCTGCTCGCTCTCGCAGCGCGCGCTCCTACGTGCACACTTCACAAGTCATCTGCTGCAAGGAGGTCAACATTATGTTTACAGAGGTAAGAACAGTCAAATACATATAATGTTTGAGATAAGTGTTCTCTTATCAAAACGTCAAACGTGTAGCTGACAAACTACACAAAAATTAATACATTAAATAAATAAATAAACCCATTTCGCCATTGGCATACACGCTGATGAAGGGCGCACAGACCGAAACTTTCGTAGAATATTAAAAACACAAATCTGAGCACTGTCCTTGACGACTGAGCACTGTCCTTGACCACTTATTATACACAAGTAGCTTACTATCACCAAGTATGAAAGACACATATACATAATACTATTTAGCAATATTTATTGACTACATGTCTTATGTGAAATAAAATGCATCACACTTTACATCTTCATTTACCTCTTATTTTTTGTTAAGATGTAGAAACAACAAACAATATAATGTAGCTTTACATGGCTATATAATAAATCCTCCAAGGCTCAAACACTCTAGTCCTTGCAATGCGCCGGTCTCTCTCAATCTTCGACCTTTTTTGGCCACTTGTCAGGGGTTTAACTTTTTTAGTCTTCTGTGGAGTTACTGTTGGTGTCCGAGTTGTCCTGGGTCTCTTCTGTGTATTCGTTAAATCCATTGCACTGCTTGCGAGTGTAGGCTACTCGCTGACTAGCGGTGGTGGCAGAGTGATCTGAAACGTTTAACATGAACGCGCTTGACGTCACATCCGCAGACAGCGCGGGAAAAGACGACCCGTCAGAAAATATGAAAAATAGGATACAGGCTTATAGGTGCACCCACTGTGAGCGGACAAGGTGTCAGTATGCTCATCAGGAGATGTTTGAGTCATAAATGGTCAAATAAAAAGGCTATAGTTACGTTTATTTTGGGGAAAAAGTTGCATATAGCCCCTTTAAGTTTAAAAAAATGACACTAATTATTACTAATATATATATATATATATATGGCTTACACTTTCAAAACATAATAAAGTTTTGTTTCAAAATGCATGAGGAAAATATAATGCCTTGAAAATCTCTTGAAAATCTTGAAAATAACAGCTTGTCAAAAATAAAAATGTGGCACCTGTGAAACAAAGGAATTCTGAGAGTTTTCAATACTGACAAAAAGAAAGATAAAATAAACATGTTACTTCCGTGTCTGAATAAATAAAATAAATGCTATACAATCAGATTTCATGGGCAAGATCTGGCGACTTGACAAATTAAAATCACAAACATGACAGTTGTTAATAAAACAATTTTATAAATAGGCTACAATATATAAAATAATATATAAAACAATATATAAAATAATTAGGGATAAATCCAAAAAGATCTAAACAAATTGTACAATAATTAAGACAGCAGATATAGACAATTTAAAAAGTTAAGTTACACAAAGAGTTTAGGTTTCAGCTGCATCTGTCTCTGATTAGGCGATTAGGGATGCAGCGATTAACCGATTTCTCGATTAACCACGCTTAAAACGTTATTGGTTAATTAACCATAAAGGCTCTGCTACACCGAGTGTTTCTTTTGCACGGAACAGAACTGTTGCAACTTGCAAAAAGACACAGAGGCTACTACTGTACACACTGGATTAACTTTGGCAGAGGGACCAAACAGTCACAGCCAAACAGAAACTCCTGAAGTCGGCAGTCTATAGCTGAGCCCAAAGTGCAAGTTTTTTTAAAGAGACCATTATTTTAGAATGACAAACTATATCATGAATTATGATATATTCCGATTGTCAATTATGTGAAAGAGAATGTGTTTTGTCGTTTAAACACCTTTATAATGATCATGTTAGTTGATATAACGTGCAATGAGTTTGCAATTCAGAGGATGTGTTTTCATCACGTAAATGTATACATTTTCCCCAAAGTGAAAACATAAAAACATATACATATAAAATATAATAACAGTATACAATAATAAACAGACACATATATAACAGTTCATTCTTTCCACAAATAATATTATGTGAATTTGTAGCCTATATGATCGTTTGTCTAAACAACGTTTTTTTTTTCTTTATTTAATGATAACATTTTATAACCAAACACCAAATATTTGTTTGTTACGTTATTGTACAGTAAATGTCAATAGCTCTGGTTTTGATCTTTCATGTTTGTTATATAAAGTATTAGAATTAGGAAATTACCATAATTGTAGTATTGCATCCTTAAGTGTTAATTTATGACTTCAGCTCCACTTACATTTCAAAATGCAACAATTGCAGCTGTTTTGCAAAATGTCCCTTTGCACCACCTGGCAGTTATTTTGCAAACCACTTTGAAATGCGACTTTTATTTTTCAAACGCGGAGGTAATAGGCATTCTGGTTGACTACCAATTGTAAAAGAAAAAAAATCAATACACATCCATGCACATTGCTTACTGTACACATGGCACAAAGACAAGCATCAAAACTTATAAAGTAAGATGCATAACACAGAGCTACAGGGAGACAGGAAGGACAGCTGATCGTCCTTGCAGTGGCAAACCATGTGTAGCCATATGTATATTTAATGCTGATTTGGTGCTCAAGAAACATGTATTTTTACTGTCAATATAAAAAACGATGTGCTGCTTAATATTTTTGTTGAACCGTGATACTTTTCACGGTTCTTTGAATTTTTTTTAAAAGTACAAAATAACTATTTATTTGATGTTAAAAAAATAATTTTGTTTAGTAGATATTATAACATTATACCGGTAAATGTATTTACTAATCACTTTTAATTAATACATCCTTGCTGAATAAATTTGTTAATAAAAAAAATTAACTTAATTTTTGAACAATAATTCAACTTTTAACCCATAAATCAGCCCAAATATACACAGCTTCAACTACTTTATTTAAAAAATAAATGTATTTGTGCACATTTTTAAAGCAAATGATGCTTAAATATCCTTGACGCCCCTATATTACATCTTGACATTTCTTCAGGATAAAAGGAAAACTGAATCTTGAAAATTATACTGATATAAGAACAGAACAGCAAGAGTAAATGTTCCTTTTTTCTCCTCACATGAAGGAAAACACATAAAAATCTGTGCAATCAGACCAAAGAACGGTGACTGATTTCAGCCATACATACGCTCACAGGAACGACAGAGCTCTCTCCATCAAAGCAGCAAGTGAACTTCTCTCTCAGACTTCACACTGGAGTGTGAGTGCCGCTAAATGCTTTAGTACTGCTGAGTTATGGAAGGATACAGGGGGCCGGTGGGCTAGAGGAAAAAGAGAGAGAGAGTTGCGGCCAGAAACTCAATAAGCTGACATTTGAATTGCAGGCAAATGAGGCCCTAAACAAGGCTGAAATGGCTGGATTAGAAATTCAGATTGATAGGCCTGTCTGGAGCCGTTCGGAGGGCCTCCCCCGGTGCACCCTGGGAAGCCTATACTTTCTGTAGCAAGGCGGGTTTTTTTTGAGGAGCCAATTTAGCAAAGTCCATACGTGAGCGGAGAAGAGATTTGCATCAGAGTGAGCACGCTGAGTGAGAAAGAATAACCATCGCAAATGAGAAGCGAAAATGTAAGCCTGCGCTCACCTAAAGTCACAATTGGGAACATTCAACATTCAGTAGTCTATTCCCAGACTGCCTCCCTATTGGAATGCACACAAACCAAAATGAATGTGGGATAGAGTATATTGGTCTGAATTTTTATAGACCATCGGCATTTATGAAAATCGATCATGGAAACTACTTTCCACTTGGAAACAAGACTTGAAAGGCAGAAGGGAAAAAAATTACAGGCGTCAAAGAAAAATCAGATGTATGTATGTACAGGGTTCATACACATTTCTACCAATACATTTCCATGACTTTTAAGAAAATATTGTGGACCTAACCTTCCATGAAAGTCTGTGTATACACATAAAATAAGAAAAATCCATGTTCAAATGTCAAATCATATCCTACCTTAACTAATTGACGTAAATCTATATGGTACAAAATAAACGCTGACGCACCAGTAAAACGGTTAGATAAAATACTGTCTGGCCCTAGCAATGGATTAACACACATCAATGGGAGGCAACAATGATAAATAAGTAAATAAAGTGACACTGACAGTAACTTTACAAGGTGGCAGAGGCAGAGACTTTTGGAATACAAAATTGGGCAACTAAGAAGATTTGAAAACAGCTTTGCCTCCTAGTATTTACCATTCATCTCATTGGAAAACCATCAATCATTAACAAGATAACGTTCCTATTTGAAATTATTTTTTTATTTCTGCAATTTAAACCTATACAAACTGCCAGACGTTCCCCCATGCCAGGGTCAGAAATTAACTTTTCCATTAAGGGGCTCCTTGCAATTGATTTCCAAGAGCATTTTATTTATTTATAAGTGCAATTTTTAATGATTACCTTTGTTGTCATTTGTCAAATACTTAAAGTTAACCAATTACTTAAATCAATCAGAATACTAGACTGTTACCAATAACATCATCATTAACAAAAGCCCTCTTTAAACTGCAAAGGTGAAACAGAAGCTGCATCTGAAATGGCTTAAATGTTTATTTACACAGACTGTTTAATGTTACTCAAATTATAAAATGAACAGGAACTCTTTACAGAGTCATTGTCAGTTATTGATATGCTCTTGATATTGTAGGATAATAATGATTCGTCAATTAATAGATCCATAAAAACATTTGTGTTTGGGACGTCATATTCTGACTACACAGATAAAACAAGTTATTTTAAAGCTTTTAATACATTAGAAAAATGAAAATTTTGTGTGATCTTACCAGCATGATGAATAAATTATATTAACCGGAATAAACTAACGTTATACAGAAAGGGAGCAGAGAAACGTGAAGCTGTCCATAACTTGGGTCTAGCGCAAGTTTAAGCGCTCTCACAAACACTCCCGTTAAAATCACGGAAGCCGACGATACTGAGAAATAAATCTCTTACATCTGCACTTTGTTGTTTATGATTTATGTTTATGACAAGAGAATTCACGATTTTCAGTAAGAATTCAGTCAGTGAGTGCACGCACTGAACAAAACTCTGTTTCAGCGATGACTAATCCGAACGCATCTGATTGGCCATCACGCTCGACAGAAACGCGTGTGAATGGTTATAATCATAGGTTATAATGCTCAATGCTGCAAAAGGAAATCTGATCGACGGAATGCAGCAGATCGAAGGAATTAAGTATGTTTACGAAGTTTCAAAGTTTGTTTGACTAATATTATCACTTAAACATATATTCTATTACAGACATTTTTGAAACAAATTTCCATGACTTTTCCAAAACTTTCTGGTTTATTTATTTTTCCAAAACTTTTCCAGGCCTGGAAATTGCTGGAAATTTGTTTATCATGACCGTACGAACCCTGTATGTAAAGAGGGTTTGTGCATTGTTCGATTAGCTGCAGCGTGAAAGAAACCTGTGGACCTTTAGAAAGTATCACATTTTAAAAGACGAGTATGAACTTACAAGCCATTTTGAAGCAAAACTAGCTGTGAAAAATTAATTGGTGAAAAATGAAAATATAATTAGTCCTTGAATTTATTCAGCACGGTACTGAGCAGCATGAATGGTCATTCCATCAAAGAGTGTGCAGGAGGAAAGAAAAACTCCCTGGTGAGTTGAGGCTAGAAGACACAAACATGAAGCCACCTTAATCAGTTAAACTTTGGGCGGTAATTTAAGTTTGGCTTAATCAATAAGGCCGTCTCTGAACGGTAACCTCTTGTCAATAAAACACGAGCGATGTTGAGAGGAACCAACCGGCTGGAATCTAAATAACAAAGGTATTCTGAAATGTATGTTCTGGCCTTAGTGTGACATCCAGTCAAAATGGAATTTTTTAATCACTTTAAATGCATTAAAATTATAACATGTTGAATGAGAACGTTCAAGTGCATTAAAGTTCACATGAATGATAAAATGACTACAGTAAGTCAAGTCAAGTCAAGTCAAATTTATTTATATAGCGCTTTTAACAATGTAGATTGTTTCAAAGCAGCTTTACAGTGTTAAACAGGTCTCAGAGTAAGCTAAAGGGTCTCAGAGTTACGAGACAATGAGACGTTAAATATTTTGTGCTTGTGTCATTTACACCATGTTTTAGACCTAAGTGGATGTGGTTTGTGACCTGTACATAATAGAAAATTAATTTCCGTATTCTGTACCGTTTCCTCTCTGCATTATACTCTGAAAGAGGAACACTAGGGGTTAAAGTTTGTACCCTCATACACAAACAAACACTCATCCCTGCATAACTGCCTGAAGGCTAAGAAGTTGTGCCTGTGGTTTGGAGTAGTAGGGTGTGGAAAATATTCTAATGTTGTGTTTAAAAAAAAAAAAAGCCTGCGGGGAGACCTAGAGAACCATACAGTGATTAACACACTTGTGCATACATGGGACAAACAAACACCACACATTTATTCACACTCAAAAACACAAATGTCAAAGCTGCGGCTCAGAAGGCAAGGTGTTACTCCTGATGTATAAAACAGCAACTGTTCTCGTGCAGATCAGAGTTTAAATTAGGCTTGGGTCATGTTCCTTGTCTCCCGGTACACTCCTGTCAGCTCTCAACTATTGTATCTAATAAAAACACTGAGTGATGCTACAGCATACTAAGAAATGCAGATGCTGCTTCTTGTCACTCGCTCTGTTTGGCCCTCTGCTATCTTTCTCCGCCTCTTGAACCAAACTTTGAAGACTTTAAATGGTTCAAAAGTGCACAAGTGAACAACTCTCTCTCTCTCTCTCTCCATGTCATTTCCAATCATTCATGAAAACTACATTTCATAAAGGTTTCACTCAAAAAAGGGATTTGTATTCCTTTTCATGAAATTAATTTCCCAATATTTACAGGTTTTTCATGACCTTGGGAACCTAGTCTGCAACAGGGCTAGTTATCTGTTAAACTTTGACAGGGCTAGTTATCACATGGCTCGGAAATAACTTTTTTTACTTGTTAGCACTGATTAAAATGTTAATATATATGTATATTGTGTACACTCACCTAAATGATTATTAGGAACACCATACTAAAACAGTGTTTGACCCCCTTTCGCCTTCAGAACTGCCTTAATTCTATGTGGCATTGATTCAACAAGGTGCTGAAAGCATTCTTTAGAAATGTTGGCCCATATTGATAGGATAGCATCTTGCAGTTGATGGAGAATTGTGGGATGCACATCCAGGGCACGAAGCTCCCATTCCACCACATCCCAAATATGCTCTATTGGGTTGAGATCTGGTGACTGTGGGGGTAGTGCTGGGCGGTATGACCAAAAATGTATATCACGGTATTTTTCTAAATTATATCGGTTTCACGGTATATGACGGTTTTTTCCCCTATGAATGACAGGGTGTTAATCACATTTTCTACTGTTTGAGAGAGGAAATACTGCACTAGATTGATTAGAATGCCCTGTTTTACAGTCATGACGAGTGAATATTGTAGAAAAATTCCACACTAGAGTTAATAGGTCTACAGGTTTACAAAATGATGCTGTGGAGAGACAACAACCAATAAAACACAGACCTGCAACATGCTCAGAATCATACTTACAGAAACCTGAATATTAAAAGTTGAGTTGAGGGCACCTTAAAAATCTAACCCTATATAACAACAAACTGCCAAAACAAGGGAGAAACGCGGATATTTGCAATACATTAAGAGCACTCTGAATGAATGACACACATCAGTTTAACACAGAAAGAATAAAGCAGTTACTTTTTGGCCCATTCTTCTTATAGTGAATAATGAATGAGAGTATAGTGAATGAGAGTATACACAAGTTAACGCGCCAAATCGTGGGCGGCGCCATTACTCTACACAAATGCATTTCATTTCCGCCGGAAGTGGTTTGCGCAGCGTCTGCCGGTGTAAACACAGCGATCACGATGCTAGCTTGGGAACACAGTTCTTCTACTTTAACTGGAGATGGCGTTACTCTCCCCCACCCGAATTCAGTGCAGAACTGGGAGGATAACATGACGACGTGGCCCAGCATAACGTACAGCAAGATTTGCTCCTACTTCGTGCAATCCATGGCAATAGATGGAAAAGCAATGGACAATCTGAAAGCCTCCGAGGCATATCAATATCTGCACAGCAACAAAGTCAGTTGTGTAATGTCAATGTGTAAATATCTTAGCATTTTAAAACTAAAATAAACTACCGGTACATTACATTATCTCTTTATGCTGTGCAATATATCAGTGTGCCTGTACTGTTTGAATGAAAATTAAAGTTTGATGTTATTTCATTTTGTTTAATTATTATTTAATTATTGCACTGAACTACGATCATGAATGATAGGCCTTATGTTCCTTAGAGTGCTACAATTTCTTTTAACACAGTTCATCATTCATAGTAAGCTCATACTGTACATAAATAACACTGGATGAATTAATTGTTTCGAGGAAACTAAACAAATGGCTTCAACAAGAACGATTGCGTGTTTAATCCTAACAGGTATTAAGTAGTAAAATACAAAAGCAGCCCACACAATTACATTACTATGAAAATATTCATATATAATATAAAAAAATACAATGCATGCAGTATTTGTTGTGTTTATCTGTATTTAATGAACAACATGGCTGGGTGTTGGTAGACAGGGACACAAGGCAAGATTCTAAACCTCATGAGGCACTCTGATTATCCTTGATAATCCTTGATTCCGAGTCAGTATCAGGCTTGCGAAAAAATGTAAACAATGGAGCGCATGGACATTGCCTCTTCGTGGCTGGTTTGTGGTCGAAGCACTCTCTGTCTAACCACTCGTTCAGGTGCTTTCTCGAGTTTTTGCAACCAACTACCGCACACGTCGTTCCCGAGCCACTTTTCTTCATGTTGTAATTGTTTAACGTTATATCCTCTTTGTAAGTGCGATATCAGTGCTTTGTCGGCACAACGGAGCTAGCTAGCGAAACAAACCCAGCCCGCCAGAACGGAAGTGGATTGCATCGATGGGAGGAGTTTACGATGTAGAGCGGAAACGGCTCAAAAACTTGTGTATAGGATTCAGCCAGGCTGTGCTGTAATGCGATCTCAACTGTGCTCTGACTGCTCTTACTACAGTGCATCAATGAAATGGGTCCCCTCTCAAACAATGACGCGCAGCGCAGCGCCGCGTTCCGAACGTTGTTTAAGCGACATATACCGGTATTGCGGTATCATCAAAATTCATATCATTAAAAAAATAAATACCGGTATTCGGTATGAACCGGTATACCGCCCAGCACTATGTGGGGGCCATTTTAGTATAGTGAACTCATTGCCATGTTCAAGAAACCAATTTGAAATTATTCAAGCTTTGTGACATGGTGCACTATCCTGCTGGAAGTAGCCATCAGAGGATGGGTACATGGTGGTCATAAAGGGATGGGCAGAAATAATGCTCAGGTAGGCCGTGGCATTTAAACAATGCCCAATTGGCACTAAGGGGCCTAAAGTGTGCCAAGAAAACATCCCCCACACCATTACACCACCACCACCAGCCTGCACAGTGGTAACAAGGCATGATGGATCCATGTTCTCATTCTGTTTACGCCAAATTCTGACTCTACCATCTGAATGACTCAACAGAAATCGAGACTCATCAGACCAGGCAACATTTTTCCAGTCTTCAACTGTCCAATTTTGGTGAGCTTGTGCAAATTGTAGCCTCTTTTTCCTATTTGTAGTGGAGATGAGTGGTACCCGGTGGGGTCTTCTGCTGTTGTAGCCCATCCGCCTCAAGGTTGTGCGTGTTGTGGCTTCACAAATGCTTTGCTGCATACCTCGGTTGTAACAAGTGGTTATTTCATTCAAAGTTGCTCTTCTATCAGCTTGAATCAGTCGGCCCATTCTCCTCTGACCTCTAGCATCAACAAGGCATTTTCGCCCACAGGACTGCCGCATACTGGATGTTTTTCACACCATTCTTCGTAAACCCTAGAAATGGTTGTGCGTGAAAATCCCAGTAACTGAGCAGATTGTGAAATACTCAGACCGGCCCGTCTGGCACCAACAACCACGCCACGCTCAAAATTGCTTAAATCACATTTCTTTCCCATTCTGACATTCAGTTTGGAGTTCAGGAAATTGTCTTGACCAGGACCACATCCCTAAATGCATTGAAGCAACTGCCATGTGATTGGTTGATTAGATAATTGCATTAATGAGAAATTGAACAGGTGTTCCTAATAATCCTTTAGGTGAGTGTATATCAGGGCTTGACATTAAGCCTTGTCATATGCAAGCAATTCAATTGTCCAAGTAAAAAAAGTTGCTTGTCTGGTAAAAAACATGACTCGTGTTGTAAATATAATTTATTCTGAAGAAATATTCCAATCAGCTTTTATATATTTAAATCTGCATAATGCAGGTCATTTGAGTAATTTATTTGTTTATGAATGGGTCATTGAATCTTTGACTCAACCGATTCATTCAAAACACTGAATCATTCAGTAATGAAAAGACTTGAGTTGAGTGTTGCTGTGAGATGCGTTATGGTTCTGCTGTGATCTTTGTTTGGAACTATTTTTACTGCTGATACTGTCAATATTGCATCTAAAATGTAAGGGACTTCAATTTAACTGTTTATTGAACTGTTGCTTGAAATTAAATATGTCACAATTTCAACAGTGATGTTATTCAGGAAAACAACACTCTTGGTCGTGTGATGTTGCTTAACTTAAATATGTACAAAAATTCAACACTTTAGATTTTAACCGTGGTATGTTAACCACAGTTTTCTTTGTGTGTGCTAAGCTCGTTTGTATCGATTTCTCCTCAAGAGGCTGCGCGAGCCTCAACAGCGCAACCTTGTTACCGTCAGTACATGCATTATATTTTATCCACCAAACAACACTTGCACTAAATGAAATAAAATCTGAATTATTCTCACATTTTGGTGATTCCCTAGTAATTTTTTGGTATTGACGTTTTAATCAGGCTACTTGTCCGGTCGGGCAAGTAAATTCTCTTTCACTTTTCAATTTCGGAAGCATATGCAACCAAAATGGTAGTAATTTTGAGCCTTGTGTCAATTCACACCTGATTTGATTCGATTTAGATTCACAAGCTCTACTGTATAACCTGATTTTCATTAAGATGGGTATATTGCAATTATAATTTCCATTTGGCTGATATATTTGTCTCTTTTCAAAAGACGTGGTCACATTAGCAAAACTTCAGAAATTTTGCAGGCAAAGAAGCTCCATTATACATTATCAATAGTGTAGTGATGCATGAAGCACTGCTAACTCAGAATTTACTTACAAACTAATCAGTCTCATACTGGTAAACATGGTGAATTTGCATGTTCAAAGTTTAACAAACTTAAATATAATGTAAAAATCTGATGTTTCGCATTAAGCATCCCTCTTTACTATTGATATGACTGCATTTTGCCTGTAGAATTTCACTGTACAAAAGGTATATGTGACTGCACACTAATTATTTAAATTACAGGCCAATGTTTGAGACTGATTCAAACTTGTAACTTGTCTTTAACTATTCATTAAATAAACCAGTTCATAAGAGTCATTTGTTATGAAGCAGTCCAAACAAAGTTCTAGATGACATTCTCTCCTCTTATCTTTCTCATTTCTTTCATCTCTATGCATCCCTATCTCTGTCAATCAGTTGTTTAATTAAAATCATTAATCATTTCAGCCCAACAAATACATCAAACTTAATTAAATGGGTGGGGGAAACAATTAAAAGGTAGGCAAGTCATTTACGCTAGTTGATTCAGACCTCAAATTACAAGACAAAAGATTTGGACTTAGGATGCAAGAAACGTGCCAGGAACATTTGCAAAAGAGATGGAATTAGAGATGTACCGATGCAACGTTCTTGGCCGATTCCCATGTCAGATTTTTTGTAAGTGTGACCTGCATGCCGATACTACAAAAATCTACTTTTCTTCAAAGCAAAATATTATTTATTTTCATTTAAAAAAACAAGTAAAAAGTCAGTAATAAAATAAGAACAAATAAACTAATTGCAAACAACAGCACAAATAAACGCAATAGAATATAGAGAGATTTGAAATAAACAGGGCTTTAAGTTTTTCAGGTTGGTCTAACAGTAGGTTAGTATTCTGATAAAAAAATACTACAGAAGGTAAAGTAATCAAATGTAAAATAACACTGGGGAGTCTTCATTGTAATGTAATGCTTACAATTGAAGTTACAAAAATTATTCAGTCAAGAGCAGAGAGTGATTTTTTTTTTTGTCTTTTGTTCTTTGATTAACATGACGACAGCAGCAGGAATATTAGACTGCTGTCACTTTAAGAGTTTAACTGAATTCTCGCCAAGATGGGCATTTTGAACTTTTTGAACCATTTAAGTGCAGTAAGCCACTCATTTTGGTGCAGTTTGAGAAGCAGCTTTATCTGCGCGCCATTTATATAGAATAAAATTATGCATAATACAAGCACTATTTAACCAGAGTAAATGAGACGAGTGAGAACGTGCAGCTGACATTATTGCCTGTGCTGCTGGCAACAAAACGGACTGGCTCGGAATCAAATAGACGTAAGACTGACCGACCAGTCAACGGTCCGGGCCGAGCAGGTGGAAAATCGGCTGATTCCGGTCCCTGGCCGGTCGATCAGTGCATCTCTAGATGGAATGAAGCCCTTGTCAGTGATGATAAATAGGAGTAAGAATCTGCAAAGTGAAGAATTATCAGAGTGTAGGAGATATGGCAGAGGAGAGGCCAGATCTCACTCTGTGTCCAAACGGTGCCATTTTATTGGCTGCGCTCTCTAAAAGATGTCACAAAGCCAAGGCTCAAAACCTCTCCACTTAGCTCACAGAGTCACTCGCTATTGTGTGTCTGACAAAATAACAAATCTGAAGCCTTAAACCTGAAGGTCAGTTTTAATACAATATCTAAAACCAATTTCCACCTGTTTGTCAGTGCCATTTATCACCTTCATTTAATACAATTATGTCCCCTACACAAACGCCTCGGCTCAGCAAGAGAAAGTAAGAGGGCAAGGGTGTGTGCGTGACTACGTATGCACACTGGTTTGGTTTCCTGAGGGGGGCAAGTGAGGGTTGAGGGTGCGGGTCCTCATCCAAGAGAAGTGGGAATTACTTTGGGCAACTCTCGCAACAAGAGAAAGTGTGAGGGTGAGACGGAGAAAGAAAAGGAAAAATCTGATAATAGATGCAAAAAAAAACCTGCACACAAGTCAAAACAAAAGCTGCTAGCCTAAATCAGGAGTGAGAGATTGGCTGACCCCTAAGAGAAGGAGGTGTGGGATCTGCATTCACAAGCAGAAATGGGTCGCAAGGGGCGAGAAAATGGAGAGAATGGGAAGAAACAACTGATAAGCTGAAGAAAAATGAACAGCACAGACAAACATACATTTTTCTGAAACAAAGAAAAGACAGCCTTAATAATTGCTTGTCAGTCAGAGAATTAAATTGGGCATTATCTCATCTAATACAATGAAATGTATTGATGACAGAATTTGCCTTCATTTACTCACCCTAAAAACCTGTATGACTATTACTTTCTTCCGCTGAAAGCAAAGGGATAAAAATGTTGCTGCTGAAAAAATATCAAATAGTCCATGTTATTATTTTGTGCTATATTCCAAGTCGTCAAAGATGATAAAATGGCATATAGGGTTGGAAAAGCAGGAGGGTGATTAACTGATGACAGAATTTGCATGTCTGTGAACTACTCTTATTAAATAGATGACCTATAATATTTTGGAAACAGACAAGTTTTATGAGGAAGTTGTTTGCGTCTGCAGTTCAAAATAGATTTTTTTACACATGACAGTCTTGTCTTAATTCTTAGACTTCAATGGATAAGTAGATCAGATAACTTTATCAACAATATGAACTGGTTTCTTTTATTAAATTTAGAGTCTATAATATATTTTCATGTTTTTGAAGTCTCTTATGCTCCTTATGGCTGCATGTATTGGATCAAAAGTACAGTAAAAGCATCAATATTGTGAAATATAATAATAATAATAATAATAATAATAATAAATGTTATTATTGTTTTGGCAAAGCTGAATTTCCAGCAGTCATTATTACTCCAGTCTTCACTGGTTACATGCAACCAAATAATCCATTAGTAATCGGATTGACGGCTGAATCAGACTGAAAAGCCTTCATGTAAACACCTTAATCGATCCGATTGAGCTCGATCCGAATTGAAAGGGGTGATTTATTCCTGTTCTAATCTGATCCAGAGGACATATACACTTGATCAGATTGAAACCGAATCCGAAAGGACTGCGTGCAATGATGTAGAAATAGCGTAATGACGTATAACGTGTAGAACGAGTTGTTCTTCCTATTGAATAAAGTGTAATATAAATGAGTGTCCCATAATTCTAAAATGATCCTTTCACTAAGCTTCGGTGAAGTGGAGCAGGACAACGTCCCACCAGTCCTTGTTGTGGATTCTCATCAACAGACGACTGGTTTTGGGCATCGGGAGGGACATTTTTTTAGTGTTTGATAAATATAAGCAGCACAGCAAAACGGTTCATATGCTCATGGTCTCCAAATTATGACCAGAAATGGAAAAATATTAAGTCTGCTGTATAAAACAAATAAAGAACCAATGTAGGAGAATAGTTATTATGTGCAAACAGTGGGAAACTGTATATTTGTACAGTGTGCGCATGTAAAAAAAATAAATTCCGATATGAATCTTGTGACATATACGCACACATCAACCCAATCACCTTGTTTGGCGTTCATGTAAACACTACATTCAGATTCATCAATCGGAATGAATTCAGTCTGATTGAAACAAAAGTTGTGCATGTAAACATCGCCATTGTCACGTGATCCTTCAGAAATCACTCTAAAAGGCTGATTTGGTGCTCAAGAAATATTTCTTATTATCAATGTTGAAAAGAGTTGTGCTGCTTAATTTTGTAGAATGCGTGACACATTACCAGGATTCTTTGATTAATAAAAAGTTCAAAAGAACAGTATTTTAAAAAGAAATACTATATTATAACATTTTACATGTCTTTACTGTCAACTTTACCAATGTAATGAGTCATTGCTGAATAAAATAATTCCTTTAAAAACAAATTGAATGATAGTGAATGTTAAGAAAATATGTATGATCTAGTGCAGGGGTGGCGAACTCCGGTCCTGGAGGGCCACTGTCCTGCATAGTTTTGCTTCAATCATAATCAAACACACCTGAACAAGCTAATCATGGTCTGCAGGGTTACTAGAAAGCTAAAGGCAGGTGAGTTTTATCAGGGTTGGAGCTGAACTCTGCAGGACAGTGGCCCTCCAGGACCGGAGTTCGCCACCCCTGATCTAGTGGCTTCAATGACAATTTAGAAGCAAAAATTCTACCTACACAGTGGTGCTCTGTCTCCTCTGTGGAGGACAGTTTGATGGGGCATGACCGACTGAACCATGGGCCAGTGCTGGAGGGAAGAGCATGGGCAGTGTGTCTCTAGGGGGAAACCACAGGCCCGGTGAGCTCTGTGGAGAATGACAGTCACTGAGCCAACTCACTGCCTTCAACTGCAACAGCACAGCTAAACACGCTCACTGGAGACAGAAGCAATGTTCCCAGCAAGTGCTCTGACCAGTACATTCTACATCAAGAAATTGAATCCAGAACACACTGTACGCACACAGGGAGTGGGGGAACTGGAACGAAAATAATGGAGGGCAATCTGCGCACAACCAAGTGAGACTCAATAACGGGCTATTAGACAAATTGTTACTGACAGCACGTATGCAGAAAAGTTTGTGATGAGGCCATGGTGTATTACACTTTAACTCAGTTTTACTCTCTAGAGTTTTGTAATCAAACTAGTTTTGACAGGACAGAAGGACAAAAGTGCAAAAATCTAATGGCAACTCAAAACAAGCATTCAAATGCTGATCATCTGGTGCATGTCACCAATAAATCACTCCTCTTTCTCCAATACGTTACTATGCGAGCAATCAATGATAAACAAACATGTTTAGAAATATCACACAGATCTGACTGACTCCAGCCAACTGTTCGACACAGTCATGATCATCACTCAACTCAGGGTTGACTAATGATTTTGATTTATAATCATAATTTGAATGGATAAGGATTTTTAAAATGTCGTTTTATAAAGACTACACTTAGCAATTTTTAGCCAATTATATACTTAAGAACTAAGGATAGTTACTTTAATGTGGACAATAAGATTTGTTTTGTTTTCATTAAGAAATTATCACTAAATTAGCAAGAATGTGTGAAGTAAAACATTTGTAATGTTACAAAATATTTACATTTCAAATAAATGCTGTTCTTTCTATTCATCAAGTAATCCTGAAAAAAAAACAATATCAGTGTTTCCACGAAAATATTAAGCAGCACAACTTTTTAATATTATAATACAAGTTTTTTGAGCAAAAAATAAGCATATTAGAAATATTTCTGAAGGATCATGTGACACTGAAGAGTAATGGCTGTTGAAAATTCAGATTTGCCATGACATGAATAAATAGCATTCTTAAATATATTAAAATACAAGTTATTTTAAATTGTAATGAATTTCATATTTCAGAATACAGACTTCAAGCTTTTGAACGGTAGTGTAGCTTTTTTTTTAATGACTATAGAAGTTTCTGTGACTTTCCATGACCATTTAAGAATTTATATGACCTTTCCAGTCTTGGATATCACACTTTTGAAATTCCCTGGTTTTCCAGGGCTATGGGAAGCCTGTAAATTCTATAAAATTTAGCCCTCAGGGACTGGTCATACTTCAAATCAATATTTAAACTATGACCCTTTAAGAAGTAAAACATGTTAAACTATATATATATATATATATATATATATATATATATATATATATATATATATATATATATATATATATATATATATATATATATATATATATATATATATATATTATATATATATTTTTTTTTTTTTTTTTTTTTTCCTTCACACACTAGATCACCTCCCTCCCCTCCCCCCAAAAAACAGACTGAGGATGGTAGAGAAAGAAGAGAAAGACAGCAAGAGAAAAATCAAGCACGCTGCTAACCACATATCGTGGATATACATTAAGGATCAGAAGGTTCCCTGACATTATAATGAGCTATAATAGTTTGAAGGGACACTAGTTGACCAGCAAAACCAATCTTTTGAAGTAGAGCCCGACCAATATATTGGCGTATATTAGACATTTTTCAAACTATCAGTATCAGAATTTATGATGGCCGATAAATAAATATTTAAAAAAATAATAAAACCGGACGAAACACCGCTCAACCACATTATGAGTGTTGGCGTTTCATAGTTTGTTATTAGCTAGTAAGAATTAGCTAGTAAGGTATAGCGTGACAGATTCACAGCATGAGACGCATCATCTCTTCCCTGCCCGTTATTTTGAAAAAGTATGTTTTACAATATTTTGCAGTATGACGTTGTCCATTTCTAAATTATGTCTTATCATAGACTTTAGCTAACCACAAAGCTAGCTAATGCCATGGCTATCAGTGGAAGACCGCTAACATTAATGCGCTTGAAAATCACAACAAACTTATTCTGCCTAAATAAAAGTAATGATTACTGTATTTATAACTAGTATATTTGTAGTTCAAATCCCTGCATTGTAAGTTAGGCACACAAGGAGTGAACGAAAGTGCATTGCAGCATTAACAAGTCACATAATGGATTTACTGCATTTTAGAAGGCAGGTAGCTAATATTTTGCTGTTGTTATTTATCCGAAATTAACTTTCAGTCTTTCTCAAAGTTATATTTATGAAGCTTACCATGTCTATTAATACTGGTATCTTTGATTTTTTTGTTTTGTTTTTGTTATTGTGTTTTCGTCCGAGAGTCCGAGTGTGTCCGCGAGAGAGTCCGAGTGTGTCCGCGAGAGAGTCCGAGTGTGTCCGCGAGAGAGTCCGAGTGTGTCCGCGAGAGAGTCCGAGTGTGTCCGCGAGAGAGTCCGAGTGTGTCCGCGAGAGAGTCCGAGTGTGTCCGCGAGAGAGTCCGAGTGTGTCCGCGAGAGAGTCCGAGTGTGTCCGTGAGAGAGTCCGAGTGTGTCCGCGTCCGCGAGAGAGTCCGAGTGTGTCCGCGTCCGCGAGAGAGTCCGAGTGTGTCCGCGAGAGAGACCCCGAGTGTGTCCGCGAGAGAGACCCCGAGTGTGTCCGCGAGAGAGACCCCGAGTGTGTCCGCGAGAGAGACCCCGAGTGTGTCCGCGAGAGAGTCCGAGTGTGTCCGCGAGAGACCCCGAGTGTGTCCGCGAGACAGACCCCGAGTGTGTCCGCGAGAGAGACCCCGAGTGTGTCCGCGAGAGAGACCCCGAGTGTGTCCGCGAGAGACCCCGAGTGTGTCCGCGAGAGAGACCCCGAGTGTGTCCACGAGAGAGACCCCGAGTGTGTCCACGAGAGAGACCCCGAGTGTGTCCGCGAGAGAGACCCCGAGTGTGTCCGCGAGAGAGACCCCGAGTGTGTCCGCGAGAGAGTCCGAGTGTGTCCGCGAGAGACCCCGAGTGTGTCCGCGAGAGACCCCGAGTGTGCCCGCGAGACAGTCCGACTGTGTCCGCGAGAGTCCGAGTGTGTCCACGAGAGTCCGAGTGTGTCCACGAGAGAGTCCGAGTGTGTCCGCGAAAGAGTGCGAGTGTGTCCGCGAGAGAGACCGAGTGTGTCCGCGAGAGACCCCGAGTGTGTCCGCGAGAGAGTCCGAGTGTGTCCGCGAGAGAGTCCGAGTGTGTCCGCGAGAGAGACCGAGTGTGTCCGCGAGAGACCCAGAGTGTGTCCGCAAGAGAGTCCTAGTGTGTCCGCGAGAGAGTCCGAGTGTGTCCGCGAGAGAGTCCGAGTGTGCCCGCGAGAGAGTCCGACTGTGTCCGCGAGAGTCCTAGTGTGTCCGCGAGAGTCCGAGTGTGTCCACGAGAGAGTGCGAGTGTGTCCGCGAGAGAGACCGAGTGTGTCCGCGAGAGAGTCCGAGTGTGTCCGCGAGAGACCCCGAGTGTGTCCGCGAGAGACCCCGAGTGTGCCCGCGAGACAGTCCGACTGTGTCCGCGAGAGTCCGAGTGTGTCCACGAGAGAGACCCCGAGTGTGTCCGCGAGAGAGTCCGAGTGTGTCCGCGAGAGACCCCGAGTGTGTCCGCGAGAGACCCCGAGTGTGCCCGCGAGACAGTCCGACTGTGTCCGCGAGAGTCCGAGTGTGTCCACGAGAGTCCGAGTGTGTCCACGAGAGAGTCCGAGTGTGTCCGCGAAAGAGTGCGAGTGTGTCCGCGAGAGAGACCGAGTGTGTCCGCGAGAGACCCCGAGTGTGTCCGCGAGAGAGTCCGAGTGTGTCCGCGAGAGAGTCCGAGTGTGTCCGCGAGAGAGTCCGAGTGTGTCCGCGAGAGAGTGCGAGTGTGTCCGCGAGAGAGACCGAGTGTGCCCGCGAGAGAGTCCGAGTGTGCCCGCGAGAGAGTCCGAGTGTGCCCGCGAGAGAGTCCGAGTGTGCCCGCGAGAGAGTTCGAGTGTGTCCGCGAGAGAGACCGAGTGTGTCCGCGAGAGAGTCCGAGTGTGTCCGCGAGAGAGTCCGAGTGTGTCCGCGAGAGAGTGCGTGTGTCCGCGAGAGAGTCCGAGTGTGTCCGCGAGAGAGACCGAGTGTGTCCGCGAGAGAGACCGAGTGTGTCCGCGAGAGAGACCCCGAGTGTGTCCGCGAGAGAGACCCCGAGTGTGTCCGCGAGAGAGACCCCGAGTGTGTCCGCGAGAGAGACCCCGAGTGTGTCCGTGAGAGAGACCCCGAGTGTGCCCGCGAGAGAGTCCAAGTGTGCCCGCGAGAGAGTCCGAGTGTGCCCGCGAGAGTGTCCAAGTGTGTCCGCTAGAGAGTACGAGCGTGCCCACGAGAGATGCCGACTGTGTCCGCGAGATGGACCGAGTGTTCCCGTGAGAGTCCAAGTGTGTCCGCTAGAGAGTACGAGCGTGCCCGCGAGAGAGTACGAGCGTGCCCGCGAGAGATGCCGACTGTGTCCGCGAGAGAGACCGACAGTGCGCAAGCAACTAGTGAGCTGATTGAGACGCACCCCGAAAGTTCGAAATCTATTGTATTTTACAACGGGTGAATCTCCAGTTTTCACTGGTGATTGTGGTTGAACCTTTCTGGATCTGCCATCAAATTGATACGTTTGATACCGAGTGTGTCCGCGAGAGAGACCGAGTGTGTCCGCGAGAGAGACCCCGAGTGTGTCCGCGAGAGAGACCCCGAGTGTGTCCGCGAGAGAGACCCCGAGTGTGCCCGCGAGAGAGTCCGAGTGTGCCCGCGAGAGAGTCCGAGTGTGCCCGCGAGAGAGTCCGAGTGTGCCCGCGAGAGAGTCCGAGTGTGCCCGCAAGAGAGTCCGAGTGTGCCCGCGAGAGAGTCCGAGTGTGCCCGCGAGAGAGTCCGAGTGTGCCCGCGAGAGAGTCCGAGAATGTCCGCGAGAGAGACCGAGTGTGTCCGCGAGAGAGACCCCGAGTGTGTCCGCGAGAGACCCCGAGTGTGCCCGCGAGAGAGTCCGAGTGTGCCC
Source organism: Romanogobio albipinnatus (assembly GCA_023566225.1). Taxonomy (NCBI): domain Eukaryota; kingdom Metazoa; phylum Chordata; class Actinopteri; order Cypriniformes; family Gobionidae; genus Romanogobio; species Romanogobio albipinnatus. Next base: position 12,141,732 of record CM042254.1, read on the forward strand.
GCGAGAGAGTCCGAGTGTGCCCGCAAGAGAGTCCGAGTGTGCCCGCGAGAGAGTCCGAGTGTGTCCGCGAGAGAGACCGAGTGTCCGCGAGAGAGACCCCGAGTGTGCCCGCAAGAGAGTCCGAGTGTGCCCACGAGAGAGTCCGAGTGTGTCCGCGAGAGAGACCGAGTGTGTCCGCTAGAGAGTACGAGCGTGCCCGCGAGAGATGCCGACTGTGTCCGCGAGAGAGACCGACAGTGCGCAAGCAACTAGTGAGCTGATTGAGACGCACCCCGAAAGTCCAAAGTCCAAAGTCCCGAAATATTACAGAGCCACTCCTTGGTTATCCTGGCTGTGTGCTTCGGGTCATTGTCATGTTGGAAGACCCAGCCTCGACCCATCTTCAATGCTCTAACTGAGGGAAGGAGGTTGTTCCCCAAAATCTCGCAATACATGGCCCCGGTCATCCTCTCCTTAATACAGTGCAGTCGCCCTGTCCCATGTGCAGAAAAACACCCCCAAAGCATGATGCTACCACCCCCATGCTTCACAGTAGGGATGGTGTTCTTGGGATGGTACTCATCATTTTTCTTCCTCCAAACACGTTTAGTGGAATTATGACCAAAAAGTTATATTTTGGTCTCATCTGACCACATGACTTTCTCCCATGACTCCTCTGGATCATCCAAATGGTCATTGGCAAACTTAAGACGGGCCTTGACATGTTCTGGTTTAAGCAGGGGAACCTTCCGTGCCATGCATGATTTCAAACCATTACGTCTTAGTGTATTACCAACGGTAACCTTGGAAACGGAGGTCCCAGCTCTTTTCAGGTCATTGACCAGCTCCTCCCGTGTAGTTCTGGGCTGATTTCTCACCTTTCTTAGGATCATTGAGACCCCACGAGGTGAGATTGACAGTCATGTTTAGCTTCTTCCATTTTCTAATGATTGCTCCAACAGTGGACCTTTTTTCACCAAGCTGCTTGGCAATTTCCCCGTAGCCCTTTCCAGCCTTGTGGAGGTGTACAATTTTGTCTCTAGTGTCTTTGGACAGCTCTTTGGTCTTGGCCATGTTAGTAGTTGGATTCTTACTGATTGTATGGGGTGGACAGGTGTCTTTATGCAGCTAACGACCTCAAACAGGTGCATCTAATTTAAGATAATAAATGGAGTGGAGGTGGACATTTTAAAGGCAGACTAACAGGTATTTGAGGGTCAGAATTCTAGCTGATAGACAGGTGTTCAAATACTTATTTGCAGCTGATATAACAATAAATAAATAGTTAAAAAATCATATATTGGGATTTCTGGATTTTTTTTTTTAGATTATGTCTCTCACAGTGGACATGCACCTACGATGACAATTTCAGACCCCTCCATGATTTCCAAGTGGGAGAACTTCACTATAGGCCGATATATCGGAATATCTGATTTTTAAATCACCAAATATTTGTATCGGTATCGGCCTTAAAAATCTTTTATCGGTCGGGCTCTATTTTGAAGAAACATTCAAGTCAGCTAAATCAGCTGGTTTTGCTTATTAGCAGACATGCAAGGATATCTGCAACTGTAGATTCAACAATTCCACAGAATTCAAATGCTCATCATTCAAAAAGTTCTACTGTACATATTCTGACTCTTGAGTAATAATTTATTACTTTTAATTTATTTATCTGAAATTTCCAGCTACTAGAGATGGGTGGGAATGTAAATGCAATAAAATAAATACTCTTTCTTTAATTATTCTGAATTCACAAAAATATAAATAATAAGTATTTAAATGAATGAATTAATAAATTAATGAAATAATTAATTAATTTTGGGGGGGGGGGGGGAGTTGGCACTGGTCTCATCAATTAATTTTATGTATATTCCATTTTTTACCTCACAAACAAAAAACACTCGTCGATATTCAAATATCCTTGTTTTTCGCTTGCTGTCATTTTTTTTTAAAGGTCCCGTTCTTCGTGATCCCATTGTTCAAACTTTAGTTAGTGTGTAATGTTGCTGTTAGAGCATAAATAATACCTGTAAAATTATAAAGCTCAAAGTTCAATGCCAAGCGAGATATTTTATTTAACAGAAGTTCCCTTTCAAAGCCTACAGCGAACGGCCGGCTTGGACTACATCCTGGTACTTCCTACATAAATGACGTCAGTAGAACAGTAGAACAGACTAACCTCCGCCCACAAGACTACGCGAAAAAAGGGGGCGTGGTCTTGTTGCTGTCCCACGTGGAGAAGAGGACGTGTCGCGTGGAGAAAAGGAAGTGTTGCGTTTGACTGTGTTTGTCGCCATGTCGTCGAGACGCTGTTATTTTCATCCCGGAGTCAAATCACCTTTGTTTGGCTTTCCCAGGGACGCTGTAGAGATCATTAAGAGTGCATATATCTCCCGTTAAGAGGCGTGACCTTTCCACGTGCGCTAAGCTGCTGTCGAATCACAACACAGGACCGTGCTACGTTCGCTAAGCTGCTGTGAAATCACAACACGGGAACCGCTGGCACAATCAGAACTCGTTACGTATTTCTGAAGGAGGGACTTCATAGAATAAAGGAAGTCATCAGCTGTTTTTAGGAGAGTGAAAACAGCGGTACACAGATCAGTAAATTGTGTTAAAAATACAGTTTTTTTTTTACACGCGAAACATGAACACATGTTATATTGCACACTGTAAACACAATCAAAGCTTCAAAAAGACACGAAGAACGGGACCTTTAAGTCTGTTTCTCTCCCCCATCGTTCTCTTACATAAAATTGTACTGCACATTTTCACCCATCATGAAGAGGAAAAACTAACGGGTCTTTCAGAAAGGTATGGCAGAGGGAAAGAAGGAACAGGAATCTCTCCCTTTCTCTCTCTGAAATAACTTGTGCAGAAACTTTTTTTCATCCCGGTTCCTGGAGAGAACTGCCAGCCTATTTATTGGACCCAAGGGAAATTACATGCTTTATATTCCATCTTCCCACACATGTTGGGACAAGAGCACATCTGTCCAGAGTTGACACTGGGATAAATAGAAGGAGAAAAAGAGCGAGAGGAGTGAGAGAAAAGAAAGAAGGGGAGGGGGTGAAAGGTGCTGATTGCACAAGGAAGAAGAGCTCACTCAAAACCTAGTGAGCCTACATAGACAGCATTTAGGTATCACACATTCCCAACACAGGCCCTGTTTACACCTGGGGTCCGTTCTTTGTACATCGCTAACTCCATTAGCTGGATTTGATTGTTGACGATCTGGAATGATGTCGGATTGTTTGGTCCTTTGACGCTCATCCTGGACTTGCTGTCACAGCAACAGGTCCGTAAAACTTAAACCTGCTCTGTTTATGTCATGTAAACAGGATTAGATTGTATCTTAAGCGGAGGTGATACTTAAAATATGTCCCAATAACTGCTACATTATTACAATAGTTCCTTACTGAACCAGGGCCAATAATAATTTTAAATAATAATAATAATAATATAAAAATGTATTTGAAAATAATATTATAATTGTGTATAATACTATAATACACAGCCACTTGATTGAGAGATTTATTTTTGATATCTGTCAAATCATCTCTGATGTATTAAGCGAGGCACAAAGAATGGACCCCAGGTGAAAGATGCATTTTCGCCAGTCCGATCACAAGCGGACGACGCTAAATGCAGATGTAAACAGAGTCTAAAACATTGAGCATGTCCACTTTCGACCAGTTTCAGAGGTAGTCGAAAATGCATTTAACCGGATTGTTTTCAGAGTGTAAACAGTCAAATGAGTTCAACAAACCACAAACAGGGGTGGAGTTAGGGGGTGACCAGTGGTGGCCATGGCCCCCATAGACCGAAGCTTGGCCACCACTTTGGCCACCAACATTCACAATTGCGGTTTTCTGTCATTTTTATCTTGACAAGAATTTCATTTTTTTTAAATGCATGTATGTGTTATATATGAGTCACATTTATGAACATCACCCTCAAATGTATACTGCGTGGACTCACAATATAAGGCACACATTTTTTAAATCTGTAATTTGATGCACAAATAAATGCAAGTCCTGTTCATTTGTACTTGAAAACATGCACCATTTTGTGTTAGTTTGTACAAATACAAATGGGTAAGTTATGCATTTAATTGTGTATACAATTACAGATTTTATATTCTGTAATTTGTTTTATGTGCTGCAGCCTTTATCATATTCACTTTGTGATAGAATTATTGCAATTTATTTATTTTGGCAACTAACTGAATGTTAAACATTTAGTGTTTAATTTTTCAGTAGCAAGTTTTTGAAACTGATCTTACAGTCTAGGATTAAGGGAAAAAAAGTCAAATTCAAGCATTATTATTATTATTTGATCTATTACACCACTACATCAATTACAATTAAGTACAATTAATTGTATTCAGTTGTGTTGTAGGCACTAAAACAACAGAAACAGGACAGAAGTGGTCGAAAGTGGACACTGAAACGGATGTAAAATGATCGTTCCAATTGTCAGGTCTTGATTTACCGTGCACCATAGAATAGGAGAGCACAGCTGAAACAGCGCTGGAAGATCAGTATGGGCTGCAAAAATTCTGATCGGTGCATCCCTAGCATGTACAGGTGCTGATCATATAATTAGAATATCATCAAAAAGTTGATTTATTTCACTAATTCTATTCAAAAAGTGAAACTTGTAAATTATATTCATTCATTACACACAGACTGATATATTTCAAATGTTGATGAAACTTTTTTGATTGTAACTGACAACTAAGGAAAATCCCAAATTCAGTATCTCAGAAAATTAGAATATTTCTTAAGACCAATACAAAGAAAGGATTTTTAGAAATCTTGGCCAACTGAAAAGTATGAAAATGAAAAGTATGAGCATGTACAGCACTCAATACTTAGTTGGGGCTCCTTTTGCCTGAATTACTGCAGCAATGCGGCGTGGCATGGAGTCGATCAGTCTGTGGCACTGCTCAGGTGTTATGAGAGCCCAGGTTGCTCTGATAGTGGCCTTCAGCTCTTCTGCATTGTTAGGTCTGGCATATCGTATCTTCCTCTTCACAATACCCCATAGATTTCCTATGGGGTTAAGGTCAGGCGAGTTTGCTGGCCAATTAAGAACAGGGATACCATGGTCCTTAAACCAGGTACTGGTTGCTTTGGCACTGTGTGCAGGTGCCAAGTCCTGTTGGAAAATGAAATCTGCATCTCCATTAAGTTGGTCAGCAGCAGGAAGCATGAAGTGCTCTAAAACCTCCTGGTATACGGCTGCGTTGACCTTGGACCTCAGAAAACACAGTGGACCAACACCAGCAGATGACATGGCACCCCAAACCATCACTGACTGTGGAAAATTTACACTGGACCTCAAGCAACGTGGATTGTGTGCCTCTCCTCTTTTCCTCCAGACTCTGGGACCCTGATTTCCAAAGGAAATGCTAAATTTACTTTCATCAGAGAACATAACTTTGGACCACTCAGCAGCAGTCCAGTTCTCGCCGTTTGTCTTTAGCCCAGGCGAGACGCTTCTGACGCTGTCTGTTGTTCAAGAGTGGCTTGACACAAGGGATGCTAGACACTAGCATCGCTAGACACATACTAGACAGCTGAAACCCATGTCTTGTATACGTTTGTGCGTAGTGGTTCTTGAAGCACTGACTCCAGCTGCAGTCCACTCTTTGTGAATCTCCCCCACATTTTTGAATGGGTTGTTTCACAATCCTCTCCAGGGTGCGGTTATCCCTATTGCTTGTACACTTTTTTCTACCACATCTTTTCCTTCCCTTCAACTCTCTATTAATGTGCTTGGACACAGAGCTCTGTGAACCGCCAGCCTCTTTGGCAATGACCTTTTGTGTCTTGCCCTCCTTGTTGAAGTCAATGGTCATCTTTTGGACAACTGTCAAGTCAGCAGTCTTCCCCATGATTGTGTAGCCTACAGAACTAGACTGAGAGACCATTTAAAGGCCTTTGCAGGTGTTTTGAGTTAATTAGCTGATTAGAGTGTGGCACCAGGTGTCTTCAATATTGAACCTTTTCACAATATTCTAATTGAGATACTGAATTTGGGATTTTCCTTAGTTGTCTGTTATAATCATCAAAATTAAAAGAAATCAACATTTGAAATATATCAGTCTGTGTGCAATGCATGAATATAATATACTAGTTTCACTTTTTGAATGGAATTAGTAAAATAAATCAACTTTTTGATGATATTCTAATTATATGACCAGCACCTGTACTGTACAGCGAGGTGATCATTTGGTAAAGGGCGTAGACATAAGAATGGAAAGGATTACCATATATCTATGCCCTGTCCTCGTTTGGGTTACAAACGAGGTCACAGTCAGTGGAGTGCAATGAGGCCTGCTAAATCAGAACAGGTGTCTTTTCAAAATCATTCAGCATTCAGCTGTGATGGGAGGATGAACTCCTGAACCGACAAAAAAGGAGTGAAGGAGGAGTGAAAATCAATGTCACTCACAATGGCACCTACAGGTAATAGAAACATCACTCACTCGCCCAATCAGACGCCTTGCCTGAGCAGAAGAGAAAGTATGGGTATAAATTACACCCCCTACATATCCTTGGTGTTCATACCCCATACACAGACTCCCTCATCTCTCATCCCTTTCTTTCGTGGCACAGTACGGAGGAGAGAGAGTGAATGACGGTACAAATCAAACACCAGCCAAGCAAAGGATAGCCAGCCTCACCCACACGATCACAAAACTCATCAAGCTCATCATTACCAACTGCACACATACAGAAAACAGAGAGACACACACACACACACACACACACTGCTGCAAAACTGTGTTCATTTCAACCGAGTGACAACAGAATGTCTATTTGAAATTAAAACTAAACCTATAACTGTCTAACTGGAAAGGACTGTCTCAACTCTACAAGTAAAACAACAAACAGGATGACGCTTAAAACAAAGAGCATTTATCAAAATGTCATCAGCATTCAGCTTAAATCACTATGATTGATGTGTTTAATCCATCGCTAAAAAGAATCCTAGATATCAAGCTGTACTCTGAAGAAAACAATGGTATAATTTATTTATAAAAGATACCATGTCTGATGTTTTCAAGTCTGAGTGGATTCCCAAGAGTATAACATCTCATTCTTAAGACATGAAGGACCTCGTACGTCAGCAGATTCAAACAATTAGCAGGTACAATAGTCACCTTTTTGGGTGCAGGTTAAACGCTCAATTTGACTTGAACATTCCCTCAATCAAATCAGTCCGTATTTGAGGGGGGGTTTATAATGTAATGCAGTTGAATCTGAAAGAAAAAAATCTAAAAAGAGAAAAAAAAATTGTCTTTAGTTGGTTGCACCCCAGAGGGGTGGCACTTTATTTAGCACAAAAAACAGCCATCTCTAGTAGTGGTGCAACGGATCACAAAACTCACGGTTCGGATCGACTTCGGATCATGAGTCACGGATCGGATAATTTTTCGGATCAGAATAAAAGGGGGAGGAGACTATTTTTATTTGCTTTCCATTTATTACATGAAAACCTTTGGTGTTAACATAACCTATATGGTTTATAAGTTAACAAGGAACTTTTGGTGTTAAAAAAATAAAAATAAATAACCATCTGAATAAATCAAATTTGGATAAAAACAACCTGAGACATGAAAATGGGCCGGGGTTTTTTTTTTTTTTTTTTTTAAAGATTAGGATGTCAACATTCTCAGGGAGAGAGTAACCTCTCACACTTGTCAGCAGTGCAATTCTCTTTGTAGGCCTATACACTATTTTATAGATATCATGTTTAAACGCACTACACTTAAACAACATTTTATTGAATTCATTACTTTATATTTATATGGCCTAATACCTACTTTGGATGTAAATATTACGTTGCTCATGCAAATTGCAAAACAGACAATAGACTATGTTAAAATAACAAACATTTTAAATTAAAACTTATGCTTTTCTTTCGTTTTTAATTTTTTTTACAAGAAATCCTGCAGGTCATAAAGAACTTTGTTTTTCCACCTCCAAGAAAGGACAGGTGCTCCATTATTTCTCCTTGTTTACTTGAAGGCCGTTTTCCTTGCTTTACTCGAGGCAAAAAGCCATGTGTTTACTTTAAAACCGAGTAGACGTTATATTATATGCATCTGTGGTGGAATTACTAGATTTTCGCATCGATACATGTTTGTTTTAATGCGGATGCGCTGTCACTTTAATTCAGCGCCAGCACATCAAAAAATAGACTCTGTGCGGAAACGATCAGCACAGCTGTTGTACGGCCACACGCTCCTGGAACGCACTGACGGACCGAAGCCGGGCACGGAAAAAATACGCACCCCATACCCACTGCAAACGGAGTATGTGTGAAACGGGCATCAGCAGGTGCCATGCTCGATGTATGCGCCACTTTCATACGGCTTTCTCGTGCCACAGTGCCAATACTCTTAGAGTTTTGTCCACCACCCTTCTTCCGTCATCATTATATTTTACGGGGAAGCCAAAATGGTCCCATACACGTGATTTGAACAATGCAGGAGGCTTTTCAAGTTCTCCTACTTCTCCGCTAGCCACGGTTGACTGATTAACATGCCCTGTTCACGTGAACACATGTGTTTCTCTGAAACTCCGCATCGAGTTTAAAGGTTTAAACGAGATCACTTAAAAAGCAATATCGGCAGAAAAATTGTCTTTTAGTCTGCGATCGCTAAACAATTCAGATTAATCCACAAGTTAAAAAAAAAAAAGCTGCTTGGTTTGACTACTGGCAACGGACAGTGGACTTTTTCCATTTCAAATGTTGATGAAAAAATGCTAAATGTGACCGCAACTTAAAACTTTACAACATCTATTAATCTAGGTTAAAGATGTATAAAAACATGATTGTATTATGAACAAACATGAATTAGCAATAAACAATATATTTATAAATAAAAATTTGCCTAGATTAATCTATTGTGTGAAAAATAATAGTTGATACCTAATGCATTGACTAATTTAATTTTATTGTAATTGTATTGTAAAATATTAACCATGTTACTCATTTTCTTTTTAAACAGTGTTCCATCCAATGCTCCAATCCAGTGATAATTCTGGCATACAAAACAAATGTACATTTTGTGAGAAAAGCTTGAAATCTTTATGCCTTTATGAGTTTAATAACGTTGCTATTGGCCAATGCCAATATGGTCTCCAATCTACCATGTATAACTTGGCCAAAAATACCAATAAGCAGCATCAATGTATCTTAGAATGGGGTCGATTTCTTAGCCTCTAAGGAAAAGAAGAAAAGAAGGTGACATACATGGCAAAATATCTTCCAATGTGGGACAAAATCAGCTTTGACTGCATGTGAATACTAACATCCAGACGTTCCAACAGGGAATCGCTGAGAGGGACCTGTGGGGATCCTAGTTATAATAAAATACCATATGTCCATTTTCATTAGGGAATTGTCATGGCCTTCTCTTTCTTGCTTCTTATTGAAAAGCAGGGAAGATAGAAATCACAGTAATGAGGCTACATGGATCAGTCATGTTGGAAGAATTACTCTCTACATTCTCTCCCTACTGTGAAATACTCATCAAGGTCCTCCCAACCTAAATCCAGTCTTAATGAACACAAAAAACACGGTGTCTAAGTGTTGTGCATTTCACACACTGTTGAGCATTTGCACTAAATGAACCTTTTTAGCAATGAATCAACATGCACAAATGTCTTTGCTTCCTCACACTTATCTTAGTTTTATTCATCCCACAACTGTGACCTAGAAGAATAAAACAATGCAGGCTTTCATCAGTATAGCTTAATAAAACAGCTTTGTGTCATACTCTAGCCAGACAATGGCAAAAATAAAAAAATAAAAAAACAGATTTAATTGTTTGGAGAAGTTTTAACCTTGCGCAGGAACAAATGATAAGGTGCCGGGTGTGAGTAATGTTCGGGCTAGACTCCTCACGCAAGGTCGGCCATTGCTCTCCGATTGTGGATCATTCCATCCACGACGTTCACGGCCATAACAAACAGCTGCATGTGCCAGAACAACATTGGAGGTGCAAATAGAGATCATGACATTTCATGAATTATGCCAATAAAGAATGCAGCACTGATGAAAACAGTTTAACACCACCTCTCCTGCTTGAACGTGCTCTCGTCCTTCCCTCCCTCTTCTGCATCATTACAGATGAGGTTTATTTTTCCATCCATAGTCTTTGAAATTGGACACACTGCTTAGTGCGATCTGTCAAATTAACTTTAACTGCCTGTAATAACTATCTTCACACACACACCAGGCTCTCTATCCCACTTATCTATGGGATTTTGTGTGATGAGAATTAGGAAAATCTTTCAAATAAAAAGGACACTAGACAAAAACGAGTGTCCTAAAGCAACACACTCATGGGGCTTCTAGGGTCATGTTCTCAGATGAATTAGACAACGTCTTATGAGTCTGTGCTCAGAATAGAAAGCAAATGATTTTAATCAGATGATTTTGGTCATAAAAAAAATTAATAAACGTTTTGCATAGTCACTTATTTGAGATGTGTAGGCTTTAATGTATTCTTACTCTTTTTGGAAAAATCTATAAAAAGCTCAGTCTTTGAAAACTATAAAAGCCACAATTAAATAAAATAAAATGTATATACTCAAGGACAAAAGAACAAGTCAAAACACCATGAGAATAAAATATGCATTTCCTCTCCTATCTACCTTATTCTCCAGTACACTTTCGCCTGCAGTATTGAGTCTCTCTGTGTGAACTGCATTTAAAACTATGCTGTTAAAATAGAATCGTTTTAATGGTCACAAAAAAAAGGAAAGCGTATTCAAAAAACTATTCAAAAATTGTTTATCATCTTCACCCTCCTGGAGAGGCCTCTCTGTCATGTTTGCGGTACAAATGCAGGCAAACAGCAGGAGAGCTCGTCGCAAAAGGCATCAAACAATTAAGAGGTAGGAGGGAAAACCTGGGGCGATGTGGAAATCGGCAATACATATTAATAAATATGAAATCACAGAGCACTCCGCTGAGTTACACACCGTCGGGCAAATGTCAGAGGTCAGACGTGGTAGGTGGCCAGGTTGGATAGTTCAATGTGTGTGAGTATTCAGCAGGCTGCAATATCAAGCTGGCTTGTCAAGTCTGAGATGTAAGAAAGCGTTTGCAGGTTCTTTCCAGTGAAAAAAGTGTTTGTGTAACCTGAGCGGGCTTTTACAGAAGAAACAGCAGCAAACAGCAGCAATACCATGCTTAATTACAAGCCAAAGAGAAAGAGGAAAACTTTGACGCAATAAAACTTGACTAACATTATATAAGAAATAAAATGCTACAAAACTCCTTTAAGTGTGTACCTGACTGGGTTGCTGGTGAGTGACACTCTGAGGGAGTCCAGACAGGCAAACAGTCTCTCGTCGGTGGCACCACCTTTCAGCTCACTCAGAAACTCCTGAGGAGATATTTGACTGCTGCTCCTCAAACTACCCTGTCAGAAAGCAACAGAGAGAAAAAAACTATTAGATGGTCACAAACATTGTCAAACTGTAATGTAGATTTCAGTTTTTCCCTATTCAAGAAGACTAGAGCTCTACGTGCATGATTGGAAATTGCTGCCCAGGGCAGTACAAAGATGGCAGTGGAGTGGACACACAATGAATGCAATACAATTTTATAAAATCACAATGAATGAACAACATATGCCTTCTTAATTCATATGCTCTGAAAAAATATTTTTGTGACTTACAAATAATAATAATAATAAAGCTAATTTTCAGACTATTGAATATTGATCATGTTCTTTTATTAGTTTGAAAGGCTTTTATTTTTGGAGAAGCCAGCAAATAAACATGCCAAAAAGTGTGGCTGTAGCTTGCCAAATTTGAGATTAAGAGCTCCTAGAATTGACAAAAAAAAAAAAAATGTCTGCCTGTTAAATTACAGACTTAACAAAACTGCAATTACTAGAAATGAGTTGGCAAAGCATGTACTAAAACAAAGACAAAAACAAAACAAACAAATGCACATAAATATTGCACATTACAAAATGAAAATTACAAAATGAGCATTCTTATTCTAATGTTTGATTTGTGTATTGAACAATTTGGAAAAAAAGAAAAAGAAAAATGAGGAAGAGGAGGAGAAAAAGCAGGAGGAGGAGAAGGAGGAGGAGAAGGAGAAGGAAAAGAATAAGAAAGAAAAGGAGGGGACTAAAAGGAAGAGGAGGAAGAACAACAAAAAAACAGGAAGAAAAACAAGAACCAAAATCAGTAAACCTCCACCAATGTCATTTAACACCCTGTGACACACAGATCTAACAGAGACACTGATATTTGTTTCTTTTCATTTTACGTGTTGAGGAAAATGATTGTGTGTGATCAACACTGCAACAGGATAAACTGTCACTCATTTTCATCAAGTGCAGTCAAGATTTACATTTGCATCTCTCTTTTAGGGTGCTTTCACACTTGGTTTGATTGCCTGGTCTGAACAAGAGTTCCATTGCCCCCCCCAGAATGCGGGAATCCATTTGTGCTGAAGGCTGAGATATTATTCTCTCTGCTTGTGGTGCGTCAGTCACGCTTGTCAGGAAAGTGAGTGAGAACACACAAACATACAGATTTATCGAATCATGCATCATCAATAGCAGTTCATTTTTGCAATTGAATATGATTGTGTTCATATCAACAACGAACTGTACCGGTGATTACATTAACCGTACCCCAGACGGGTGTTTTTATGCAGACTTGGGTACGGTTCATGGGAGCGCATTAGAGTTCTGAAAACTGTGTTCGGCTGTGCACCAAAATTGCTAGTATAAAGCACCCTTAGTCATTGTACTTTTCTGTATTGCCATTTAGCCATACAAGGTAATAACCAAAATTACCTAATATACCTGGGAAATGTGGTTATTTACAGGAGCCGTTTCACCTCTAGTGCATGTTAAGAAGTGAGGTTTGTGTGGTTGTACGTGTTCTTATGACCCATGTATAAACTGCAGCTTCTGTAGTGTTTTTCTCCACACAGGGGGTGTCAAAATATATTTAAGACCTAAAGGGAAAGTGCTGGCTGCTTTGCATCAGGACATATTACACACAGAGAGGATGAGAGTAATTCAGACTAGCTAGAGACCTGTAGCAAGCTGACAACTTCAGATAACTCACTCTGGTCACACAACCGAGTGATCTGTGCATTCAGCTACCATTACACAAACCTATTACAAAGTCTCTCTCCCTGTCTGTGTGCCTGTGCGTGCGTGTGTGTGCGTGCGCGTGTCTGTGTGTGTGTGTGTGTGTGTGTGTGTGTGTGTGTGTGTGTGTGTGTGTGTGTGTCTTGTGCACTCTGTTCTCTACATGTATATTTTTATCTTTTATGAAATTGTTGATTCTTGTAGCCAGGACACAAACATTGCCAGTGGGAGACAGACACGGTCAGCAGCAGCAGGTCATTACACCACAGGATCAGCCCTCCTTACCCTACCCATGGTGCATTGGGCCTATGGACTGCTGCCCTGACCATCCCCTCCGCAGGAGACGGAGGTCTTAATCATCACATACAAGAGATACAGCTGCTTCCAGTGAAAGACTCTCCGCCCATCCCTTGTTCTCTCTCAATACTATCCTGTCTTTCCTTTATAGTTCTCCCATTATCACCATGGTGACAGTTTTTTTTTTTTTTACTTGAGAGAGCAAATATTGCTTCCTTTTAACTCAATAGCTAAAAGTTCAGCAAATCCAAAGCAAAATATCAACATATTTGGGATTTTAGAAGAGATTCTGTCTGTTTAGGTGTTTAAAAAAGAAGACATTTTTTTTTAGTTTTCGTCCATCATGATTTTGCTCATTTCAGTACTTATGCTGCTGTTCCGAAGATCACCGCTAGGTGGCATAACTGACACAAACCCAGCAAATGTGAAATGGAAAAAGCAGTTGAATCTCACAACAATGCCCAAAACTATTTTAGGCCCCACTTTATATTAGGTGGCCTTAAGTACTATGTACTTACATCAAAAAATAAGTACAATGTACTTACTGTGTTCATATTGTATTGCAAAACACCTTTGCTGATATTGAGGTGGGATACGGGTAGGGTTAGGGACAGGTGTGGTGGTATGGGTTATGTGGCGAGCACCGAAGCTGAGGGACCGTGAGAGCGGGATGAGGGCGTGCTCATCAATGTGGATGGACGCCAGCTAGGCGCTGCAGCGGTCTCGTGTCTCACGGAGGAGTGACGGGAGTATAAAGGAGGAGCGACGACAGTGAAGGACGAGAGAGGACCAGGCCTGGATTATAATTTGTGTTTTGTTTACGTTTTGTTATGTGTGCGCGGCAGTCGTCCGTGAGGGGCTGCCGCTTTTACTTTCATTTTGTGTTCATTTGTTTTATTAAAGTGTGTTGAATGTTCGCCAGTTCCCGCCTCCTCCTTCCCACACAAACAAACTCTGTTACATTGGTGCCAAAACCTGGGAGGAAGGAGGGACATGCTGTCGAAGAGCCCTCGCTGCTGAGGGGGATCGCGGTGCTGAGGAGTTCGGGCAGCGCGGATGAGAGAAGACCGCGAGGCGGTGGTGCTGGAGCGGATGAAGTTCGGTGGGACGGAGAGCTCGCTGCCGTGCCCCTGGGTCGAGGTGGGGTGGCTGCCATCCTAGAGGGAGCGGAGGAGTCGCCGGTGTTCGCTGTAGGCCGGAGCCTGCGTCCATCCGCCATGTAGGGGAGGAGCAGGAAGCGTGCGGGACTCGCTGCCGGCTGCCCTCGACAGGAGGAGCCACCGCCGGCCGCCAGGGGGCGGAGGAGGATCGAGCCATCCACCGAGCGTCCAGTGCCACCGCATGGCACCGCGAGGAAGAGCCTCTCGGCTGGCTGAGCGCTAAGTGTGGATGGGCGCCAGCGGTCTCGTGTCTCACGGAGGAGTGACGGGGGTATAAAGGAGGAGCGACGACAGTGAAGGACCAGAGAGGACCAGGCCTGGATTATAATTTGCGTTTTGTTTACGTTTTGTTATGTGTGCGCGCGGCAGTCGTCCGTGAGGGGCTGCCGCTTTTACTTTCATTTTGTGTTCATTTGTTTTATTAAAGTGTGTTGAATGTTCGCCGGTTCCCGCCTCCTTCTTCCCACACGAACAAACTCTGTTACAGGTAAGTTTAAGGGTAGGGTTAGGTGTAAGGGAAATGTCAACTGTGTAATTATAAATGTAACTACAGAAATTAATTACAGACGTAATTACAAGCAGGAATTTTTAAAAATGTAAGTACAATATAAAAACATGTATGTACACAATAAGTGCATTGTATCAAATTATGAATTATAATGTTAGTACATAGTAGTTAAGGCCACCTAATATAAAGTGGGTCCCAATTTTATAAAGAGGGCAGTAGAAGTTAAATTTGGAACTACTTTATTTATATTGTACAAGACAAGAGATCGACAGGTAATAACACGAAAGCTTGAGTGTGCATTTGACATGCTAGAACCATGATTTAGATCTCATAATATTTGCACTTAAGTTTAGGTAGGTCTAACAGTAGTAGTCAGGTACAGAAGTATTACAGAAATTGAATAAAGTAATCAAATGTAAAATAACACTGGATAGTCTTCACTGTTAATACTAGGGATGTTAACGATTAATTGTACACATTTAATCGATAGCCGATTAAGCAGGGTCATGCGTGTGCTCAACCGTGAAACACGTAATGCAGACACAAGGAAAAATGAAGCGAGCGGGCCGGAGTTCTGTCTGGGGCCATTTTACAGCTGGAGTTACAGCTTCATCATGACTATAAGGGTGCGTGTGCATTCACAGCCTTTTGTTTTGTGCAAATGTAAGTTGTAATGTTGTGTTTCTTTTGTGTAGGCCTCTCTCATATAGGGTGCATCTGGTTAAGAATTAACTGGGTAGTAAAGCGCGCCGGTGATAAACTTCAGAGCACGCAGCTCAAAAAGCAATGCACAACTAATAATGACTATAATTGGGACTATCATATTATTGTAATATGTATTACTGTAATATTGTAATAAAACGTGAATTATTTTGGTTTAGTTGGCTGTTTCATCGCGTTGCTTCAGGAAGACCGCGTGCACAACATGAGTCACATTCTGAAGAGCACGTAACTTAGTTTAAGTTCACTTGTGCATTCGCATCATTTTGTGCAGATATTTGTAATATAATGTTTATTTTGTAATGTATATATCTGATTAATCGTTTTGTTGAGTTAAATAACGCGCTAGCAAAGAGCTTCAGTGTACCAGTGGTCATTCAGCACCTCAGCGTGCGCAGCTCAAACTGCAACACACGACTAATAATAACTTTGATTGGGACTGTCATATTACACAACATTAATGAGAACACTATTTTAATAAATCGGTATTAGATTGTGGTACTGTACCGAAGCCAAAGTTTCAGTATCGAGCCATCCCTAGAATCATCTTGTCTTGGCTACTTGAACATAATGAGTGTTTCCTTGAAAACCTGGAACACTTTTAAATGGTGTTCTGCAAAGTTTATCCCGTTACTCCCATTAATAAAAAACAACACAAAAAATCTCAGACAACAAAAAATAAAAGCGATGGATAAAGGCAATGCTCTCTCAGGATCAAGCTTGCGCTTTGAAACCTGCATTATCCAAACAAATCTTTACACATGAATATGGCTCGCAGCGGCAACATCAAACAAAGAAAGTTTCACATTAAGCAGCCAAGTCATGATCTCACAGCAGAAGCTCCAATCACCTGGTGGCGTCTTCTGTCAGGAATCACAGGAGCGAAGGTAAACATCCTAGAGCATGCCCAGGGTCACGGATCGACCTGTCTGCTTAGTGCTGAACCCTCTGAGCCTGACAACAGGCCAATTAGATCAACTCTGCACAGGTTATGATATTAATAAACCATGAAGCCAAGTTTCCTTAGGTAATTGTAGCCATCACTCCCCTTAAGGTACTACGAACCTGATTCTCATTAGTTAGTGATGTCATTTAGCAGACAGTTTCATACAAAGTGATTTACAGTACACTAATTGAGGAGACAGTCCCAGTGAAACAACCAGGGTTAAGTGCCATGCTCAAGGGCAATAGTGATCAACGTAACATCAACAATTCCTAGGTCCCTAGTGGGCCAGCAAACCAGCAACCGATGCGCTAACAAGCTCAGATCTGAAACTATTAAGCTTGCGCTTCCATACTCTCAATCACATTTCATAGTGTTCTAGACCAGGGATTTTCAACGTTTAAAGACCTTGACTGACTGCATGAATGAATGAATGAATGCAAACATGCATGAATGAAACGTATAATATAATAGCTCTAATTCATATATTTTTCCACGATTCGATTATGATTCAGAGGGCTGCGATGCGATGATAAAACAATTTTCTTTTTTCTCACTTGGTACTTTTAAAGCAAAGTATTTGTAATGATGCATAATGAACTTACAATATATTTTATTAATAAAACAAATGGAAGTGATATTACAAGTCAACAGGAAGGTTACATTTGCCAGAATATGTCCCAACATTTAAAAAAACCAACAGGAAGTGTGTCTGTAGCAGCATACTTGTAGTACATTAATGCAGACTTCAGCATATTCTAAATAACTAACATTTAAAGTAATAACCTCCTGTTATATGCAATGAGCAATATAATCCTTCAGACAAGAAAATGAACATTTTGCTGTACCAAAATCTCAGCTTTAATACAAAAATATAGAATTCTGTACCAGCAGCTCTCATACAAATGTAGTGCTTGTGAACTTCAGCATATTCTGAAACTAGTAGCATACAGCTGCTCTTATACACAAATAAATAATAGAATCTAAGACTTATGACTTAAAACTAAACCCTGTTTTGGACTGTAGCTGAAATAATGAAGGAAAAAGTGGTATGCAAACTGCGATCGCGAGTTCCCATATCACAGCTGAGGGGGCATATGCAGCTTCATCATCCAGATGAACACAAAGACCTAGACCAGGTAAAGGTATGCTAGTCCTTCAGTGAATTTTACGTTTTATTTTCAACCTCTTTTCATGGGCTACAATCGCATAGGCCTAGGCGATTGTAGTCGGACAAAAATCCTTCACCAACAAATTTGCGATAGAGTTTGTGTTCCTCTGGTTGGCAGCGACTACTGGTACAACCGGGCGTTGGAAACGTGTAATATGGTTTCTCATGTTTAGAAAATATTTTAGTTTAGTTTGACACAACTTGCATATATTGTGGCTCTTGTACAGATAATTTTCCCCTTCAACTTCATAGAAGCCAAAGTGCTTCCATACGCTAGCTTTTAATGCAGAGGGTGCCGGTCGGATTTCTCGCTCCGCTATCACACGTCTCTGTTATGTGCACGCCACAGGCGGGCCGGGCACTGCACTTCAGAGTTGCGCCTTTTGCGTTACGTCAACATTACGTTATCAACATTTAAAAAGCACATTTTTTGACATTCGTGAATAGATTGAGAATCGTCCACGTCCACATTGCGATGGATCTAAGAATCACATTTTTCCCCCACCCCTAGTGTGTACTGTGTAGTGTGTTATGCATTGGCTTGGCTTGCATGAAATATCATTATTCAGAACAGATCAATAGAAGATATTAATGTTCTGCCTTTGAAGCATCAACAGACTGAACTTGAAAACTTTGTTAGATGATTTGTTTGTTCTAATAAAATGATTTTGGCAAGCTCAGGCCATCCCCTGCTTTTCCTGTCTGCTCTGTCCTCTGCAATATTGTCTATAATTACATGCAAGCGGAAAACAGCAGCGCATAAGCAAATGTCAGACATGCTTAGGGAATTGATCATCCATTTAAAGGACAGGTCACAAATGCCTCTAAAATGCCAGAGCCTCTCCCATCCAATCAGGGTGGAGAGCAACTGAGGGCATAAAAAAAAAGCATCATCAAAAATTCCCATCAACCTGTTCAGCTTCCTGTGGTTGTGATAATTAACACGGTGCTATGGCGGAATGTCACAATGTGTTGGAGTTTCTGATCCAAAAAAGTATCTGAATTTATGATGCCTTAACTGCCACTGATCCACATATATGATGGTGGTGGTGGTGATAACATATTTTAAAATAAATAAATAAAAGGTTCTAAACTCAAGTGCCAACTTCTAAGAAATGTAATTGTTGCAGTCATGTCGATTTCATACATTCAAAAAATGTATTACAAAAAAATACAATACACATTTAAATAATTAAAAATAAATATTTAGCACATACTTATAAAAAAAAAAAAAAAAAAAAAAAAAACATCTGATTCATTACTTGCAAACAAGTTTTCAAAAAAATGTGTACACACTCGTGCACAGTTGATATACAGTATTTGTTAATGTAACAAAAAAAATTAAAAGCACAGATTTCGTGGACAAAAAATAATAATGTTTTAAAACAGCAATATATTATAAAAAAAAATATGATTATCACCAAAGATTCTAACAGCTTTTGTTTTCATCTTTTACCAAGAATCACATCACGGACCCCTGTAAGTCTAATAGTGATTCCCAACATGTGAGAACAGAGTTTTTCCACAACAAGAGAATGTACAGTTCCCCAGAATGTGTTGAAAAGGGCCAGTCCTCAAGGACGTCAGTTTGTGCATGAGTTCTTGCTGTGTGCTGCACATCTGATTCCACTGCTCGAGTCCTATGGGAGCTCATTTAATGTATCAGGTGTTGAGCTTTTTGTGGAGCAAATATCTGGGACATGAACCCACCTTCCTTACTGCCATATTCTTTAACTGAACATATATAAATATATAAATATATATATAAATATTAGTAAGATAAACTGTGTCTCTGGAAGTGACCAGATCGGCAATAAATTACAAAATTGAATAGCTCAGTATCTCTCTCTACCCCTAAGAGCAGAAATATAAAATGAGATCTAGAGTGTGTGTGTGTGGCAGGCACGCGCCAAGGTGGTCAGTCCCTGGGAAACATGGCCGTCTGCCCAGGTCTTCTCCAGCATGTCGTTTCTGGGCAAGTTTTTCCCCTGGTTCACGTTATGATTCATAATGAGCCAAATCATCATTACCCATCGAACCCTGAGATGCATAAAGCGCACACACACACACACACACACAGAAAGTGGTCCAGCAAAACCCTTTAATGATTGTACTAATCTTACTCCAGAGCGCAGACTTTGGCCTCAACACAGTTTAACTCTGGAAGCATTATCCACGACTTTGCTCTATTATAATAACAAATATATATTTTTGATTAACTTTTTTTGTCCGTACAATGGAAGCAAATGGAGTCCAAAGCAATTCTGGACCTCACTCACTTATTGTAACTATTGTTTTTGGGGAAGAAGTCTAGGCTACATTTTATCTGAAGGTGTAGATGCTTCCTTTCCTTCTACTGCCATGCGATTGCAAATCATTACAATGAAAAATGTCAAAGTAGTTTACGGTCTCGATGGGTTTGCACATCTCTGAGACCTTTAAGGGTTTTAAAGCTGCAATCTGGATTTTGATGACATTTATTTTGGACTAATTTAAAATGGACTTCACGATTCCACTTTGAGCAAACTGGTTGCCCCCGTCTCTGGCAGTACACAAGTCTATGATTTTAAAATAAAGTGCTTAGCCCCGGGCTTTACTAGAAGGTACTAGCATATAATGTGGTTTTCTCTCTTTAAACCGCACCTCAGCACAAACTCAGGGAAAAAAAATATCCAACCCTTTCATCTGTGAAGTTTAATATGTGTCTCTTTCAAAATTAACTTCAACTTCCTTGGGTTATTCTGCACAGTATTACTCTCCCAGATGAATTGCTAAGGAATATGTTTACCCTGGGCATCAGATGGCCTGCTAGTGGTCAAGCCACCGGGGAGCACTTCAACACTGACTCCCAATTACAGACTCCGCAGAGGGAATGGATGTCCACATCCTGATATCAAACGCAGAGGGCCACTTTGGAGGGAAAGAAAAAAAAGATCTAAGAGCTCGGAAGATATTGTGCGCATAGCTGCTTTAATGACTAAGGATTTCAGTGTGTTGTTGTACTGCGACACAATGTACTCGAGCCCCATTGTCCATTCCCTGTTTCCATTCATCCTCTCGCCGTCCCTCCATCCTAATGATTCATCATATTTTCTGGTGCGAGTGGGAGGTCTGCACCGTCTAAACAGTATCTGACATGGCTGAGATACAAACCACGCAGGAACTTCTCCATTTAGTGCCTTTAGAGATGGCATTAAGCAAAGAGCGGTAAGAGAGGAGCGCAGATACAGCCCTCTTCATCAACACAAAGGCTAACCTTAATGCATAATGCAAATGAGCACGGCAGCATTGGCACGGCTCTCCTTTCAGCGCTCTGATATAATTAAGAGCTCTGGGGCCTGAATATTTGGGCCCGAGAGAGGACTTTTTTCCTCCCTTCTTGTTCTGTTTCCTTCTCTCTCTCTTCATCCTACTTTCTAACGTCCTGAACGTGTATTAAATCTCCGTCTTCTTGAAGTAGTACTTATGGTTGCCCCAACAGAATTAGAGTTGCTTTTTTTCATGTCAAATCGGAGAATTATTCTATATTCAATTAGACACGCTGACTCTTCATAAATGAGACAACAGTCCCATTAGTCTCCAAATTTCCATTTCCAAAATAGAATCAGACACCGCTGACCTTCAATTGTACAGGCAGAAGAAAGAAAGAAAAGAGACACTAAACAAGAAAACAGACGAGAATCTGTATCAACACTCGATAGTCATTTGCTTTTCATAAGATAAACTGATGGCAAATGTAATGGCATGGCAAAAAACACAGTTCAAGGCTTTGACAAACAAACAGAAACAAAATACACATGAAATTTTTAAATTCTTAACTTCAACCTTTCAAGTTTTAAAAAGAACATTAAATATAATTGTGACTCAGCTCCTTTGACTTAAAAACATCACGGCGCCTGTCATCCAGCAGAGGTGATGGACCAGAGGGAGCATGTTTTATTATGAGAAAGAGTCTGAGCCCAGTGGAGACTTCAGTCAAAGTCTGCAATTGCATGGTGCCAAAAAACAGAGACGTTTTGACAAGATACAGCCCATAAAGCTTGTCTCCCATTATGTCCTCAAGCAACACTATCAAAAGACAATTTTTCAAAAAACAAAGACTACAGTAGTGTACTTCACTTGCCTAGCAATATATCAAAGGGTCCAGGCCACACAAATGGCATCATGTAACAGTTCAAGCGTGCAGAATTTCCACTCATTTCAATGCCCTTCATTTGTTTGTCCATTTGTTTGTTCATTCACCGTTCATAACCCTTGGTTATTTAATAAACAGCTTGGTTAATTTGATCATGATGTCATTAATCATTAAAAGTAAAAAAATCAATCAATTCAAGGCCAGAATCTAGATTCTCATTCACAACATGAGTTTCCTCTGCTCACAGAGAGCTGACACAGCATGCAGAATGTGAGGAGAGATGTATGGAGAAGCATGATATGGCCTGTTGATGGGCTGCGTATCAGCCCTGACTCAAAGCACACTATAAGAAAGAAGCTTGTCTCCATCCATAGTTGGTAAAACAGAGTTAAACACAGTGACAGTGAAAGCCTATAACGTGCAAGGTGGAGACTGTTTTCTGACTGAAGGAACTGCAAAAACACACACACACTCAGGCTGGGCTTGTTTTGCAGCTCTTCAGTGCCATCTAGGGATTACAAAAAGGTAAGAAGGAAGTACTGCTGATGAGTAGGATATTAAAACAAAAAGGAGATGGTTAGAAGACTAACAAAAAAAGTTGACTACATCAGACACATTCAAATAAAAAAAGATAGCATTGATTTACCACAGACTGTCTTAAGTGGTTTTGGGAGTACTTAAATATGTCAAAAAAAAATTATCAAGGAAAACGTATTCAAAAAGTATGCTATATAGAAAGAGGCACGCTGAAATAAAAGTTATCATCTTCAGCTTTCACTGGTTTAATGCATACGAAGCAATGAGAGATGGTGCAACGACATTGTAATCAAGGTCATGAAAACATTTTTGCTAAGACAAAAAAAAAAAAAGTTCTGTCCTGTGTGTTCTGAGCTAGATTAACTGAGACTTGTTACAGCACTTGCATACTGTTGCCCTTGACTGTTCTAGTTGCTTCTATTGCTCTCATTTGTAAGTCGCTTTGGATAAAAGCATCTGCTAAATGACTAAATGTAAATGTAAGACGGTCTCATCACAAGAGCAAGTCTATTGCACAGGCTCATACTGATCTTTCTCCAAATCTCCAAATGTCTATTTAGCCTGACCAGTATTCAACTAAACTAACTTTTTCCAAATATCACTGAATCCTGAAAAAAAAAAAAAATTCACCTGTTTCCATACAGCGGTTTTGCAAATAAATAACTATACTGCCCCTCAGTGTTCATTGAAAGCCAGCTCAATCAAACAATCAAATCAAAAAGCAATTAACTACAAGCAAAGAACAGAACCTAAACAAATAATAACATGCCATGTGTCTAATCACAAAGATTCTATCAAAAAGTAAAGAATACAGATTTTTAATGCTGAGTTATAATGGACTAGCATCTGTGTGCTTTTTTAATTAATTGTCTCAGTTCACATTTATTGTAATTCCGTGGAAAAGAGTGACCAGTACAAATCTTCAAAATATCTCTGACTTTCACAGAAAAAAAACAAAGTCTAACAAAAATGAATAACAATAGAATTAGCAATTTTAATTTTAGGGTGCACTATTCCTTTAATAAAGGTAACAGTTTCACTCCATTTATTTACCGATGAGATGCTAAGACCAGCGTGATGTTTTATAGCCTTTGTTGTAAACAGATAAGTCTACAGTTGAGAGCAATTAGGAGGCGTTTAGCATTCTTTGTTTGCTGTGTACAATCATTGACGGGCAGGCATTTGTTTTACTCTGCTAATAATTGATCTGTTTAACAATCAATCAATCATTTTAATTGTGATTTCAGCAGCGCCTGAAACTTGTAAACTGTTGAGGCGCCATTAGAAAAAAGGTTTGATCGATGGAGGGTTGCAGGCATGGCACCCCACTCTACCACCAAACTGATGACCTCAAAGTGAGGGCAAACTATAGCAAGCACCCATCTATACACCTTCTGTTTTAATACAAAGCGCGTTACTAAAAGTGGATGTGAATTTTGTCTGATAATTACACAGCTCTCAAAAATGCTGTACATGTGCTTAAATATCCAAACACGCACACCAGACGAACGCACCACTTTCTAATCTACGCCTACATCCTTCAAAATCCAATTTATAAAGTTAGCATAGGAAAGTCAGGCTTGATGCTTCTCAGAGTCCGCAGTTCATCCATACAGGGGCATCAAAACTGACAAACAAAAAACACTCCCCTACCCCTCAAAAAAGCCTGACAGTTTGCCAGTACATACACAGATGTACGCTTCTCAAAAGCCTGACAGGCTGCGATCTTCTCAGACATATATACGGAAAGCCCTATAGCTCATCATCCACCACTGTGCTGACAAGAGCCCTCTGCCTCAATAAATCTGGAGGCCACCTCACCGGGATCGAGAGAGGAAAAGTGTGGGCATTGTATTGCGCCACAGCACCAGAACTGCATGTACCTTTCATCGCACAAGGCCCTACAGCGTGACGTTTTTCGACCTATTACCTCTCATTATAGCTCACAAACGGGAGTAGGGAGCATCTCTGAAACACACAGAGATAATTTGGCTTCTCTTTATGCTCACTCCAGTAAGAAGCACAAGGAAAAAACAACGAAATGAGAATGTGACGTCCATGTCAACCAAACCTTCATTATATTGTGAGAGGCCTCTGCTGGTTTTGAGGTGTAGAGTTATACTGTAGACTTCAAATCACACAGAATAACTATGTATGGAAATCCTAAAGAATTAAACAATTCTGGACATTTAAGAAATGCCAAAGTATTAGATAAACAAATTAAACTATGTGATGCACCCAAAATTTGGCAACCACAAATATTTGTCTGAGAATTTCAACCACTGGCAGACACAGTGAGGTTCAATTTGTGCTTCTCTGATGACACAGTTTGACTGGGTCAGTGTCTATTTTGTGAACACAAGATGATACTAAAATAGCAATAAGTAATACATTTGTTCACCTGAAATATTGAGAGGGAGTAACGACACTGATTTAAGCCTCACAGTTTGTTGTAAGCTTATGTATTCATCAGAGAAAGAATGCATGAACTGTTAACGGAACCAAATGACATCAACATGACTTAGGGTCTTCATTCCAAACCTTAATTATAATGTCCCTTATGGTGGTGATATTTGATTATCATTGTGGCTGACACCATTACGTTCTTATAATAAATGCAGGAAAATAATAACTATTATCAAAAATGAAAATAGGTGATGGTATACACCAAGAGACTATTCTCATTGCCTGCAGCACACAATAGAAATAATTAATAAAATAAGATTATTCGGTCACAGAGCTACACACGCTTATTCTAAAGAAGTGTGTGGTCAGTTAAAATGGGCCTCACGATTGTGTCTTTAATTGCTTGTGCCCTCTCTCTCTATTTGACGGCCATACCTCCATTGTCACCATCACAGCTCATTGTCATGCAAAAGCCTGATTCATTAAAATACACTCCATTACCAAACCTACAGTGTAATTATGAGATAAAGAATTTATCACATGCACTGAAATGCAAATCAAAAGGTGTTCTTTCTCTCTCCATTAAAGTAACTGGTTTGCAAACACAGCCTTTCAGCAATGGCAAAAACTCAATTGAGAGTAGATTGTGAAAAGGCTATCGTGGCCTTGTGAAACCTTGGAAGGAATTATAGGACTGCGCTTATGGGAGTTACAGCGTCAGGGGACGAAGAGGAAGAAAGTCTGAAAAAACAGACCAAAGATAGGACTATAAATTGAACAAGTGAAAAAAAAAAAACATTGGCATTTTTATCCTCTTTGGTAGGAGTTGAAGAGCAAGAAACATTTAGGAATAGTTAAGGGGAAGATGGGGGGAAAGGGTCTGATCTGGTTTAATATCAAGCCTGAACGCCACAGGAGGTGCATCATGGTAAAAAAAAAAAAATTCTATAAAGGAACATTTCAGCTATTATAATACCTTTCTTTAGAAATGATTACTCAAAAAGGCAGATGCGCAATTAGCCGGTAAGAATGGAAATTATTTTTCAGCAGCGTGATGCGGTAAACAGGTGCGCAACCAAAAACTGTCTTAGCCATCTTTCAGAACCAAAATAGCTGGAAGTGTTCAAAGATGATGGCGGCACCTTTCGCAGCAGCATCACCACTGAAATGATTTCGTAAATCAGGTACATCTTTTTAAGATTAAAAACTAGAGAGGCATAATTATTCATGTATCTCTTTATCTTTTTTCCTGTTGTTCACAGTCAGTTCAACAGTACTTATTGCACTTGAAGTAATAAAAAAAACTATGAAGACCTTGAAGAGGGGATAGGGGAAATGAAAAAAGGGTGCATAATATGCAGAGTTAATAGCAGCATTAAAACAGGTGTGCTGATGTTTTTGAGTTTCTAAACAATAAAAAAAAATCCCTCAGTGAGACCTAATAAGTCAACTGTTTATATTAAAAAATTTATTATAAAAATTATATCAAAGTATTATATAAACCACCAACTAAACGTTCTACATGATCTGCCTTTCAATCAGTGCTAGACTACAGTGAGCTCACGCATCTTTCATAACATTTAAACCTGAGATCTAATCCTTCAAAGTTTTCCATAGGAAGTTTAACTTGTTAAACTTTTATCATTAATATCCACATTATCTTTTTCAGGTTGGGTAATTGAGGCTTTCCAAGAACTTTTTATAACACCAAGGGAAAAATATACAGGGCATGAATCTTTTACAAATGCTCTTATGCCCCAGATTTAATTCAAAATATAGAATCATATCGGTTTAACTCAATACACCCTCTCAGGTTCCTCTCCTTTCTAAGAAAAGCTCTGTGCAAGCTCTGTGAACTTCAAGAAATTTAGATTAGGCCATAACTTAAGAGGCAAGGTGTGAGCTACACTTAAAAGGTGTGTAAATGTCAAGTGCTTTAATACAGCCATAAATAAAAGAGATAAAATAAAGAATATGAATCTCGTGTCATATACAGCCGTGGCACAGACGTGTCTATCTGCGGGGAATTAAGAGATTATAGCAAAATCTCACCATCTTTTTTTACGGCGGGCTCACAGCAGATAGCACCTAATTCCTGTCTGGAATCCGTTGGGGTCAATCGTCGACAAATGGAGAAGTGGAATTTGCTGGTTATTGGCAGAGGATCTGTAATAGGGCTGACATTTACCATCAGCCTTTCCCTGATAATAATGACTATTTCTATGTGAAACACAAATGGAAAGCTGTCCTGAATACGATAAACCAGAAGTTCATAAGTGAGGATCAGTCAAGGACAGGAATTAACTTAAGGTAGGAAGAAATTTGGAGTGGACAGCTCCCCTTCAACCTCTCCTAGGGCTCCTATGAGTTCTGCACGTCCCATTTGAAACCCTTTCAAAGCCGGGTCAATGGCAAGAGATAATTAGCAGTAGTTACTAACGTATGATTAGCTGCATAAAGATGTTATAAAATGGACTATCCTGAGGGCAAGGAAAGGTGTTTCGGCACACACATGCACTTGAAAGACACAAGGTGAAGGAGGTGCTCTCCAAGCCTGAGAGAAAAGACACGTCGCTGTAATAGGGATTTGATGCAGCTTTTAGAATTTTACAGCAACAGATAGCATTGTACAAACCGAAAAGCCAAAATATTATGCTGTTGGTCTCCAGTGTGCTGCTAAAAAAGCACCGATTTGCTTAGACATGGACTCTACAAGGCCCCTGAAGGTGTCCTGTGGTATCTGGCGCCAAGACGTTATCAGCAGATCCTTCAAGTCCTGTAGGTTGGCGAAGTGGAGCCCCATGGATTGAACTTGTGGGGCCAGCACAATTCACAGATGATCAATTGGATTGAGATCTGGGGAATTTGGAGGCCAGGGCAACATACTGAACTCTTCGTCATGATCCCATAAGCCATTCCTGAACAATGTGTGCAGTGTGGAAGGATGCATTATTCTGCTGAAAAAGGCTACTTCTACCAGGGAAGCCCACAGTCACAAAGGTCACCAGGTCAAAACAATATTTAGTTTATGTTACATAAATGGCTGGACCCATGGTTTCCCCACAGAACATTGCCCAGTACACTACTCTCTCTTCACCGGCTTGTCGTCGTCCCACGGTGCATACTGGTGCCATCACTTACTCAGGAAAACGCTGCACACATCCGACGCTCACCTATTGGGTTGTATTATTATATACACTCTGATTTGTCTGCGGCTACGCAGCAGAGTGCAACACACTGTGTTGTGGCACATTCTTCCATAACCATCAATAACATTAGACCTTCTGTTGGCTTGGAGCAGCCTTCATGCATCGATGAGCCTTGGCTGCCCAACAACACCATCGCGGTTTGTGGTTTGTCCTTACTCGGACCACTGTTGGTAAATTCTCACCACTGCTGACCCGGAGCAACAAACAACTTTGACAAATTTTGACACAATTGACAAACAACAAACAACTTTTCCGTTTCAGAGATAGTGACTCTGGCCCTTGTCAAAGTCGCTCAGATGTTTATTCCTGCCCATTTCTCCAGAATCCAACACGTTGATTACAAGAACTGATTGTTTGCTTACCATCTAATCTACCCAGACCTTTAATGCCTAGGAGATTATCAATGATATTTGCTTCACCTGTGACTGGTCATTATGTTTTCGCTCAATGTATGCATGCATTTTGTAAGCTGCAACATGTAAATAACAAGGATGTGTGGGAGGGTACAAAAAAACATCTGGGCATCCATTACTTTCATTCTTCTGTGCAGTTTTTTTCTACATTGTTAGGTGGTGCATAACAGAAAAACAAATAGTAGATGGCAAGAAAAACTAAATTGTAGAAAAACAAAATAATGCAATGCAGCTTCCCACAAATAATGAATATTTACTTCTATAGCAGTTGCCAGGGGGACAGCAGACATGCAAAAAAGGGGGTAGGTTTTTTGGGTTTTAAAATACATGGCAAAAAAAAAAAAACTTCTCACCAGGATGTGATTGCTGGTGTACAAAATCACATTTAAAAACATAAATCAACTGTTGACAAAATAAACAAATCAAGTATTCCAAATCAGTTCAGGTCTAGGCCCATTGTTGTTGTTGTTGTTGTGCGGTTAATCGAAATCTTAATTAAACCAGCCCTCTTAAAGCTGCACTATGTAACTTTTTCCATCCACTAGAGGTCACCTGTTCAAAAGAAAGGTGTAGTTTGATGACGCCACGTTTGAGCGCAGAATCTTGGGACGGCTGTGAGGTCTTCACCTCACAGCCGGTGGAAAATAATCGGATAGGACTCGGGCAGAAATCATGTTCATGGATGTGACTATTAACGTTACTGTAGTATGAAGCAATGCAGGACCAAGTGTTGTGGGAGATGAGCAAGGCCGCTGGAGAAATTGTTAATAAGAAGAGTGGAACGCACGCCTCGCGAGCAGCGGGACTGTTATTATGGCATAGTCGCCGGCAGGACTTTCATTATGACACAGTCGCTGGAGCCACTTACGCTTTTCCGGTCCTGAGTACGAGGTAACGCAGCTCTGCTTATCATATTAGATACATCTGAGTGTGTTGAAAAGGTAGTTATGACGTTCCCTCGGCAGCTGCTATGACACTTGTTGCACACTGCAGTAAGAGTAAAGCGTCTCTGCTAAATTAAACCGGAAACTGAGGGTAACGCAGATATGACACAATTGACAGGTGACTCCCTCACACGTTCCGGTTCCTTGGTTGAAATAGTAATTTCTCATGATTTACAAATACTTGGAAACATTTGGGATATTGCAAGTACTCAACTGAACAAAATGTATAACACTGGCCTTGTGTTTTTTGGATATTTTACTGGAAAAAAATGTACATAGTGCACCTTTAATGCCATGCGCCTTAGCGCAAGAACAGAACAGAGTGGGCTCACCGTTACGACATGGAAGAAAGCACAGAAACAGGGGAGGTGAATTCAGGGCAAGATAAGGACCAAAAAAAAAGTCAGGAACTGTGGTTTGGGAATATTTTGGATACAGGAGAGATGAGGTATCAGAGCTAGGGATAAGCTAGGTGCAAGACTAGCCAACTAGTGGGTTAAACGATAGTGCTGCTGCTAGTCAACTTTACAAAGGCTACATTTAAATTACTGTCATGGTAATGTTACATCATGAAATTAATCTCTTATTTTGAAAAGTGTATATCTGCATCTGAAAACAAAATTATTTCATTTTACCTCAGATTTTGCATGCATTGTTTTTTTCTGTGCGCTCGTGGAAGATGACCAAGGTGAGGGAGGATTGTTCTGTTTTCTTTTATGTCATGTCAAACTAGTATAACAATTTAGCTTGCTTATAGGCATGTTATACTACCGGTTATGAGGGACAATGCGGTATGAAAATGTATATCGGATTAAAGGAGAAACATGAAACTTACTTGACACTTGAACAGCTGCTATCAACATCCTAACAAAGAAAATACAGATAAATAATGCAGTTGTCGGTACTTATCAAGCTTTTCTTGTGATTTTTGCCGATACTTATCAAGTTTTTCTTGTGATTTTTGCCGATACTTTCATACATGAGAAGCGCATCCAAACCGGGAAACGCAAGTGGTTGTCGTGGTAACAAACAACAATACTTAACATGCTGACTCGTGTGGACTAACTTTTATTTGAAGAAATCTGTTTGTAATAGGCTATTAGGTAGGGCTGCATCAACTAATCAAAATCATCGACAACAATTCTCATTATCAATTGTGCAAGGAAACCTTCAGTCGTGCGCATGCTCTTCGAACAGATCTTGTTCCCCGAAAGCTCGGTCTGTGCTTGCCCTCTGTTGCGCAAGTGAGTTTTTTATGGCCAGGTTCAAGTTGTGCCCAAAAGCAACTTAACCAAGGCCATTTCAACTGCCGGATGGCTGCAACAATATTTGCCCCATTGTCAGTAGTTATACAGGCAATTTGTTTCTCCTGTAGTTTCCAGTCATTAATTGCCTTGCGCAGTGCTTCTTCCAAATTATCTGCTGTATGGCTTTCGGGCATGAAGCAAGTTTGTAAGCATTTGGACTGCAGTGTCCACTCTTTATTTCCATAATGCACCGTCACAGATATGTAGGGCATCATATTTCAGCTGGACCACATGTCCGTTGTCAGGGCCAAATATTCTACATCACCCAGCTCTTTCCTGATGTTACTTCTAACCTCGTTGAAAAGGTTTGGGATAGCCGCCTTTGAGAAATATTTCCGACCTGGCAGCTCGTACTGTTTATCAAAGGTATGCAGCATGGCCTTGAATGACGGCTTCTCCACTGTATTGAACGAAACCATCTCTTTGGCCAGGAAGCGAGTTACCGCATCTGTCAACTGCCTCCATCTGTCACTGTCGGTTTTATATTTAGTGCCTTTTAAAGTACTATTACTTGTATATAAGTCACTCAATGACCTAGGACCTCAATACATTGCAAACATGCTGATTAAATACAAACCCAACAGATCACTCAGATCATCAGAATCAAGTCAATTAGAAATACCAAGGGTTCACTCAAAGCAAGGAGAGTCTGCTTTTAGCTATTATGCCAGCCGCAGCTGGAACCAGCTTCCTGAACAGATCAGATGTGCTCCAACAGTAGCCACTTTCAAATCCAGACTCAAAACACATCTGTTCAGCTGTGCATTTACTGAATGAGCACTGTGCTACTGTACGTCCGACTGATTGCACCTTATCTTATGCTTTTACTGAATGAGCTCTGTGCTCTGTCCGAACTGCTTGCACTTTAATTATGTTTCAATTTAACCCGGTTTTTATTCTTAGTGTTTCAATTTAACCCTGTTTTTATTTTTTGTTTTAATTATACTTTTTATTTTATTTTTTTATTTTTGTTTGTTAAGGCTGTCTGGGTGGAAGAGGTTGAGAGACGGGGGAGCGATAAATCGAAACCCCTCCGGCGCGAGGACGATCCGTTTAGATCTGCTCTGACGGATATATCTGTATAGCCTCGGTAGTAAGAGGAAGGACCGTGTAGATCCGCTCTGACGGTCAAACAAAGTAGAGATAGCCCTGGTGTTCCTGTCCAGGAAGATTTGTCTGTAAGGGTAATGTTTAAATGCACAGTTACCTGACAAATATTTTTTTGAGTACTCCCTCCAGTGAGAGGAAGACCCGTTTAGATCTGCTCTGACGGGTAAAACATCTAGAGAACGCCCTCAAGTTAGGCCAAGAAGATTAGTCTGCAAGGGTACTGTCTAAACGCACAGTTACCTGACAAATATTGTTAAAGTAAACCTGACTCTCCATTTTCTTCCACCCCAGATAGGGGATCTCATCTTTATTTTTATTTATTTTAATTCCTATTATAACTGTTATACTATATATATTTTTATTTAATTCACTTACGAATATTTTAACATTTCTGTGTAAAGCACTTTGAATTGCCACTGTGTATGAAATGTGCTATACAAATAAACTTGCCTTGCCTTTTGCAAAAGCCCCAGTTATCGTCTGCTGAACCTGGCTAGCTTTTTTGCTAGGCCCAGCACGTGCAGGCAAGGTGGCATATTCTGCTGGATGCAAACACGCAGGTGGTCATGAAGATTGGTCGTCTGTCCATCTTTTGCGCGGATCACACATGAGCAGATCTTGCACACAACTTCAGTCAGGTCCCTTGGCTGCCCACTCTCATCAGGTCTAAATCCAACTCTTTAAGTGGAAGCACGCTACTTTTTTCCCCTCACGTGCAACCTATCGGTAAGCCCGGATGACGAAATTATAGTTTTTAAGAAAAAAATATTTATGTAAAGAGATATTAAAATAAAAAGTGCTTAAAAGTGCACAGCTCTTCTTAAGTGGAAGGAAGCTATTTGCCCCTTACGTGCAACCTTTTAGAAAGCGGGGATTAGTCATTAGTTGAGTTAGTAAAATAACTAAATTATTGCTTTTAAATATAAAAATATATATTTATGTAAAGAGATATTAAAATGAAAAGTGCTTAGAAGTGCACAGCTCTTCTTAAGTGGAAGGAAGCTATTTTCCCCTTACGTGCAACCTTTTGGAAAGCGCGGATGAGTCATTATTTGAGTTAGTAAAATAACTAAATTAATGCTTTTAAATAGAAAAAAAAAAATATGTAAAGAGATATTAAAATGAAAAGTGCTTAAAAGTGCACAGCTCTTCTTAAGTGGAAGGAAGCTACTTTTTCCCCTCACCTGCAACCTATTGGAAAGGCCGGAGTTGGGAAATAAAATAAATAAAGTAAGATAACGAATAATAATTATATAATAACTAATAATAACAGATTTTTTTTTATAATCATCAACTAAACCTACAACCAATAAATCAAAATAATAGTAATATAAATAATAATAATGCCTAAACATTGCATTCATGTTGTGCAACTTAACTTTCAAGTTTGAGCTTCAGCTCAGGCATGACATAAGCCTTTACTGTCTTCTTGGAAGACTTTGTGGCTTTTGTAAGAAGCAAAAAATACTGGACAGTTAGGTAACTTGGAACAAGAACAAGAGTAGAGATGGGCATACTAGAGACGGATCAGCACTAACGTCACCGAATATGCTGTTAAAAACAAACCATCCACCCGCACAATTTTCTCTGATTTAGATATCCGCACCCGATCGTCACATTACAATTATTCAAATTCTCAGTGTCAAGCGCGATGCTATCGTAACATTACCGCAATTATTTTTTTCATTGAATTGAGATTATTGGTTTTATTTATCAACTTATTAAATCGTGGTGGGTGGCAATTGGAAAATATTGCCATTAGCATGATAAAATCAACAATTGACACCCAAGAAAACAAACATGCAGGTAAAAATGCCAGTAGGAGGACTTAAATTTTTCGCATCCAGTAGGCAGTCTACTGAGGAACTGAGTTACAGGCAAGGAAGCGGAGACGGATCAGCTCACAAAGTCTCAATAACACAGCCGAAAAGCCCTGCTGAACTCTAGAAATGTTCTTCACTGGTCACTTCACATCACCAGTCGCCTGAGCTTACCCTTTGCCTCCCAAAGCAAATTAGTTTTAGGGACACCCTCTGGTGTTGATGTGTTTCAGGGTTTAGACAAGTAAATGCAGTTTTGATTGCTTGCCGATGTCCAGCAGTGACCTCTCTGCATCCCGCTGGTCAAGAGAATTAAGAGGCGAATAGAATGACACTGCTTCCCCCACCAAGCCCACAGTAAAAGACCCAAGACTGTACTAATAAAGCTTGCCAATCTGGCAACTGCTGAGCTTTTCATTTCTCTAGCCTCAGCGATAAAAAAACACTTGCTGTGACCACTGCTTAAGACCGCAAGACTCCACTGACATTTACTCCAAAAGAGAGGATGGTGTTGTGTCTACAATGAAGAGACAGTCCCATGGTAATAAAAATGTGTGTGCATTATAGGCGGTTTGTGTGAAAAATATGTCTGTTTTTCATAAGACTTTCATAAGCCATTTCTGATATCCTATTAAAACTAAAGTGCTTGCCAAAAGAATAGAAATGTGAAAACCTACGCAGCTGACAATCTGACACAATGTGTGCATTTCAGAGTGTTTAGGATTCATAGAGGGAGCTGATGGTCTGGAAAAGTTTGGGTCTGAGTATTTCAGAAAAGATTAAATGACCCCTTAACAATACGCAGGATGAGGTACAAAATATTAAAAAGAACTATATAGTTATTAGATGCACGCTGAGACCAAAGCCAAGCAAGCACTGCTATAGCCTCAGATTTGTACAATCACACTCCCAATAGAGATGGTAAGTAAGTTTCAAGCAAAAAGAGTAACTGAGTCACTGTAAAATGAAGAGGGGGTCCATTCAGTTGATGAGCAGGAAATGTGCTTTGTTAGCTATAGCACATTAAAATCACTGCCAATTAATTCCTGTCATTGGAAGAGAATTGAACGCCTATGTAGCATTTTACCGTAAGGAAGCCAATCGGGTGTTTTCAAGAGTAAGAAATGGGTTAGAAGCAAGAAAATAAGTAAAGCACAGACAAAATATCAGATTAAATTAATACTTGAACCATGAAGTGATGTGAATTATGAAACTTTTCTAAATAAATAAATACTTAAGTGAAAAATAAGTACAGCAAGCACAATGTTTGGAATAGGGATGCACAATATTGGATTTTTGCCGATATTTTTTCAACTCATTTTGGCCGATAGCCGACACCGATATACTTTTGTTTTGCTTTGTTTGGAAACCACACCAAGTCTCTCCTATGCAATAATTATAAATTAATTATTTTTCAGTTCAGTTAGTATGGAGCAAAAACTCAAACTACTATTTCTGAGCTCCTTACCAAAAGAGTACATTAAAAGCTCTGAAAATAACAATAAAGTCAGTCACATATTTTACCCCAGACAGATGCAGTTGTAACCTAAATATTTTATTTTTGAATTTAACATTTGTAGATGATCTAGTGCAATGAAGTCGTCAACACATGAATTCAGTTGATGTGGTCTTTAGCTTCAAATGAAAATTCTACAATTAGTTTAGAGCTCCTTGGATTCCAGTTATTTTCATTATACGTTTGATATAATTTTATTACAGATTAATAAACTGTATATAAATTTATTTAATTTACAAGTGTCATGCTTGTGATTAATGACATTAATTACTGCTTTATTATTCAGAAACAGACGTAAATTTAAGTTATTTGTTTATTCTACTTTTCATTTCATCATTGTTTCACAACAGCGCATTATAAAATTCTAGAGGGTGGGCACTAGGCCCTGGAGGAGGCTTCTGCTGCTGCATAATAGAGAGTAGTGAGTTGACAGGTATCGCACAACGGACTCGTTCTTCTGTACTCGCATTCACAAATTCAAGGCAGCAATCGGAAAATAAAATGCATGTAAGATTTATGTTGATTAAAACATTTAATCTAATTACATACTCTGTGACATTAATTAATCCAAATTAATCGCATACAAATGTTTTGCTGTGAAAATATTTTAAATATTTTAATTCAAAAGATTCAATGAATAATCAGCATTAGTGACATTAAAGTTCAAAAACTGTTTTATTATTATTTACACTGTTCAAATATTGGCCATGTAACAGAGACAGAGGTGTGCCAACAATGTTTTGTATAGTAGCAGCACCACTGCTCTGAATATACCGGCGGATGGAGGCGTAAAATGAAGTGACGTGATGATGAAGTCAAGAATCCAATGTTTATTCCAAAAAGTGAACAAATAAAGGTTTTCCAATGGAGTGCAAATTATATTTTACAGTGACAATCAAAACAAAACAAAAAACAACAAAAAATAACCTGTTCTAAAGTTATAAACAGACTTTTTGGCTATGCCAATGAATTGGCCCAAAATACAGCAATAGCTATTTCCAACTCACTCTACGAGCTCCCGAACAACTCTGAGAGGTCCTCTTAAAAAAGAAAAGCCCCTCCCTACTTGGGTTAAACCATTTAGAAATTAAAAGGTAACACATTTAAGAAAGCCAATAAAAATAATTATTTAACAGTTACAAATAGTTAGACTGTTATAATAATACAAAACAGATAAACATTTGGGAACAAAAACTCAATTAATTTTTCATATTTAAGAATACTAAAGCAAGAATCAAACAGATCACCAAACTCCCCTTCACACATGAGGACAATGAACTGTGCTTTCTATTGGTGGGAACGGGATACTCAAAATGGTGGCATTTACTGTGACCGGGTTTTGCCTGTTTGTAGTGGGAAAATGTTCCAGTACGTAAGTATGACTATATAAAAGATGTATGTGGTATGGAAACAATAAACATTTAACATGATTACCGGTCTTATTTACTTCTTAACATAATACACAAATCAACATAGTGAAATTTATAACTCGTATGTCAAACTGAAGAAGAAATGTCATGGTGAGGACAGGAACAACACTAAACAATACACAATCAGTGACACAAACACATCTGTGTTAACTGGTGTTCAAGTTTGCGCAAAACAGATAATGTGTGCACAATGTTACAATAAGGAGTGTATGTATGCATGTTCTCAGTTTAGCAAGGGAATTGCTCAGTCGGTCACATACAGATTTGCTAGATTTGTGTTTCAGTGTTTGCTCCAATGTGGTTTGAAGATGAGGTTGAATGCTAGAGTTAGTTTCACGGGATGTGCTAGGTCGTACCTCCGGATTAACGTTAACTCCTGGATGCTTTGCATTGATGTGGTACAACCCCAAATCAGAAAAAGTTGGGACAGTATGGAAAACGCAAATAAAAAACAAAAGAAGTGATTTCTAAATTTACTTCGACTTGTATTTCATTGCAGGCAATATGAACACAAAATATTTCATGTTTTGTCTGGTCAACTTCATGTCATTTGTAAATATGCATCCTTTCCTGTCATTCAGACCTGCAACACGTTTAAAAAAAAAGTTGGGACAGGAGCA
Source organism: Romanogobio albipinnatus (assembly GCA_023566225.1). Lineage (NCBI taxonomy): Eukaryota > Metazoa > Chordata > Actinopteri > Cypriniformes > Gobionidae > Romanogobio > Romanogobio albipinnatus. The sequence continues at coordinate 12,179,113 of CM042254.1, forward strand.
ATTTAGGGCTAGTAATGAGGTAAAATGGTTAAATAATGATGTGATTTGAAACAGGTGATGTCAACAGGTGATTGTAATTATGATTTGGTACAAAAGCAGCATCCAAGAAAGGTCTAATCCTTTAGGAGCAAAGATGGGCCGAGGATCGCCAGTTTGCCAACAAATACGTGAGAAAATTATTGAAATGTTTAAAAACAATGTTCCTCAAAGAAAGATAGGAAGAGATTTGGATATTTAACATTCAACAGTGCATAACATAATTAAAAGATTCAAGGAATCTGGAGGAATTTCAGTGCGTAAAGGACAAGGGCGCAAGCCTAAGCTGAACAACCGTGATCTCCGATCCCTCAGGCGGCACTGCATCAAGAATCGTCATTCATCTATAAGCGATATCACCACATGGGCTCAGGACTACTTTGGCAAACCTTTGTCAAGTACCACAATATGTATTTACATCCACAAATGCCAGTTAAAACTGTACTGTGCCAAAAGGAAGCCCTATGTTAACAGTGTCCAGAAGCGCTGTCGACTTCTCTGGGCTCGGAGGCATCTGGGATGGACCATCACACAGTGGAAACGTGTACTGTGGTCAGATGAATCAGTATTTCAGGTATTTTTTGGGAGGAACGGACGCCGTGTGCTCCGGACCAAAGAAGAAAAGGATCATCCAGACTGTTACCAGCAACAAGTCCAAAAGCCAGGGTCTGTCATGGTATGGGGTTGTGTCAGTGCCCTTGGCAAACTTCTGTGAAGGCACCATTAATGCTGAAAAGTACATAGAGATTTTGGAGCATAATATGCTGCCTTCAAGAAGACATCTTTTCCAGGGACGTCCATGCATATTTCAACAAGACAATGCAAAACCACATTCTGCACACATTACAAAGTCCTGGCTGCGGAGGAAGAGGGTACGGGTACTTGACTGGCCTGCCTGCAGTCCCGACCTGTCTCCAATAGAGAATGTGTGGCGCATTTTGAAGCGCAAAATGCGACAACGAAGACCCCGTACTGTTGCCCACCTTAAGACTTGTTTTGAGGAAGAATGGGACAAAATTACACCTGAAACACTTCATCACTTGGTGTCTTCAGTCCCTAAACATCTTTTAAGTGTTGTGAAAAGGAATGGCAACATTACAAAGTGGTAAAAGCTTTACTGTCCCAACTTTTTTTTAAATGTGTTGCAGGTCTGAATGACAGGAAAGGATGCATATTTACAAATGACATGAAGTTGACCAGACAAAACATGAAATATTTTGTGTTCATATTGTCTGCAATGAAATACAAGTCAACGTAAATTTAGAAATCACTTCTTTTGTTTTTTATTTGCGTTTTCCATACTGTCCCAACTTTTTCTGATTTGGGGTTGTACTTGAACTCCGGTGATATGAAAATTCCTTGCTGCAGACCAACACGATCACATGAGAATGCGTATCAATAACACGAGTGTGCAATGTCGTGGAATGTATACGCCAAAATGAGTTTTGGCGTGCATATGATACCCTCTTTATGGCGTGTATATGACACGCTTTTGGGTAGGATGTGGGTGGACATTGCAGACGACTTTATTTTTATCAACACTTCCATCAGGCCGTTTTTATAAGTAAATGTTCCAATCAATGATCCAGGCAGCGTGTTCTCGACTACCTTTACAGCTCAGGGTCAAAGTCCAATACGGAATGGATTAATCTTCGTTATTTTGTTATTTTATCTCAGATTAATTAATCGAAATGAACGCGTTATTTTGACAGACATAAAATATAATAAACATACATGCAAAAGATCTTATTTTTAGTTATTGCAGGCATATCAACACATTATCATATCGGCCTATGCCTATTATACAGTGAGGAAAATAAGTATTTGAACACCCTGCTATTTTGCAAGTTCTCCCACTTAGAAATCATTGAGGGGTCTGAAATTGTCATCGTAGGTGCATGTCCACTGTGAGAGACATAATCTAAAAAATCCAGAAATCACAATGTATGATTTTTTAACTATTTATTTGTATGATACAGCTGCAAATAAGTATTTGAACACCTGAGAAAAATCAATGTTAATATTTGGTACAGTAGCCTTTGTTTGCAATTACAGAGGTCAAACGTTACCTGTAGTTTTTCACCAGGTTTGCACACACTGCAGGAGGGATTTTGGCCCACTCCTCCACACAGATCTTCTCTAGATCAGTCAGGTTTCTGGCCTGTCGCTGAGAAACACGAGTTTGAGCTCCCTCCAAAGATTCTCTATTGGGTTTAGGTCTGGAGACTGGCTAGGCCACGCCAGAACCTTGATATGCTTCTTACAGAGCCACTCATTGGTTATCCTGGCTGTGTGCTTCGGGTCATTGTCATGTTGGAAGACCCAGCCTCGACCCATCTTCAATGCTCTAACTGAGGGAAGGAGGTTGTTCCCCAAAATCTCGCAATACATGGCCCCGGTCATCCTCTCCTTAATACAGTGCAGTCGCCCTGTCCCATGTGCAGAAAAACACCCCCAAAGCATGATGCTACCACCCCCATGCTTCACAGTAGGGATGGTGTTCTTGGGATGGTACTCATCATTCTTCTTCCTCCAAACACGTTTAGTGGAATTATGACCAAAAAGTTATATTTTGGTCTCATCTGACCACATGACTTTCTCCCATGACTCCTCTGGATCATCCAAATGATCATTGGCAAACTTAAGACGGGCCTTGACATGTGCTGGTTTAAGCAGGGGAACCTTCCGTGCCATGCATGATTTCAAACCATGACGTCTTATACCCCTTTTCCACCAAGGCAGTGCTAGAGCTAGATCGGAGCCAGAGCTAGTCCCAGTTCATAGTTGGTTCAACTGAGGAGCCTTCTAAGAACCGTTTGCTTTTCCACAGGCTAGAGAGCCACAACAGAGCCAGGTCTTACGTCACTGTATACGTCTCATCTTTCTCAGCAACGCTAGCGGGAAACACACACACACCAGGCTTGTTTGAGATGCATCGGCGCTGCGCAGACCAATCCACGTATAATATTTTAAAAAACGCATGAGTGAATCAAAAGCATAAGGAGTCGTGTGCTCTCGCTGGACTCGTTATCATACGGCGATCGGTCTCTGCACAGCACCGCTGCCAACAAGCCTTCCATCAACAATGCAAACGTTGCGTTACAATTGATTCACATGGCTTTACGATCCTACATCGGCATCAAAACACAACGAAAACACAGCGAATCCAACGCATTCGTGCAGTTCGCCGTAATTTGTATAGACGGAGATTACAATCGAGCAGCAGCTGTTAGCTCCATTAGCTGCTATTTCAACAATGGCGGATCTCAAGTCTGTGTTCGTCTTGTTAACCCCGCCCCCAGCGCCTGACGTAATCGGTTCTTACTTCTAGCCCTGTTCTAGCCCAGCAATGTTTTGGTGCTACTTAAGAACCACTTTTCAAAAATAAATAAACCCCAATATTTTTGACAACATTCAATATGCATCTCAACATTTACATATTTACATATTGACACCATTAAAACATCTGGGTGTTCAAGCCTTCATACTTAAAAGTAAATACTTTTTAAATATTTTATTAATAAAAAGATTATAAATTAAAAAAAGTCTATTAAAAGGGGTCATGAACTGTCTTTTTTTTTAATACTGTTGTCTGAGGTCAACTTATGACGCATGCATGTTCTTTTAATTCAAAAACATCATAATGAATAAGTAATGGACTGTTTTCTACCCTGGTTTTGAGACTGCTATGATTTGATAACAGTTTTGCATATTATAATGAGCTTCGACTCCGTCAGTACATGTGGGAATTGTTTTGAAAATGGCAACTGGAATGATTCCCCCACAGCGCTTGCAAAATGTCTTTATCAAACAAGCGCAATGATTTCTCTCTCATCCACCAGCAATTAATTGTAATTTTATTTTGTATTACTTGGCCCACCCGATCGGCGGATGTAACCCAACTAGTTTGGCTGTTTGTTTGTAGTCTCGTTTGTTAGCACGCTGATCACTTGACCTCGTGTGAGCTAACGTGTTTCACTGGGCGTGGCCATAAGCCAGCGTGGTATAAAGAGCGTTCATTGTTTACATTGAGTTAGAGAGAAGCGATGGAACATCAGGGAGAACAACTAGTGTGTGAGTACTGTATTCATTTTCCTCATTTGATCTGTAGTTCAGCTGTTATTTAGAACGTTGTCTGTGTGGTGTAGTTGGCCGTTTTCACTAACGACACTTAATGTGAGTATAAATTGAGTGGTACTCCGCGGAAGCTGCAGCCCTTGTGTGAAGCCCTCCTCGTGTGAAGACCGAAGAGTGTAAAGACCATTCGACTCTACTCTGCGCGACTCCACTCGAGCAAGGACACCGACAAGGCACTTAAGTCTAGCTTTCCTTCTACTTTGTCCACTTTTGTGTTTTGCTCGTTTTCATCTGTTTATTTCTCTGACCCGTATTCACAATGTGCTTCCAAATCTCTACTATTACCACATACACCCGTAAGTCACGCTCAGTACATTCTAGACGCCGTAATCCTAATAATCTGCGTAGTGTACCTATTTCCTCTGCTACATTAATGTCCATTCCAATTGGTCTCTGGAATTGCCAGTCTGCTGTAAACAAAGCAGACTTTATTTAATCTATTTCCACTCATTCACATCTCAGTTTCATGGCTCTAACAGAAACCTGGATCAAACCAGACGACACTGCCACTCCTGCAGCTCTCTCAAATAATTTCACTTTTTCACTTTTTTCTCCCGATTGGGAGGGGCGGAGGTACTGGTCTGCTCATCTCAAATGATTGGAAATTTTAGCCCATTCCTTCTCTATCTGGCAACTGCTCATTTGAATCACACTCAATCACTATCACTCACCCTGCTAAAATCCATGTTGTAGTTATTTATCGCCCTCCAGGTCAACTGGGTAACTTCTTGGAGGAATTGGATATTTTACTCTCACACTTCCCCGAGGATGGCACTCCTCTGGTACTGCTCGGTGACTTCAACATCCACCTTGATAAACCCCAGGCTGCAGACTTCACCACTCTTCTGCCCTCATATGACCTTAAGCGAGTATCTACTACAGCTACTCACAAATCAGGTAACCATTTGGACCTTATCTACACATGCTACTGCTCCACAGACGACACTTTAGTTACTCCATTGCACACCTCAGATCACTTTCTCATCACTCTTAACCTCCTACTGACTCCTGACACAACACACACTCCTCCCCAGATCACCTTTCGCCGTAATCTACGCTCGCTCTCTCCCTCTCGTCTATCAACTATGGTTTCATCCTCTCTCCCTCCACCTGCTCAGTTCTCAGCACTGGACACTAACAGTGCTACTAACACTCTTTGCTCCACTCTAACATCTTGCTTAGACAACTTCTGTCCCGTTTGATCCAGGCCAGCCCGCACCACCCCCTCTGCCCCCTGGCAGTAGTAAAACACTACTGACCTGACCCTGTATCAGTCTCTCCTCGCTTCCTTCTCTGCTAATGTCTCCACTGCTAAAACTAAATACTACCACAACAAAATCAACAACTGCTCTGACTCTCGTGCACTCTTCAGAACGTTTTCTTCGCTCCTTTGCCCCCCCCCCTCCTTCATCAACTCTTACAGCTGATGACTTTGCGTCATTTTTCACAAACAAAACCTCCTCCATCAGCAGCCAATTCTCCACACCATAAACCGACACGCACCTCTCAACAACCATCACACATACGCTCCCCTCTTTCTCTCTGCTCTCCGAAGTAGATGTCTCCAAACTCATCCTTTCCAACCACCCCACTACCTGTCCACTTGACCCTATCCCCACTCACCTCCTTCAGGCCATTTCTTCTTCTGTTACTCCTGCACTCACTCACATTGTCAACACCTCTCTTCACACCGGGACCTTCCCCACAGCATTAAAGCTGGCTCGGGTAACCCCACTGCTTAAGAAACACTCTCTGAACCCAGCACTTTTAGAAAACTACAGACCGGTATCCCTTCTGCCTTTCATTGCTAGGACACTTGAGGGAGTTGTGTTTAACCAGCTCTCTACGTTTCTTGAACAGAACAACCTCCTGGACATAAACCAATCCGGCTTCAAAAGTGGCCACTCAACTGAAACTGCCCTGCTCTCGGTTATGGAGGCACTGAGACAGGCAAGCGCGGCTTCCAAATCCACAGTACTTATCTTACTGGATTTGTCTGCTGCTTTTGACACAGTTAACCACCAGATCCTCCTGTCAACTCTCATGAAGATGGGCATCTCAGGAACTGCTCTCCAGTGGCTCAAGTCTTACCTCTCAGGTAGGTCCTTCAGGGTGTCATGGAGAGGTGAAGTGTCTAAGTCACATCATCTAGCCACTGGAGTTCCACAGGGCTCAGTGCTTGGACCACTTCTCTTCTCCATCTACATGTCATCACTGGGATCTGTCATTCAGAAACATGGCGTTTCCTATCACTGCTATGCCGACGACACTCAACTCTACTTCTCATTTCAACCAGATGATCCCACGGTTGGTGTTCGTATCGCTGCCTGCCTAACAGACATTTCTGCCTGGATGAAGGACCATCACCTGCAACTCAACCTTGCAAAGACAGAACTGCTTGTGGTCTCAGCCAACCCAGCACTTCATCATAATCTCTCCATTCAGCTAGAATCATCAACCATAACTCCGTCCAGGACCGCCAGGAGTTGTGATTGATGATCAGCTAAAATTCACTGACCACATCACTGCAACATCCCGGTCCTGCAGATTTGCATTATACAACATTAGGAAGATTAAACCCTTCCTATCAGAGCACACCACACAACTCTTGGTCCAAGCTCTTGTTCTCTCCAGACTGGACTACTGTAATGCTCTTCTAGCGGGCCTTCCGGCATGCACTATCAAACCCTTGCAACTGATCCAGAACGCAGCGGCGAGGGTGATATTTAACGAGCCGAAGAGAGCGCACGTCACGCCTCTCTTCATCAGTCTCCACTGGCTGCCAATAGCCGCTCGCATCAAATTCAAGTCACTGGTGCTCGCCTTCAAAGCAACCACTGGCTCTGCACCAATATACCTAAACTCGCTAGTTCAGACTTACACACCCTCCAGGAGCTTACGTTCTGCCAGTGAACGACGGCTTGTGGTGCCATACCAAAGAGGCATGAAATCACTCTCAGAGACCTTTTCCTGGACCGCCCCCACCTGGTGGAATGACCTGCCTATCTCAATTCGAGCAGCCGAGTCTGTAGAAATTTTCAAAAAACAGCTAAAGACACGTCTCTTCCAGCAGCACCTGACCAATCAAGAATAGCACTTAACACTCTATTCATTTTTCTGTCTGTCTAATTTATTTAAAAAATAAAAACTGTCCTGTGTGTTCTGAGCTAGATTAACTGAGACTTGTTACAGCACTTGCATACTGTAGCCTTTGACTGTTCTAGTTGCTTCTATTGCTCTCATTTGTAAGTCGCTTTGGATAAAAGCATCTGCTAAATGACTAAATGTAAATGTAAATGTAACCACGAAGAGCATCACTAACACACACACACACAAGCATCTGCAAAACTTCACAGACAAATCAGCATGTTCAAAACTTCTGTGATAGTATTTTTCTTTCAAATATCAAGAACAATGCACATCAAGAGAGGAATGTTATTTCACTATTTAAGATAGTCCATCGGCAGGCCGTGATACATTTTTCCATAGTCCGACTGGAAAACACATGGGCTTTGCGAACCCTGGCCCATACATGTTCAAGTCTGATCCCAAATCGCAGCACAATGAACCAACAACACCGCATACTCCAGCCTGTGACAGCATGGTAAGTTATGTTTGGTTAGACACGTACACAAAATCTGTAAATGCGCGATGTCTTACCCACGTGAGCTGGAACTTCATTACAAATAAAGTTTAACCATGCATTTCTAATATTGGAATCTGAATGGAGTTTATGCTGCGCTTTGTTGATCTGAAAATTCAGCTTTGTCCCCGTTATGATTGAATCACAGGACCGGATACCAGTCATTTGCCAAGAGATCTCTTATTTACTATTTTTATATGTCAGACATAGTAGAGACATTGAAAAGTTATTGTCTCATGCCAGCTGTATGTTTCTCCATTCCTCCGTTTCTCTCCCTCTCCCTTCTCCATCCTCCCTTGTCCCTGTCTCTCGTCTCTCTGCCGTCTGAGGCAGGGCACTCAATTTGGATGTTATATACTACTAACAGAGGATCTCACTAGGAAGAGACTTCCTTAGAAGGAAGAGAAACATGCGCCCTATGTTTAAAATAGAGCGTATACTTCATGCTTACATATGTTGCACAATCCACTTTCCTTATAAAGAATCAGTTGACAATACATCATGGAACAAATGCATGCTACTGTATGCATCAGTGGAAACATGCTATATGTATCCACAATCCTGTAACAAATATAGCTCATCCATGTCTCTCCTTGGGACACATGTTCAGAAACAGCCTGACTTTACATTGTACATTATACAAATAATAATGAAAAATAATAAAACATAATACTACTAAATAAAAATAACATTAAACAATAAAATTTCAATCTTTAGCTTGCTTGGAATTTCGATCCGGTTTAGCTCCATGTAGGCCTGTTATGTCAGGGAATATATCAATAAGCTCAAGGGAAAGTTGATTTCTCAATTCATGGCCCCTTTAAAATAACTTATATTTTGCATAATTGAATAAATCACCAGCAAATCTCTTTGTGAATATTCACCACATCTTCCATACACACCTACAGTACAATGTTTTTCAACAACTATGTGATATCTAAAATATGTGAAGCAACTCAACTGCAGTTTTCAAACAACGTGAGGACACAATGTACTGTCACCCTGCATCAGACAGACTGGCTTCTCTGGAAGTGGTGGTTTTCTACAGAGTACCAAGCTATGCCACCACTGTGTAGACAATCGCTCACACCTGTGTTCCAACAGCTTACTGTATCCATCTTCATCACCACTGGCAGCTCCTACTGAAGCACTGGATCACTAGGTTGGGATGAGATGTGGGTTGTTGTGCATTTGTGGTGGAGGACTACAATGGCAAAAAGGCTGAGAGAAACAAAACTCACAGAGGAACATATACGTTGGTTTGTTTTGTGGAGCACAACTCTGGGAATAATCGTAGGTGGTCTTTTTCTATAAACCTTAGGGAAACTCATAATTGCTGAAGGTACCAGATGACAGGCATTTAACCATCTTATCTGCATAACTAAACAGAGTTATACAGTAAAAAGACATTCTGCAAATGAGTCTGACTTTTGACCTGATCTGTATGAACACACACAAGTTGCATGGAAAAACATCATACTGATTATAATTTTATAATCCAATGAATTTAAAGGAACAGTTCACCCAAAAAGAAAATCTGTACGTGCACATTCTAAACCAATAACTATATTCAACAATGCTATTCGCTGAAAATCTTCACCTCCACCAAAGCTTTCAAATATGTTGCATTAAGTCATATGTTGATGCTGAATGTAACTAACATAAAACTTGGTTGGACGCAATATATGTAAAAAATGCGAAAACCTTGTCCCAAGATGTTTTTGGACACAGAATGTAGCGGGACCCCATCTGAATGATGGCCAAACTTTACTGATGGTTTATGAAGTTTATTACATCGTTTTTCACTCCCAAAAAAAAATCACCGTAAGAGTTGAACAAACAAAGTGGAGTGCGCATTAACGTCTCATTCACAAAATCTCTCTCCCTCATTTGCATTATCATTAACATACATAGCAAATTATACAAAAAGACAAATAACTACTAACAGTAGTTATTTTTTTATATTTGTAGTAAAAGTAGTAACTACAAATAACTACTAACAGTACACAAACATATAAAGACCGTATGCCTTTTCGGGGGTGCTAATAAACTGGAAACTTAATTGAATCTGAAAACAACTCCGATAAACTGCAAGCTCTCCCTTTCACTACCCGTAGACTATAATACCCATCAAAATAGGAGTCTTCCTTAGTAAGACAGATAATGTAGACCATAAACATATCTAGACACAGAAAATATATACAAAAAACAAATTAGACGATAAATCACAAAGTCTGTGACACAGAAGGACCACCTCTCTGCGAGGAGCATTCAAGTGGGACTTAAATATAAAAGATTTTAAAATAAATATGGTATTGAAATTATTTTGGAAGCGAGGGTTTACAGATCACAATGCAAGCGGGAGAAGCCTCATTACGGTCGTCACGATCACAGATGATAACATCCTGGATCAACACTGTTCATGTGCCGCAGGGTAAGATTAAATACATTTACCCAGTTTAATATGGAGATGTACGGAAATGTAGACCTTCGTTTATGTGTTTTGACCTACACTGTTTACGACGTTACATGAGAACAGCTAGCTATTTTGGTTTGTATGTCAGCAGAAACTAACTAAATTTAATAGTAACTTAATGAGAGTATGACCATCCTCTCAGGATACCTGGAATCAGTGTTACAGTACCCCGAGGCACATCGTTTTACCATTTTTGTAGCATAAACACCATCAACCCGATGAGAGCCGTGGTTATCTCGAAGTGTATACAAATTTAATATTAACCTTCAATATTACAGTAATGTAGTATCAACTGACACCCATGTATAGTTTACAGCATTAGTTGAGATTTTTTGCCATGTACTGTATCTAATATACACTCACCTAAAGGATTATTAGGAACACCATACTAATACTGTGTTTGACCCCCTTTCGCCTTCAGAACTGCCTTAATTCTACGTGGCATTGATTCAACAAGGTGCTGAAAGCATTCTTTAGAAATGTTGGCCCATATTGATAGGATAGCATCTTGCAGTTGATGGAGAATTGTGGGATGCACATCCAGGGCACGAAGCTCCCATTCCACCACATCCCAAATATGCTCTATTGGGTTGAGATCTGGTGACTGTGGGGGCCATTTTAGTACAGTGAACTCATTGTCATGTTCAAGAAAAGAGCTTTGTGACATGGTGCCTTATCGAGGGCCTTATGATTTCCACGATCACGGAATCGCGGACGGAATCGCGGAATTGGCATATTAACGCAGAATCTTTTGTTAACGCAGAATTTCCCGGAATTTTACATATTTGGAATGAAATGCGGTTTTGTGTGGGAGAAGAACGTATGTCTGGGGAAAATGCAGACCGGGGGAAGCAAACCTGGGCAACACAACCCCTCGTCATTTCAGCTCCCCCTTCAAAACAATGAAAATATGGTGAAGCGGCTCTCCACGGCTCTGCTTTCGTAGGCGAAAAAGTTAAGAAACTCAACGCTAAGCCCTCAGTACCGAGCCGAGCAGCTCCCTCGCGGGGAGTGCTTGCTGTATTTTGCCTTGTTTTAATGCACTTTAATGTACTGTATGGAAAATAATGTCTTAAATGAACTTGAAAGAAAATGAGATGCGCGGGACAGCACGTCTGATCCGCATCATGTTCGGCAGAGGTAGATCTTAAAGTGACAGTAACACTGATAATGTCTGTCATTAATGTTCAAAGAACAACGGGAACAGAGAAGATTGTAGCTTTAATGATGATTCATCTATATTTCACTTATTATTTATGCTATTAAGAAAGGTGTTGATAACTTTATTCAATTTCTGTGTAGACTATGTCTGACAGGGAAGGCCACAGGTAAATATAACATTTATTATAATGGGTTTATGTAAAGTTTGTTTTTAAGTTCAATTAAATTAAAAGTTGTTATTTTTAAAAGCCTAATAAATGTTGAAATTGGTAGCTTTCAGTTATACTGTAATGTAACGTCATCAATGTTTCATATAGACATTAATATCAGTGATACTGGCCTTCATTCATAAAAAGATGCCATTAAAACACACATGTAAAATATGCTGTCTTTAAGTTGTTTCTAAATTAATTTGGAGAATAACTGAAATTATTACAAATATCAAAAAATTAAAAACTCCAATGTTTTTAATTGCAATTAATCATGATTAATTACAGAAAAAAATTGATTAATTCGTTTTTTTTAATTATCAATTCACAGCACTAATATTTTGTTGTGACTTGAAGTACTTCGAGTGCAGTGTTATGTTGCATCATGCGGTATTTGTCCTGAAAAGTAAATGTGATGTTTGTTACCTCAATACATTTAAGGCAATTCCTATTTTATGTTTTATGTTCTATTATATTAACATTAAAAATACACTCTTTTTACGACTAAAATAACAGTTAAGGGTAAAAAAAACCTGAATTCCCAAAAATTAAAACGGGGGAAAAAAGGAATTAGCTAAAATTAACTGAAAAAAAACGGAATTTGTGAAAAAATAAAACTGATTTCATAGGGCCCTGCTGGAAGTAGCCATCAGAGGATGGGTACATGGTGGTCATAAAGGGATGGACATGGTCAGAAACAATGCTCAGGTAGGCCGTGGCATTTAAACTAGGGATGGGCGATATCTTATCGTTTGCGATATACCGGTAAAAATTCTCACCACGATAAGAATTTGTCTTCCCGCGATAATAACGATAAAGCCTAGTTGATAGCGCGACCCATCCGCACCGTGCCACCGCTGGCCGTCTCTTGATGCTTAAAGCGTTTACTTTATGATGGCCGCGGTGGCTGAGTTCGTCAATTTGTATAGCTGAACGGGGGTTGGAGAGAGAATTTTCTTGTAGTGCCCTCGCAGCACTCGGTGCCCTAAGAGCCGCGCAATGGGAGCGGCGGCACTGAATCCGCATCTCACGTGCAGAGCGAAAACAACCATGGCGGAAGCTGCGGAAGAGTTCATAGCTAAACGAGGGGCTACCTGAGGGCAATCTGAACCATACAGATGTATTTTCACTCGCTGAGCACTTAGAGTGAATATCTTAAGCGCTCAGTCCTTCTCAATCGATCGGTAAAGCATACTATTTCAGTTGATCTCAATGAATGCGCAGTGTATTTGACGCACAGTAAACACTAGTGTGAGGCGCGCGACTGAGAGCGCTCAGTGTTTCACACACACTCAAAGAGAGAGCGAGAGAGTCTAATACCACACAGAATTGATGTGCTACATGTAAACAATATCCTGTGTTGTATTTTCCTGTAAAATAATGGCGTTTATTTGGAATTATTCAGCCTTTCATGAACAGGAAAAAACGAATGCACAAACGGGAATCTCATTGGCTGGCGTGCACCTATTACTGTGCCTGTTTTGATTTCAGCAAATCAGTTTGAATGAGCGCTGACAACATGATTAATATTCATGAACCCAGAAGCTCATTATTCCTTAGTCCAGTTTATTTTTATCAGTAGAAGAATTCGTGGTATTATTATCTTATCAACTCAAATTACTGAAGTTCTATCACTAAATCATTATTGTCAACTTTTTTGTAATCTGAAGACATTTTTGGGATAATTACTTTTGCTGTTTCTGCTATTTTTACCACTGTTTGCACCATGAGTGTATGAATAAATACAGAATCGGTTTACATGTAAAACTTGTCATTGATTTGAATTATTATTGTTTGTATTGTGTGATGTTTTTCAGCACAGTTGCACTATTTAAACATTACCTGCACTTTTACAGAAGACAATTATATCTGCAACTTTTCCATTTCTGAAAAGGCTGGTGTGGAATTTTACATAAAAAAATAATTAATTATATATATTTATATATATATATTTTTATTTTATTTTTTTATTTTATGTATTATAGGAGCCTATTTGATGACATGTACGTTTTACTTTAGATGATTGTTTGTTTTTCTGAAACTCGCAAGAATGCATGCAGCTTTCACTTGTATCCAAAAACATGGGGAATGATACTACATTTATCGTCATTGATATCGTTATCGCAATAAATACTAGAAAATATCGGGATACATTTTTAAGTCCATATCGCCCATCCCTAATTTAAACAATGCCCAATTGGCTCTAAGGGGCCTAAAGTGTGCCAATAAAACATCCCCCACACCATTACACCACCACCACCAGCCTGCACAATGGTAACAAGGCATGATGGATCCATGTTCTCATTCTGTTTACGCCAAATTCTGACTCTACCATTTGAATGTCTCAACAGAAATCCAGACTCATCAGACCAGGCAACATTTTTCCAGTCTTCAACGGTCCAATTTTGGTGAGCTCGTGCAAATTGTAGCCTCTTTTTCCTATTTGTAGTGGAGATGAGTGGTACCCGGTGGGGTCTTCTGCTGTTGTAGCCCATCTGCCTCAAGGTTGTGCGTGTTGTGGCTTCACAAATGCTTTGCTGCATACCTCGGTTGTAACGAGTGGTTATTTCAGTCAAAGTTGCTCTTCTATCAGCTTGAATCAGTTGGCCAATTCTCCTCTGACCTCTAGCATCAACAAGGCATTTTCGCCCACAGGACTGCCGCATACTGGATGTTTTTCCCTTTTCACACCATTCTTTGTAAACCCTAGAAATGGTTGTGGTGAAAATCCCAGTAACTGAGCAGATTGTGAAATACTCAGACCGGCCCGTCTGGCACCAACAACCATGCCACGCTCAAAATTGCTTAAATCACCTTTCTTTCCCATTCTGACATTTCAGTTTGGAGTTCAGGAGATTGTCTTGACCAGGACCACACCCCTAAATGCATTGAAGCAACTGCCATGTGATTGGTTGATTAGATAATTGCATTAATGAGAAATTGAACAGGTGTTCCTAATAATCCTTTAGGTGAGTGTACATCCATGCCAAAATAATCAATATCGAATTGAAAGCTTGTGAATAGAAATCAAATTAATTTTGTGTCAATATCCAGCATCAATTGATACAGAGTTTTTGAGAATTTATAGTGTAAATGTAAATAATACAAAGTCTCAGTTGTCCATAAAATGTGTCTGAAATTGCAAGCTGAAAATGCCCCACACAATTTATTATACCATGTTGTAAAAGCCAATTCTTTGGGTTGAAGCAAAAAAACTATTTTGAGCATGTATCTTTAAATGCATATCAACTCATAAAGAGCTTGTAAAGAGCTCATGAAGGTTAACTAAAGACCCCTGATCTCTATCATGGACATGGTGATGTAAGATTGCAGTTCTTTGTCATGATGAAAGTTATTATTTTGGATGCGTTTTAAAGCCATCAGTTTAAACTTCAGAGTGCACATATCCAAAGCAAACACACAGAATGCTGGCTGTGAGATGGCATGGCACATCACGTTAGCAAGTTCTCTTTCACTCCCATTGCGCTTAAATTGATAAATACACACAGGGTTGTATCAAAAGCACACAAAGTTCACATAAACACAGCCGGTTGTGTCTGTGAACAGCAGGGAAAGAAATCGCATGTGCATATTAGATCTGTGTATTAACGTGAAAGCATGCCGTTAATCAAACAACAAAATAAAAACAGAAAATCGTTCACTGCTCGTTTGAATAACTTTAGTAGCTTTAATAAGAATACATTTCTTACTTGAATGCTGCTGTTAAATGCTGTGGCGAGGAGATAAACATGGCAGACTGTGATGTTATAGATTCTCTTGACATTGTTAATAATTTTAATGATTTTATATGACCTAATCAGATGATCATTTTTAATCCTCGAGTGCCTTTGCCTTATGTTTCTTAACGGTACACTGTGTTTCTTTAGGAGATCTTCCAGGGATATCCCCATGCAGCACAGCTGTAAAATCATTAAAAGCAAAAGGGGAAAACATAACTAATTAACCAGTTAATAAATGAGTGGCTATTTCTGACAGTGCTGAGAGCGCACTGTTGGCTATTTACATAACCTTTAGAGGAGTCTGTGAATTTCCATTTTCTCTCTATACTGAATAAAACATTCCTAATTTGACTGATGAATGTTGTGACTGCCTAATGGTAGCGCTGTCCTTGGAACAGAGATCAGCTCAGCGTGCCTGTCCCTGTATTTTAATGAATCTAGGGAAACGTGCAGACTATAACACACATACACAATCAGTGTGCATCTTAAAACTAACCCTATTCATTACCTCAAGCCTTAATTGTTTTTCTTTTTTAATTTTCTATGCTGAACATCACCTAAAGCATCACATTAACATCTAGAAAAGCCACAGTCAACCTGTAACAAAGACTATGATTTAGTTCACGGTTCCTTTTTGAAGTCAAAGAACACTGTTCATTTATAGGCAAGTATCATTGACACCTCAACAGTGCCATTTAAATGTGCATCAAAACAAAGCTTTTGATTGAAAGTCTGCCTTTACTAAGTACTGTCCTCACAGCATGCAGAAAAAAACATTGTACAGCAGCTACAAAAGCAAACAGGGGAAAAAATGCATTCTTTTAGGAAATATTCAACTAACAACCTGTGTTTGACAAAACATTTCTGTATTTTTTTTCTGTAAAAGTCTGCCCACAGTTATGCACTGGTTGATGTGATAAGGTCAAAGCACAATGGTCTTTTTCAACATCTACAATCTTTTTAGAGGAACATTTTTTCAAAATCAAATTATGACCAATGTCACACGTTCACCTTCAGATCTTCAATTGGAAGGAAAATAAACGTTGAAAATCTGACCTTAAACCATGGTTGTCTTTGAAATACTCGGTTTCCAAATCCTCTTGGAACAACCACACAAAATCTTGCAGTAGTACTGCGACAACACCACCAACAACGTTAACTCAAAGGTCCGTTTTAAGTCTCTAATTTTTCGCTGGAAGGAAACTTGTATTAAACTCAACAGCTTTGCCTTTGATGCATGTTTTTAATTCATAGTTTGTATGCAACCACCACTGACAGGTTGGCAGGAGTTCATTCTGAGTGTTTATTTGGAGTGCACCAGGTCAGACCGTGCTAGAATGCAGGTAAGGACATGTGGCTTGTAGCAACAGTATTAGACATGCTAACGAGGAGAGAAACAGTACAAGACACTAGGCTGCTTAAACCCTTATTATTCATAACTATGTCTCCCAATTACTTTGACTTACAAAAAAACATGAACAATGGTGCAGAAACATACACTTGGTGTGGTTTATTAGCATTGTCAATCATTAAAGCCTTATTTGCAAGCACACACACAAATAAAGGCTTTTTGGAGCCAGGAGACTACTGATTTGTGTTTTAATGCCATGCCATTGTCCATGGCTATTTTCGTGGAGAAAAACAAAAACAAAAACTAACAGGTAAAAATGTAATAAAAGATACAAAAAATATCTATAGAACCATCTTTTGACTTTGTTACAAATCTTTTCAAAAGCACAATTCCCTCAAGAAATTAAAACTACCACTGTCAAGATTCAGCAAAAGAGCCCTAGACCATCATGCTTTGTGCTCAATGTCCAACTTGGTATCACACAATGAAGATCCAACCTGCATGACAAACCAAGGATTTTGATTCATTGGACTATAGACTGATGGAAAACATGTTCCCTGATACCATGCCTAAATATCAAGCTCACCCCTGAGCTACAGTTTGGATGGTGGCCTGTTTCCAGCAAGTAACATTTGCCAACTCTATTGTTCCTTGCTACAATGAAGTGGTTGAATTCCAGAGCACATATCTGGAGCAGAACAAAAGGCCAACCCCTGTGAATGTGGGATATATTTATCAGTCCCATCATCAGCCAAATATTAAAACCCAATAATTAATAAGCGGAATGGAGAGGTTAATCTTTGTAATTACCTACCAAGGTATTATCCCACGAGGCAGATGGGGACGCAAGAATAGCTTTGATTCCGTTGATTCATTACGTTCAGTAGCATTTCTCTAAATATGTAACACTGGTATGACGGATCATAAATAATTGAGGAATGGATTATGATGGTGGTGATTAAAACATGTTTATTGTTCACAGCTCAAATGCAGTTGGTCTGTGTCACTAATGGACATATACTGTGACTAATTAAGAGATAAGTGTTGGTCTGAGGAAGTCTCTGGTATGTATGCAGTCTGTCTTTATTCACTAGCCATCAGAACACAATGAGTCAACATCTTCCATTAGCTCACACTGATATCGTGTCCATCCACCATTTCAATAATCAGTGCCAACCATCCCAACTGCATACAGGCATAAGTAGAGGCTGTTATGTTTATTGTTAATGGTCAAAGAAGTAGCCGTTTCACACAGCACCATCACCAGGGTTGTGCAAAATTCAGAATTGAAGAATTAGTTCCCTTTCAATTTATTACTTGGAATTTGAATAGAACTGGCCACATCCCAGAGGAAGCTGAATTAGAATTACATTTGTAATGACATTTAAATAATTGTAATGAATTTCTTTTTTATTATTATTATTATTAAATCACAGCAAAAGTGAGACATACATAACATACATTATTTAAAATATTTAAGATATTTTATAAATATAAAATATACAATAAACAATATAAAATAAATATGACGATGAACATTATGAAATGTAAATACAATATATAGTGATATAAAGTAAATACAAATTTAAATCCATCAGTCTATTTAGAGACACTATTAGTCTGTCTATCCATCTGCCCACCTGTCTAGTCACCCGTATATCACCTATCGGTCCAGGGGTGGCCAATTCCAGTCCTTGAGGGACAGGAATCAGCACCTTGAAATCTGGATAGACAATCTGGATAGCAAGTTTCTGAACTGCAGTCTATATTTTTAATAACAATTCCAGTCTCACGCGAGAACTCCGGTCTGACGCACGTGTGATCTCGCGTTGTTTCCTTCTCACTTCTTGCGTGTGTTTGCTTGTGAAACGTAGTTCGCGGACAGGACAGAGCTGTCTGCGATTTTTCCTCTTGTATAGTCATGCAGTGTGAACACAGCAGTGACTGAATGCTACCCAAGATAGTCATGCAGTGTGAAAAGAACTGTGATCCGATGAGTTTGAAAATCGTGCAGTCTGAACTAGGCTTTAAAGTGACAACTGCCTAATATTCAGTTTTTAATGTTAATCAAACAACAAGAAAAATCACTCACTGCTCTTGACTGAATAATTTTTGTAACTTTAACAAGGATCGATCTTTATTCAAATGTATACAGTGAAGATTATGAGTAGTTATTTTACATTTGATTACTTTATTCAATTTATGTACCTGAAAACTTATTTTAGACCTACCTGAAAAAAACAGCTTATTTTATTTGTATCTTTGCCCTTTATTTGTGCTATTTCTTGTAGTTTGATTATTTGTTCTTATTTTATTTATTTTAATTTGATAGTAGTCAAATCTTATTTTTCCTGAAACAAACATTGCAAACATTGAACCCTACCAAAACCGTGACCCTAAAAACGTGATACAACCGGGTGTAATGATTTGGTTTGCATCCATTTATCTATCCACCTACCTTTCATCAACCTACCCATCCATCTACCCATCCATCCATCCACCTATCTTCTGTATCTATTCATCTATCTACTAGGGCTGGGCAATTTTATCGATTCTGCGATATAAATCGATATTTTTTCTCCCAAGAAAGTATCGATTTTTAAGCCGCGAGTATCGATACATAAGTCCCATTCAAATCCCCGTGTTTACCCCCATTTGCGTTGCAGGAAGAGCGATTTGGTCAGCCAGCCGCTAGTATCGCTGTAGAGCAAGTTACCCGTACTACTAACTTTACGCCGACGTCTACCTCTTCTTGTTTACGGAGTCAGAGCGAGGAGATTCAAATAAATGGCGGCGAATATAAATCCAGCGCCTTCATGTTTAAAAGCAGATGTGTGGGAGCACTTTGGGTTTAAAAAGAAGAAGGAAAGCGACGACTTAGACTCAGGGGTCAACAACATGAGTCGCCCGCAAGGACCACATGAGTTGACCGCTGGTCTGTTCTAAAAATAGCTCACCGTAGCAGCTGCGTTCAGTCGCTTCCGTGTTCATTTAAGCGCAGGGCTCCAGACTGAAGCCGAATATATACTAGTGTCTGAAAATAATAAACTGCAAAATACTATTTAAATATTACTCCTGCATGTTCTGCGTCTGTGTGGATGACGAGCGCCGCGCGCGCACTCGCTCTTGTAGTCTCTGCCGACACGAACACAAACCTCACTTCATGAGAATTTACTGTTTCATTTGAGAAAGCTGGGTGCGTCTCATTCAGCTCCTGGTTCAGTAGTCAGGGCACTGATCAGGACATAAGTCAATGGGCTAATCCCTGATCAGTGCCCTAACTGAACTAGGGAGCTGAATGAGACGCGCACCCACTGTCATATCATCATGAACACAGACACTGGTAATCACAGCAACCCATCAAAATAAAAATTCGGTTTAACGTGAAGAGATTGACTACAGATTGTAGCCTACAGTTCATTTAGCTACGTCTCTATGTAATAATAATACGTCTCTACTAATAATAATAATTATGAAATAAATAATACTAATTATATAATTATTAATGGTTGCTTATTTTTCACTTGATCTTTCATTTATAAACAATGTTTACTTTTAAACAGCATACAGCCTTTACATGTTTATGTATTATTTACTTATGATTATCATCATATATAATAAAACATTTATTTAAAAAAAAAATAGTGGTATTGTACCGACTACTGGAACTACTACTATACTCTTTCAGGTGTAAAACAGTTTGGATAGTTCTTAATATGAGAATTATGATGCATTATTTAAGAGTTTTAAGTATTATATAACATGAGTAGCTCTCTGTGACTTTCTTTTTTAAAAAGTAGCTCTCAAATGAAAAAAGGTTGGAGACCCTTGACTTAGACAAAGCATCGCGGTTTACAAGCTGTGTGACACAAACGTGAAATACTCTGGAAATACCACCAAATGTCAGTGTCAAGCTAAAAAAGCTGTCAAAGAAACTGTTCAGAACAGGCCACTTGCTGCAATTTTTTAAAACTCCATTGTTAATTGCAATACTGCACTTTATTTACTTTTCAAAGGCTTGTAAGCTACAGTTTGCACTGTTTCAATAAATGGAACAAATTTTCTGAACACATCTTTGATTCATTTTGTCCAGCATTTGCAAGCTGTAGACTCTCTGTCCAGTCAGAGACATATATTGTGTAATTGATGATTTTAGTTTTCAGTTCAGTTAATTCAATCCAAGTAAATGAAACACTCACAAGATGTCACCAAAATCACTCTGTCCCCTTTAAATCTTTCAGAAAATGATGTAAGTGTATCGAATTATATCGAATCGTATCGAATCGTATCGTTGGCTGAATATCGTGATATATATCGTATCGTGAGCTGAATATCGAGTATCGATATTCGAGACAATGCATCAATTGCCAAAAGAGCAAAAGCTTTGACTATGGACCATTCATTCCAGGTACAGCGAATGGTAATTATACCCACACTCTATGCTAGCAATGGCAAGGTGAATGTTTTAAAAGGTGAATGTTGTTAAAAGAGAGGGAGAGGAGCCTATGCCAGAATCTATAGTTTCAATTACCAAGCGAGACGTAGGAGCAGAGCCAACAGGAAAGGCTTCACTGAAAGGCAATTATTCGTCAAGAACAAGGACAGGGGGTAAACAACCAGGCCTGAATGTCATAAGACAAGAGATGGAAAGAGTGAGAGATGAAGGAGGACAGAAGCAGGCGAGTGCATGATAGAGAGAGAGAGAAACTCTAGGACGTTTTCCACATTTAAAGTAATGTCCATCCATCAAACTAGTCAAGGTAGTGTGAGAAGAAGCTTATTTGAGTATGAAAAGGGACATTTCGAAAACACCAATGCGTCCAACAGATTAATTTTTTATAAAGGGTTTGCAATACACTTTATGCATAACCTAACAAGAAGGGATGTACAAAACTATATATTTTCAAAATCGAGTAGTTGGTGGGTTGCTGAACAGGCAGTCTCTAACCGGAAACCCAGTATAAGGCTGGTTTCAGATTCACCTGACCCCAAGGTCTTACCAAGGTATTTACCCTCAACTGAGCTGTGAAACACATACACAATAAATATTGTTCTTAAATTATTTGAATTTGCTTGTGGTTTTTCAACCTTCATTTTTAACTTGATTTCTGTCAAACACCTTAATTGCCTTCAAAAGGTTAAGCCCAACACACACCAAGCTGATGTCAAGAACTAGTGCTCATGTCGGCTGCGTCTTAGCCAAAAAGCTGCATGAAGTTAATATCTGTCTATATCAGCAGGTATGAATAGTCTAAAAATAAAGGTTCCAAAAGAGGATTTTCACAGCGATGCCATAGAAGAACCATTTTTGGTTGCCGAAAGAACCTTTTAGTGAACCGTTCTTAAAGGGTTAGTTCACCCAAAAATGAACATTAGACCATGATTTACTCACCCTCATGTCATCCTAGGTGTATGACATTCTACTTTCAGATGAAAAAAAATCGGCGTTATATTACAAATATCCTTGCTCTTCCAAGCATTATAATGGCAGTGACTTGTTGGGTAATTTTTGAAGTCCATAAAGTGCGTTTTACCATCATATAACTGCTCCACACGGCTCGGGGGGGGGGGGGGGGGGGGGTAATAAAGGCCTTCTGAAGCAAAGTGCCACATTTGTGTAAGAAAAATATCCATATTTAAAACTTTATAGACTAAAATAATTAGCTTCCGACGGTCAGTGGTAAGCAAGTCGACTTACGGTGAAAGACTAACCCTTGACATCGTATTGACGAACGCAGAAGCGCAGTGGATAGAACAAAACAAAGGTCATGAATTAGAAGTCTAAATGAGAATTTTTTAAGAGAAATGGCAGCGGATTTCGATATAAGAGAAGAGGGGCTTGAGTTCGTTGCCCAGCCCTATCCGCAAGAGGCACGCAAGTCGACTTGCACTGACTGCCGGAAGTTATTTTAGTCTATAAAGTGTGGAGCAGTTATATGATGGATAGATGCACTTTCATGGACTTCAAAAATGTTACTGCCATTATAATGCTTGGAAGAGCCAGGATATTTTTAATGTAACTCTAATTTTATTAATCTGAAAGAAGAATGTCATATAGCTAGGATGACTTGAGGTTGAGTAAATCACGGTCTAATTTTCATTTTTGGGTGAACTAATCCTTTAAGATAATTATTTTCTTGGTATGAAGAACAATCTAACTTTTTTCCACTATAGAGAACCTTTTGTACAAGTGAAGGGTTTCATGGATGTTAAAGGTTCTTCATGGAACCATCAATGCCAATAAAGAACATTTATTTTTAAAAGGGTAGTTTAAATCCACACAGATGGGTATTCAATTCAATTCAATTCAATTCAAATGTATTTGTAAAGCGCTTTTCACAATATATATTGTTTCAAAGCAGCTTCACAGAAAATGCATGCGTCTACATTACAATTTAAAGTGATTTGTCCATGTTATGCATTTCATAAATGCACATATACAAAGCACACAGATTCGCTAATAATCTATTATTAATCAATATAATAATTAAGGCACAGAAATAATTGAAATAAGAATAGATGTTGTATCATATACATTTGGTAGAATTAAAATGTTGGGTTATCTGTTTGGAGGTTATTTTCATGATTTTAAAATTCAATAAATTCCAATACATTGGGAGTTGTATCATGATTGTCCAAGGTCTATAAGTTTCAGCACTCCAAATGCGCAAAGAGACCAAAGCTGATTGGAGAAAAATCAAGAGTCCCGACCAGCCACTCCAGATAGAAAATACAATTCAAATTGAATCATCCTGAAATCTCCAAGCACTCCAAAATAATTAAATTCTCAGCGGAAAGAAGGGAGCGGCATTATAATTAAACTCCCTTGTTCTTGTTTCTCTTCCATCGTTCGTGGGCCCTGTTAACGAACGCAAAGCTAACCGACAAGAGGATTAGATTGGGGAATTAATTTCAACAGAAAAAAAATTACATTTTTATCCACCTTGCCTGAATCCTGCACATAGAGTTTCCACTTGTGTGTAGCTATGTCGTGCAATGGAAGAACTGGAGGATTTGTTGAACACACTCAATTCGAAGACTCACCAACACATTGGGACTTTAAAAAAGACAAACAATCCTCTTAAGATGCATGGCTTAAAACTCAGAAATCAATCTAATGCAGAGTTCAATCAGCATGTATAAGAAAGAATGCCTGGGGCAAATACTCCCACCTGTATTTGTACTTTTGATGAGCACCTGATGCTTTTATTTCCAAAGCTAATCTAGCGAACTCTAATTAACTAGTCAATCAGCAAGTTTATTAGTTGAATTAGGTATAAAATGTTAATAAATGTTAAAATAGAACTATTTATAAAGAAAACACCTCCTCAATCCTTTTAAACCCATTACAAATTAATTGTTATGGCATCACTGAGAAGCCAAACTTTCATATTAAAAGAAGTAGTTTTTTTTTTAAAGAGTTTAAGAGTAGTTTTTAAATTAAAGGGGTCATAAACTGAGAAATCAAATTGTCCTTGAGCTTTTGACATAAAAGTGGTCATCATACTAAATATCCTGTAAGTTTCAGAACTGAAAACTTCCTTGTCTAAAATCAGCTTTTATTGTCACAAAACCCAACTAATGACTCATTGTGGAATGTGCAGAAGAAAATCAACGCCTACTTCATCATTGTAACATTGGCCCCACCCACTGGCCTTAGAGATGACGAGGAGAAGAGCAGGATCACTCAACAAAAAACAATATGACCTTCCAAAGGGTCCTAATGCTAGGAATGTGGTTATTAATTTTCAACAATGTGAATGTCTCAGTTGAGCATTATTTATTTGTATTCAGTACATATCACTGTGGATTCGACCCTGGCTTTGCAAACAGACTTTTACAATATGGACTCGACAGTGCAAGTAACGTGTTAATTCTAATGCCTTAGCTGTGACCAGTGATTTCTGATATGTCATGATTCATGTACAGTCAGATGTTCCTTTTGCACAGGGTAAGTGCACCCCAGGAAACAGTATAAAACAATAAAACAATGCGGTTCATGACTACTTTAATGTCTGTTTTTATTTCACAAAAGTATTTCTTCTTCCTCCAGTATTCAAGTGTAAAAAAAACTCCAGACTATTTGTAGAGAAGTTAAATGGCGAATTACACAGGGAGATGGTGTAAAATCACATCTTGCCATCCTTTACCACTGCAATATGAGTTCATAAGTATACATGAGGAGACTCAACACCTCCCTCACACCTCAGGACAAGAGAACAAAAGAGACAAACTAAAATGAGGGCAATCATCTCCGATAAATACAGTCTTTAGCCTGTCAATGTCATCATAAGTGGCCTGTAGTTACAGATATTTTTATCAGGGCAAACCCACCAGCACAATAAAAATAAA
This sequence comes from Romanogobio albipinnatus, assembly GCA_023566225.1. Lineage (NCBI taxonomy): Eukaryota > Metazoa > Chordata > Actinopteri > Cypriniformes > Gobionidae > Romanogobio > Romanogobio albipinnatus. Next base: position 12,204,218 of record CM042254.1, read on the forward strand.
ATAAATAAATAAATAAAAATTCACACACAGTCGGCACAGGCACAAAACAACAAATTAACACAGACACACATGCACATGGTGTCTCTGTGGTGGTTCTGCACCACAGCTTATTATTTTGCTATTTAACAAAGACTGACACATCTGACAAAGGATCAGAGTAACTGATTGGAGCAGTCTGGGAACGTGACCTCCTTTGGCCTTTAGGTCAAAAGAGTCTGTCTTCTTATTCAGTATCACGGTTAGTTATAGAAAAAAAAAACATTATGAAGCAAAAGGAAGCTCAAAGGAATCAAATGAACTTGCTGCAAATGCTTACACGTTTATATGTTATTCTGTGAGGCTGAAATTATTTTTTGACTTACGGTTTTTGCAGCTGTGATGATGTACTGAAGGACCATCTCCCTTTTTGTGCCCAAGTCCTTCTCTCTGAGTGGTGCTTTTTTCTCTTCATTAAGATTCATATCCTCCTGAAAATACAAACCACATACAAGAGAAGGAAAAATTAATGTTACAAGAAAAAACATCTCAAGCCCTTCAGTACTGTGACCTGCTTAATGACAATCTCCGTTATTATAAGCAATGCAACTTTTGATCCAAACTAAAGAGACTAACGAATCATATACTGATTTATAATTATTTCTGCTCAAAAGAAAAATAGTACTGCTGTTTGTTAACTTGGCAGAGAAGAGCAAAGAGCACTGACATTGTTTAATGCTTGCATGAATCAAACCATGCCTAACACCTGTTTTTTGGAACTGCAAACAAATTAAACTGCAGGAAGTCAACCTCTATTTGGGAATAAATCAGGCAGATACATCTTCCAAGCATCTTATGACATTAAAAGAAAGAAAAGGAGATGGAAATGACTAAAACACAAAGAAAGACTACATTTGCATCTATAAATAATTTAGATAAATGTCGAAAAATTGCCATGCTTGGTATTTACGGCTGCAAAATTTCACCACTATTTTTGAAATTTTGAATGAACAAATAATGCCATAATGTAAACGCATTTCAACCAGTCGTGATGATTTGAAAATGTTGATAATGTTATGCCTGATCGGTGTATTTGTACTGACAATATGTAGATATAGATGTAAAATATGTACTACTACATGTAAATAAGTTAATTTGTTCCAAAAGAGTAAAAATAAAAAATGTTTTGATAAATTTCTGAGCATCAGCTAAGTATGTGTAGTTTTTACATATATTTAGTGAAAGTAAGGTATCATTTAATTGGTTTAAACAAACATTGCAATTTTGCTAAGCTGGGTCTCAGAGTTAAAGCTGAATCTAAAAATCTGCCCTGGTTTTCCAAGGAAGTCATCAAGAGTTTTTTTATGAAACACTTTAAAAATTGAAATAACTGATGAACTGTTATTATAACCATCTGTTGTCTATAAGAAAACACACTTCTGTGTTCACCTTTGTGAGATCTTTCAAAAATTAGCGCCTAGCACAACCCAGACTGATGAAGTCATGAATTATGTATTCGAAAATCTAATGGGCCAATTTCTGAAAAGATTAGAAATTAACAGCGATACAGAAATGAGCATGTTCATCAATATGAACCTGTTGTACTGCTAAGACAGGCATTGGCAGATATACTTGGCAATTTTACTTCCCAGATTACTGAAGTAACACGTCCTGTGCCAGAACAAACTAGCGCACTGCACTTCTCAAACTCACTATTTCTGACAGAGTTGGAGAAAGAGAAAGGATCTAGCATGCATCCGTGGACAGTTTACAACTACCATCAACAGATAGAAAGGGCATGGAAATCTCAAGACAAAAGACAGAACCATAAAATCGATAGAGAGAATGAAAGAAAGAGATGGAGAGGGAGATGAAAGAAGAAGAAAAAAAACAATAATGGCTGCATACAATGTTGAGCGCAACGTTCCCAGTGTCTCAAATCTGTTTTCCCTTTCCCCACAGTGTCTCTGCTTTTCTTCCCTTTCCTGAGAGGATAGATCAGCAGAGCCGTTTAAGATTTCACTCATGGGTTCGCAGGCATGATGCAGTCCTCGTGTGTCAGAGCAAGAGAAAGAGAGAGGAGGATGCTGGGATAGGTGGGATAGGGCACAGAGCGGAAAGGCATCCATTACCACCGTTGGCCCTGTCACCTCTGCTGGCATGCTCATGTATCCAAACCCGTACTTGCCGTGACTAATGACTGCGTCTCTGCCCACGTAATCCACACTCTTCCTTCTCTACCCAGCAGTGGCTGCTCCTGTCACTCAATCCTGCGCTTGGAGACTTTACTCAACCGCTAACACCACCTCCACTCTTAAAAAGGGCACAGACAGGGACCTCCGTACAATAACGTTCAGGCAACAGGGAACTATGCAATGTTTTAAAACGATACTTGAGAGAAATTGGATGAAATAGATGTGTCTGAGCTAAACGTATGACAAAAGTGCAAAACTACATAATTGTGTAGATATCTAAAAAGTCTAAACAAAAGTTTTTAAAGTGAAGGTACTTCACTTCATTTCAGAAACCTGAGAGATGATGGGTCAAAAAAAGTTTAAAAAGTGAAAAAGAAATCTTACATAGGCCTAAAACTTTTTTACATTTACATAATTCAATATATTACAATTTCAAATTCATCTCTAGTGAAAAGGCATTCCACGAAGCTACAATATAATGTTTATTGTAAGTGCTTATTAGATCTGATAATGTGAGATTAAAGTCCAAATTAAAACTATATTGTAGGCTAAGCATCAGTTTAATAAAAATCAATTCAAAACATCTCTATTCTTTATTTATTTTTGTGTATTTTCTTTTCATTTACCAAAATAAACTAAGGTGCTTGTAAACATTTGTCTGTGACTATATGATGCGAGTTTGAGTATGTGCATTTATAAGCATGAGGGCCTTGTCCTTCTATGAATATAAACTGATTGAGGTCAGTGACCCATAACAATCTATTTCATTATGAAAAGGTTGCGTTTCTTAAAACATAATTGCAAATAAACCTCTAGTAATTATTGTGGTAGAAAGGTTGATAAAGGTCATTGTGTAGGAGTGATTATTAGCTGTCCACAGTAAGCAGACGTGTACAATAGCATGAATGCATATCAACAAATCCTTTACTGTCAGAAATTGGGTCTAATTTACTGAACGAGTGTCCTTCGTTTTAAATTTTACATTAAATTTGCGAAATAATTGGAACAACTGAAACCACACGTATGTGAAAATCACATACTCTCAGTCAGTGTTACTCATTGCGCGGCTCGCCCAGCTTTAATTTGTGGCGCGCATGGCAGTAAATAATATGTGGAACTGTTGCACTGTAGTGAGGACACAGCTGAGATCGCATTATAGCCTATGGCTGAATCCGAAATCGCCCCCTAAACCCCCCCATTAACTATTCCCTACGTTATCCACTAATATAGTTCACTTTAAGGAGTGAATGAAAACGAGTTAGTGAATTCGGACAGCCGTTGTGTGTACATCGGCTGTACACTCGTTATTGCCGTGCAATATGAGATTGATTGAGCACTGAATAACGTCCACTATGGTTTCCGAGACAACTACAAATGGCTGTCCCCTCAAATAATGCCCTATTTGAGGGTATAGGGGGCAATTTTGGATTCAGCCCTTGATCCCTCTAAATGGGTGGGGCTCATTATCACCAACTTATCACCAAGTTCTGCCGCTTTGGGGAACTCGTTTGGGAAGAAAAAAAAACACTGATATAATAGCTTGCGCTGTTCACTATGGAAACCACAAGTAACATCAAGAGGACATTGTTGCTTATTATCTACCCCATTTTCAAGATTAATTGGAAAAGCTGGAGTTAAAATGGCAAAGGAAAACCTACACCAAAATTTGGTGCAGAGAGCCAAAGCTTTTGAAAGCATTTCAACCCCAGCAATTGGTGTCATCCAAGCGATACTCTGGATGACACCAACCAAGAAGCTAAAGCTTTACAGCAGGAAATTGTTTGCTGTTTGGGTTTTGTTATTTAAAATCGAATAGGTCACAGTCACTCTGCAGAATTACCGGTCAATCACATTTACTGTGATTCTGCATAATAGTTACATCTTTCCCAAATACACCATGAGTTTATTACTAGTAGTCGACCAATATTGTTTTTTGATGGCCGATGCTGATATCTTAGAGAGGAGGGTGACCGATGGCACAGTACTTGGTAGCTTTGTTGTCTGCCTAAATGAATTATAAATAAACATAAAAAACTAGTAGGCTATTTGCAATATATTAAATGGTTTTTGACCTGATTATTTTGCACTGAAATGAGTCTGACACACGAGTCTGTCGGCTCTGACAGCGTTGCATCACCTGCACCTGCGCAATATCATAGCCTATGATTTCCGTAAATATAGTACTATGTTGTCAACTAGTGATATCATCACAAGAACTTTTGAGGAATATGCAACATAATTTAGACAATTGTTTTTGTCATATGTATTATAATAACTGACAGACACTATCATTTCAGCCGCTCTGTGCAGCTCGAACATAGGATCAGCTCAGCTTCGCGGCTGAGACACGAAAAGACTATTAACTTAAAGCTTTTACTCTTAAACACAAAAGGCACGTCCACTTTAATAAGTAGGAATATTTATTAAACAAGCCAGATCAAAAGCAGAAAAAACACACTCACAATTAAATAAATAATATACAGCAGCAAACTAGCCTTCTTCAATCTGTCTCTCTTCTCCAGTGGGTTGGGCTAATCCAAAAGAAGTGGAAACAAGGGGGTGTTCTGAAGACAGACTGTTACCTGTGAAACAGGTGTGCTCTGAAAACACCCCCATTAGCAATTAGTGCTTTCCACCTGATGAAATGAACGCGGCAAAACCGACAGTACAGATCCACTTTTGCAGCACGACTGAAGCGTGGTGTTGTGACGCTTCCCCTCATATTGTTGATGGGCGTTCCTCAAGTTTACCGCTATGGGCGTGCGTTTGAGCCAGTGGGGAATGAAAAACAAAGGACCAGCGAGAGACTTCTCTTCACCAGTGGGTTGGGCTAATCCAAAAGAAGTGAAAAGAAGAGGGGTGTTCTGAAGACAGACTGTTACCTGTGAAAAAGGGGTGCTCTGAAAACATCCCCATTAGCTTTCCTATAGCTCAAACAGTAGAGCATGGCGCTAGCAACGCCAAAGGTCATGGGTTCTGTAGCTTGAATGCAATGTAAGTCGCTTTGGATAAAAGCGTCTGCCAAATGCATAAATGTAAATGTAAAATGTAAATGTAGCAATTAGTGCTCTCCACCTGATGAAATGAACGCGGCACGGCAAAACTGATGAAATGAACGCGGCAAAACTAACAAAATGAACGCAGCAAAAAAATCGACCAATCAGAATTTTGGTCGAGCCAGAACGTATCGACTAATAATCGACTGGGAGATTACAGCCCTAATACATATGACAAAAACAATTGTCTAAATTATGTTGCATATTCCTCAGAAGTTCTTGTGATGATATCACTAGTTGACAACATAGTACTATATTTTCGGAAATCATAGGCTATGATATTGCGCAGGTGCAGGTGATGCAACGCTGTCAGAGCCGACAGACTCGTGTGTCAGACTCATTTCAGTGCAAAATAATCAGGTCAAAAATTATTTAATATACTGCAAATAGCCTACTAGTTTTTTATGTTTATTTATAATTCATTTAGGCAGACAACAAGGCTACCAAGTACTGCACACAGTGCGCAGCTAATTCATTTATCGTTTTTTTCCCCCTATGTAATTTTTAGTCGATTTTGTGTCGAAAATTTCAGGACTTCAGTCGACCAAGATTTTCTTTAGTTGATTACAGCCCTAGTAATCTGGTAAGTTTGTGCACAGTGCACACTGGTAAATCATATTTGTTTCAAATACAGACATGGTAGCACTAATTTTACATACAACACTGTGTAAATTACATTAATATGACAGTGATCAACTGAATATAGCGCAGCATATTTTAAAATCAAGGATTAAAAGTGGGTCTCATCTCGGCAATCACTTCGCACGGAGCGACCGTCATGCAGAGAAACACATTAATGCAGGAAGATCTCACAGCTGGATTCCATTAAATCTGAAATGATTGAAATTAAATGTTTATTGGATATTCAGAGATTAGTTTTTTTAACTATATAGATGCATATTAGTTGAATGTTGACAGTAAATGAGAAAGTATTATAGCCTATTGTTTGGCTATCAGACGCTGCTGTTCTCAGACACTGCCGTTTTTAGTTGCAGACTTTTTATCAAAATATTAGTCTGGCACGCTGTCAAAATAAAAGTCCTGCTTCTACCACATCAGCCAATCAGAAACGTACTGGCCGATGCCGATATTCTAAAAATGATCCATTCATAACTATGTTTGAAAACCTTAAAGGTCCCGTTCTTCGTGTTTTTTTTAAGCTTTGATTGTGTTTACAGTGTGCAATATAACATGTGTTCATGTTTCGCGTGAAAAAAAAACATTATTTTTCACACAATTTACTTATCTGTATACCGCTGTTTTCACTGTCCTAAAAACGTGCTGATGAGTTCCTTGTTCTATGAAGTCCCTCCTTCAGAAATACGTAACGAGTTCTGATTGTGCCAGCGGTTCCCGTGTTGTGATTTGACCGCAGCTTAGCACACGTTGCACGGTTCCTGTGTTGTGATTCGACAGCAGCTTAGCGCATGTTGCACGGAAAGGTCACGCCTCTTAACGGGGTGATGTATGCACTTAATGATCTCTACAGCGTCCCTGTGAAAGCCAAACAAAGGTGATTTGACTCCGGGATGAAAATAACAGCGTCTCGACGACATGGCGACAAACACACTCAAACGCAACACTTCCTCTTCTCCACGTGGAAGAGCAACAAGACCACGCCCCCTTTTTCGTGTATTCTTGTGGGCAGAGGTTAGTCTGTTCTACTGACTGACGTAATTAAAGCAGGCTGTACCAGGATGTAGTCCAAGCCGGCCGTTCGCTGTAGGCTTTGAAAGGGAACTTCTGTTAAATAAAATATCTCGCTTGGCATTGAACTTTGAACTTTATAATTTTACAGGTATTATTTATGCTCTAACAGCAACATTACACACTAACTAAAGTTTGAACAATGGGATCACGAAGAACGGGACCTTTAAAAATGATGTAAACTACACACATCCATTTCATACTTATTCAGAGAAATAAGTATTCTCAGTGACAGCTATTTGTAATGCAACATCTTTCACAAATTCAGCTGTTACCCTTTCAACAGACACTTCTTGTTCTATTCGGCAAGGTTGAGACTGTGACAGATCAACCAAGTTCTGAGTCTGTCCTGCACGGATGAGACATAACAGAAACACTGTAACATTCTGAGCCTCTGGTTTATCCAGAGAAATAAACAAAGATCCAAGGATCCGAGTCTACATCTTGAGAGGCAGCAACAGATATATGACCACGTTCTGAGCCTCCAGCCTGTGAGGAAAGAGACATTAACAAACACTATGTTCAGAGTTTTAGTCCAGCGAGACAGTAGCCGCATTTCCATTACAGATTTGTGCAAAACTTTTGCGGTACTTTCTAAATGTAGATTAAAAACTATTGCGAATTGACAGCGTTTCCATTAACCGATGTTATGCGACTAAAACTGATTTTTTTTTCCTCTCACAAGAAGTCATTCTAAAAATCACAGCAACAGATGTTGGTAGGTTTACATTTATCTCAGCCACCGCACTAGCCATTATTTTTAATCAAAGGAAGCGGCCACATATGAGGTGTTTCTCAGTCATATCTGCTTCAAGGTCTTGATAAATTGTGGCATTTCTTTGTTTAGCATCCAGTACCCCCGTAAATTATTTTGTCTTTTAATAAAGAACTCTATCTCATCTTCTGTCCAAACATATGGCACGATCTTTAAAGAATGATCAACTTTAACTTGCCCCAGGTGACCTGTAAATGAGAAAAAACTGTTTCCTGTTTCCTTTTTCGAATTGGCTGAAAAAACACCTCATGCGAGCGTAAAATCTTTTTCTTTGGATATATGGGAGTTTTTTCAAAATGTAGGCGTTTCCATTGGGCATACTTTTAATTCGCACTTTCAATTTGTGCAATTTGAAGGACAATGGAAACGCAGCTACTGACGACTACAGCACGTCCCAAGTCTTCATGCCTGAGAGACAAAAGTGGATTGACCAAGTCCTGAGCGTCTGGCCCAGAGAGGCAGAAGACTCACAGAGACCTTTGCAACAAGGTTAAGCTCAGGAGAGCAAACCTTCACTTCAAGATCCGTCTGCATGTTCCAGATTAAGGACCTTCTGCACCTACTTCAGGGCCTCATCTGCACGTTCTAGATTTTAGGACCCTTTGGTGCTCCAGGAGATCAGCATCCAACAGAGCTTCGTGTTCAAGGCTGTTGAAATGGATTCCATTTTTTTCCCCCACTGCACAGTCACCCAGCACAACCAGTGGAAGAAGTCACCGTGGTTGGCGTGGTTAATGCAAAATACTAACCTTGTGCACATGGTCGCTCATTTAGAGTAATTAATTACCGTTCAAACAAGGTTAAGAAATTCATGTGTGTACGCACGTTTTGTGAATTAGACAGATTTTTTGTGAGAAGTTGTCCTGTGCATATAAACACAAATAATCAACTCAATTATTAGTAGGCCCAATGTTTGTTTCGGTTTACGTATTCATGCATTTCAGAATTACAGAATTAATTTGTCTATAACTAAATGCAACTTACCATCATTTTCTCAAAGAGGGCAAGGATTTCCTTCTCCGACGTGATCTTTGAAGAAAGCTCCTCAAATTCAGAGGAAGTGGACCAGTCACAAGAAGAGGAATGCTTGGATATGTGGGAGAGGTGTGGCCTTTCCTTTTTACTGCCAGGGATCCGGATACTGGAAAATCTGTCCAACTAAGAGAAAAATAAGAGTGTGCGTGAGACTGGTTAAATTATAATAAACAGATTTTTATACAGCTTTTTTTCCACCATTTAGATGCAAAATATACACTTTGGGGTTTCCAATGTCATTTTTATTTCAAAATAATGCGGTTCTTTTGAAATTACTATTCATCAAAAAATCCTGAAAAAAATGCATCACAGTTTTCACAAAAAATATTAAGCAGCGCAACTGTTTTTAATGGTAACAAGCAATGCTTTTTTAGCACTAAATCAGCATACTAGAATGATTTCTAACGGATCATGTGACACTAAAGACACAATATTAATGTTTTTGTATATTCTGCATTTTGTTTGTAAAACAGGAAGTGTAAAAAAGGTTTACAATATAAATATTACACTGTAAAACAGTGTAAATCACTGAATTATAAATAATAAATAAAACAATTATGTACAAACTGTGTTAGCTGCTAAAAACATTACTTTCTGCAAAAACACATTCCTTCCTCATGTTATTGTAATAACATGTTATCCTTATGTTATTATTTTTCATAATAAATTACGGACTGCATAATGCTACTATATAGTTTTACAAATAAATTATATTTTTAACTTGAGAACAAATATGCATGTAATGTAAAAAATAAAGTATTAATACGTTTAGATTTTTTCTTTTGTAAATATATTAATAAAACCAATCTCATTTGCATGAGAAGTTGTCACATGATGAATCTGCATTTTGGCGGATAACAACCCCAAAAATTTTGTTTTTAAAGAGTAAAATTAGCTTATTAAAAGCCTAATATTGTGTTTATAGTGCATTTTCAAAGCATTCTTTTTTCTTTCTTTTTTTTTTGCACGTTATCATGCATTATAAATAATAAATGCATTATAAGCTATATATTGTATTCATTACTCCCACCCACATTAACTTTGGACTTAATCCCTGTTATAGCCCAATTATATAGGGGTCATTGGACATTAATTTTGGTGTAGACAAATTCACAAATACTCAATATGAAAAACTCAAAGTAATAACTGCTGCTTATTTCCTGAACACTACTGGTCTGCGCCTGCGCCTGTTTATCTGCTTATTTCGTTTATTACATTTATTAAACCCATCGCAATTTATTGGAACTGTGTGAACTAGGGTAACTACCTTGATGTTATGCGTATTACCTTCTTTTTCAGAACACACACACAAATTTTTTCTTTTGCTTTGTTTTTTAATAAAGCGGATACAAATATGTCGTAACATAATCCATATATGCAACCCGTGCCATATATTCCAAGTGCTCTGAAGGTATACTGTAGGGTTTGGGGAGAAACCAACTGAAATGGCAAGTTATTACAGGCTTTAATGAAAATCTTGTGTTGCAGTCCTGTGTGCGAGTGTGCAGAAGCTTGCGCTGCACATCAGCAACCATTTGAGATATCAATTATAATCAATTTGAATAAAACAGGCATAAATCATAAAATAAAAGTATGTATTTTAATATCTCTGTTGTTCTATTCTTTCCTTTTTGTATTAGTTTATTTAATTAATTAATTTAACCAAAGTAAGCTATGACAGACGTCATATATCCTGCCAGCTGATGCAGAGATTAATTTATATCTACACAGAAGAAAGCCCTGTCTAGGCTCTGCCCCGGTACGGGTTGTGTTGAGCCATTCATTAGTCAGGTTGTTTGGTGAGAAAAAATATGAAATGTAGTTGCAATAAACGTGTTAAGAAGCCGTACAGCTGTATCAGCGCAGGACTATTATTCTGCTGAGCAGAATTGAGGAAGAACTGATGACGGATCAGTTTGATCTTCGGTTGACCAATCAGCAGAAACGGGCGTATAATTCCCGCCCACATGTAGAAATCGAATAATGTTTTGGCCACGGTTTATTCAATTTTCTACCACTGAACGAAAAGCTACCACTCATGAAAAACTAGCTGTTTGCTCATTTTTCTACTTTCAATATTAAATGTAAAAAAAACACTGAACGACTGATACACAAATTCAAAATCGACCCGTGCTAGTAATCTATGCGCAATGTATCTGGTTGTCATGACTACTTCACGTGCTTGTTGCTCGTGTGAATTTTGAACTATAGAAAAGCTAAAATGTGACTAACATTGCAGACAGGGTGTCTACAGATATGAACAAGTTAAATTTAAGACTTTTTAAGACCTTTTTAATACCACCTTGTGTTAAATTTAAGACCAAACCTGTGATGGAAATACACATTATATTACATACGTTTGTAATAATTAATGCATTTAATGCAAAAAGTAGGGATGCACCGATACCAGTACTCGGGTGTCGGTCCGATACTGTTGTCAAGTACTCGTACTCGTAAAACTACCCCGATACAACCGCACCCGATACCACTTTATGGCAACGCATCTTCGGATGCGGAGCCGTGGAAAGTTACATAATTCGGCGTGCACACCGCGGCGCCAAGTGCAAAGAGGTCTCGCGCTCTCAAAGCGCACGACTGCCATAGTATGGCGTTATTTTTGCCGCGCGCACCCGAGCGCTAGTGCGGACGCGGCGAGTATACACCAAGCTTAACCTCTCATAAGGCAGATACCGCTCGGTAGTGAGTGCTGAAAGTGAAGGGCTGTTTAGTAGGGGTGTGCGCAATGAATAGCCTAACCCCGGTAGTACTATAACAAGCCTAAGCAAGCTTAATTGTTATACTAGTTTGACATGAAAGAAAATGGAAAAGTTTTGTGAAAGCTTTCGAAATCCTCCTTCACCCGAGTGGAGATTTATCTGAAGCCTCCGCGAGCGCCAGAGAAAACCAACATGCAAAACCTGAGGTAAAATTAAATTTTGTTTTGCTGAAGATATACACTTTTCAAAATAATATATTAATTTCAAGATATAACATTTACACGACAGTAATTTAAACATAGCCTTTGTAAAAAAATATATATTTAAAGCTAAACCTTAAATGTGCCAAAGAAAAGTAAACAACTAGTATTTTCAAAGTCGTCTTGCAGCAGCACTAACGTTTAATCGACTAGTCTCGCACATCCCTAGCTCAGTGTCACACATTGTAGATGTGAGCTCATAGCTGATAATGCAGAGAAGCTGTATAGCTATGATAACATAATAATTGAATTCAGTGGTTCTGCTACTTTGTTGAGTGGTACTGGAATCCACTGAATGTTACAGGTTACATTTATGTGAAATGGGCAGCAGTGCCATGTTTGTTTAGGAAAACACCAAGTTGAATATTAAAATGTCAGCAACAGCATCAATTTGTGTATTTACTTTGTTACAGTCAGAAAGTGAAAAACATCTGATGAAAATAAAACATTGTTAGAAGAACTGTAATGGTATTAAGTACTCGTATCAGTACTCTGTATCGGCAAGTACCCAAATATAAGTACTTGTACTTGGTCTGAAAAAAGTGGTATCGGTGCATCCCTAGCAAAAAGAAAACAAAATATCCCCATACACGTCACATTTTCTGGGTTTCCTGTAAAGAGCACATTCAGGGATTTTCAGAGATACCAATTTGGAGGTTTCGTCATAGGGTTGTGCCGATGGACGATATCATCAGCGCCACCATCGTGATGCCACGCCCCCCATTGCGAGTCTTGTTGTGAGTGCGACGCACACTAATCCTCTTCTATAATTAAACTAAAAACGTTGCAGGGATTGCTCTGTAAATTATATTGAGAATATAACTAATGCATATATTCTATTTTAAATACTGTAGTCTTTGCCAGATATAGCCTACATTTTGAAATAATAAACGAGGCTCAAACATCCATTTCATAAGCATGCATGTTTATTTCAGCACTTCCGTCAGTGAAACAACACACCACAGCCTGTAAAACATTTAAACGATTATCAGTAAAAAATGGTAACCTGAAGAATATAAGAAAATTAAATATTAGTTAAAAAAAAAAAATCCCCTCAAAGATGCGTCATATACCGCTCTGCGCGAGATGAAACACGAGCTGTAGACACCTTCTCAAATATCTTCGTCTTCATGTGTTCTCCTGATGTTGCAAAGCAACACTTGTTCTGAAGAGCGAATTTTATCTTCCACAGGGTCAAGACATTTAAGCTATGTTTGATTATTCACTGCCAGAGAAAACAAAAGTAAAATGGCCTGTGTGTGAAATGCGTCATTCAAATAAACTTGACGCCCCTTACCAAGTCTAATAACCAGCACAAACTGTGTTAAATAAAATTAAGTAAAAAGGTAGCCTACTCATCCTACAGTGTTTTCTACTTTCCCACAGTAAAGGACGTGAATGGGTATAATAGACTTATAAACAAACGAAAGGAAGAAACGTTTATAATTCCCTGTGAAAATGGGTGCGACGCGAGTGAAGATTTGAGAAAAGAAACGTGATGTCCATGTGGGATAAAATGGACTAACGTTAGGCCTATTGTTAAAATTCACAGAAGTCGCAAAACAGAATAAAAAAGCTGACAAATCTTAAATTGGGCTCAGCCTACCTCTTCCATTCGGCATGAATCCATTCATGGCTGCGAATTTATTTCCTTTGTAAACAAAGCTTTGTGCTTCACTCGGTATTATTCACGTAAAACAACATTAACATACAAAACACTGGGTTAGTAACGAAATTATAGTTTTGAAGTAGAAAATAGCATTTATGTAAAGAGATTTATTAAAATAGTGCACAACTCTTCTTAAGTGGAAGGAAGCTACTTTTTCCCCTCACGTGCAACCTAGCGTGGAGGAGTCATTATTTGGGTTAGTAAAATAACGAAATTATATATAGTTTTGAAGTAGAAAATAGTATTCATGTAAAGAGATAGTAAAATACAGATATAGTAAATTATATATTTGTATTAATTAAAAAAACAACGATATCATCGTCCATCACGATGTTTTACTGTAAACATCATCAGCTGCCAATTTAGGAGACATCGCCCAACCCTATTTCGTCATGACCACTCCCTCTTCTGTCACTGGCACTGACTGAATGATCAAATTTTACATTCTTATGGAAATATGATTATATTTTGCAATTATCATTTAAATCAAATTTTCAAATAATTTGTTGTAAATCATTATCTTTGATGGGGTTTTTAAATCAGAATATGACTTGCGTATGTTACTAAACAGGACCTCGATTTCATACATCCAGTGTAGTGGACATCAGAGCAACTTAAAAGCACTTAAAGCATGTAAATCAGGCATTTTGGAAGACACAACAAGTGAACAGGAAAATAAATTGTATATCAATATTCCCATGAAATATTAGATATTCTAATGAAAATTTTGCCAATTACTACTCCCATTAGTACACATATTTTCAATTTATTTATGGCCAATTTACACACATATTGAATATAGTAAAACATTATATCAAATTATTCTGTAGTATCTTTCATAACATAGTTGAGATGTTCACTGATGTCCACTACAGTGTAATGTAACAATAAAAGCCCAATTTATCCCCACAAAGTATCATATCACCAAGCTTTTTGGTGGTATTAACAATTTATTCTGAAGTAATATATCCATCAGTGCTCTTAAAAGTACAGCTTAAAAAAATATTTATCAAAAAATTCAAATATTTACTATAGGGCTGTTACCAATCAAATTAAATGCAACAAATAATGTTATGAGATTAATGTTTTAAATAACATTTTGAATAGGCCTATACACATACATTTAAATACACTAAGCCACCAGTAGGTGGCAGTAAGTCACTTTTTCAACGGACTGGTTCAAAGCGCTGGAACAAAACAACATGCAGAGTGCCGCTGGGAGAACGCGAAATAGCTTACTTCTGCGGTCAACTTTGTTTGGAACTATTTTCGTTGGTGAAACTAAACAAAACAGTGAATATTGTGTCTAAAATGTAAGTAACTTTACTACTTGTTTGTTGAACTTAAATCAATGTAACGTGCACTCGTGAAAATACTCAGCAAAATAGCTCCCTTGTCATGGTATATTATTTAACTACAGGACTATATTATAAATAAACTAAACGTGTTGAATTTTTACCTCAGTTTGTTTGTTCTGTGAATTTCTTTACGTTTGCCATTACGCTCATTTTATTTCTCCATGAGAGTTTCTCACAGTCAGGCAGTGCGAGCCTCAACAACAGCGTGACACTGATACCATAAATACACTCACTATCCATTATCTATCAGTGAATTGCGCTGAATGTGATAAAATCAGAAAAATCATTCTGGTGATATGATGCTGCCATTTGTTGTAAACTTGCATGAACCCATCTAAACTAGTTAGGAGCCTGGTCAGCTGTAGTTCTGTAGATTCTGCCATCGCACTTCTCTCTGATGACAAGGCGTAAACTAACGTTACAGCGGGGAGAAATCTGCGGTTTGTCCAATGATAACACTCACTGTGTCCGTCAGACTAGAGAAATTTGACCGGTAATGTGACCAAAAATATTTAAGACCCATCGAATCTGAATTTAAGACATTTTAAGACTTTTTAAGGACCCGCGGCCACCCTGTGCAGAAGCTAATTAAACATGCAGAACATAATCTGTGTTGATATTTCTACAGGTTGTGAGGTTAAATCCTCATAACAAGACAACAAATCTATAAGGCACAGGTGTCTTGTTCATATCTACTAATGGCTTCAAAAGATCAGCCTGAACTGAAGTTCAAAAGCTTTCAGATCTTTATCAAACACCCACTTTAACCCTGTGAACATTGTTTATGATCAGTTATAGCTTCCTTATTGCAAGCAGACTTTCATTAGAAGTCTGTTAGCTTCATATTCAGCATTCCTAACGAACAGAGCGTCCGCAGAGACAGCGTAACTCGCCGTCGATTTATATCGAGGTGGTGGGCCCCCGCATCACACAGATAATGATTTCCTAATTGGATTAGATTTGTCAGAGAGCTGTTTTCTCTCCCTGGGCCAGTGGGCGCAACAGGGAGATGATGGGAGATTGAGATGTCAGCATTGGCTGAAAAAGTAGGAGGTGTATTTTCTGGGGCCTTGTCCCCTTTCTTTCTAGGAGTGGGTGAATTGGCAACAGTTATCTTCGAGAATATTTTTTTGCCGACGCCACCCATTGCGCATTATCTCGGCAAGAAGGAGAGCAACGCGCTGAGATAATCAGCAATGACACTGATGTAAAATTAATTAAACACAAGCAGTAGATCAGAGTGTAGCTAGCGACTACAGTGCACAGAGCCGATGCAGGGAGCAAATGTGTGGTGTCTGATACCAAACGACACCCTCATCTGTCTAATTTGGTTTGCCGCTGCCCTAAAGCGTCTCTTTGCTACATTGAGTGATGGCACTGATCAGTTTAATCACAGAGATTCATCCCCAGTGGAGGGAAGAAACGCTTTGCTATTCCACACTCGTTACCGGTGAATAGATAAATAAATATGTGCAGCCAGTACCTCGATAACAACAACAGGCATCATACCGCAGCTGACGCAAGCTGATCTAGATGATGAAGTGCTTTTCAGGGCTGTTTAGGTGTTTATGAGGGAGTCTGCAGCTTACTTTCATGCAATCTCTCTCCCTTTTGCGGCAACATACACTTTGATGTAACTAATGGCTCCATTCCACTTCATTCCTCTTCTGATCACTTCACCAGACCCCTCTTCGGTAATTCAGCCTCTTAGCACCAAAACACATTTCTATCATGACCAAACAGCAGCCCTCACTTGGAAAAAATTCATCTTCCATTATCTAAGGACATGATTCACTTATAGAAAACATGTCCTACACCACTCTGCCACCCTACAAATTCTGCAAATTTTCTCCAAAGAATCCTTTCTCAAAAGATATTGATTATTTTGATGCCTGATACAGATATCTTAGAGAGCAGAGTGGCCGCTATATCACACTAGATCATTTAATGATAGTAAAAAACAAATGCATAACATTGGAAGAAATTTCTATTCATTTCAAATAAATAAATAACAGTCTCTCTGAAAGCACGCGCATATAGCAAAATGAGCTGTCTTTTGCCACTTGTTTTAAACTTAAAAACGCATGCAAACGATTCGATTTTATGACTGCGTATCACAGCACCGTCACGTGAAAGTAACCACAATAGAGACAATTGCAACTTATAGTCAGGTGCGACTTATATATCAAAATGTATGCATACTGACTGCCAAGAACGCCGGTGTGAAGCCGGCATTATAGTCCAGTACTTATAGTCCAGTGCGACATTTTTCACTTCATTTCACTCGTGTTCATTTCAGACCAAAACTGACTTTAGGGTGCATGTGCATGATAGAGAGATAGATAGAAAAGGAGTGTCCCAGCGGTGTCTACCTCATCATAATCCTGATTACCCTGTTCCTGGGTCTACCTTCCCTTTGGCAACTAGAGACTGAGAATCGATACCAAACCAACACAAAACAAAAACACATTTTGATGCCAATCGATAATGCAAAAGAAACTAAACATTTGAAGACAACAAGAGTGATAGAGTGACACACACACAGAGAGAGAGAGAGAGAGAGAGAGAGAGAGAGAGAGAGAGAGAGAGAGAGAGAGAGAGAGAGAGAGAGAGAGAGAGAGAGAGGAGAGAGAGAGAGAGAGAGAGAGAGAGAGAGAGAGAGAGAGAGAGAGAGAGAGAGAGAGAGAGAGAGAGAGAGAGAGAGAGAGAGAGAGAGAGAGAGAGAGAGAGAGAGAGAGAGAGAATGGCAGAAGTGTGGAATGTGGAAAGCGAGAAGGAAGATAGGACATCGAAGGAAGGATGGAGGTGTTTGCAGTGCTAAATGCCAAATTTGGTGCTATTCACCATGAGGGTGAAAAACAGCCACTGAGTTCCATCGATAAGATGGTCTAGGTGCAGTTTAAATTAACTGACTGCTCCACTCCATGACCTAAAGTCCTCCATCCAAAATATTTCATTACCTTCTGCTGCTGCTAGAGGAACTGGGACCAGCTGCACAGGCTTGATACAACTAATGTTTAATGAAATTCATTCCAGTACAACAAATTCTAACATGCTTCAGAATTCAGCTCAGTGCCATCTTTGTTTCATCATACTTACAAAAGAAATTCAAAAATTCAAAAAAAATCATACAAAACCAATTTCAGCAATCTTTGCTAATATAAGAATTTAATTGTTAGCTAGATTTTGCATTTGCTAAAGGGTTTTGTGACAGGTTACTTTTTCCTGTAATGTATTCCCTGCAGACAGACAGAGAGACAGACACTTACCATGAGCTGAACAGCTTCACAACAAGTTGTATAATGTTGGGGGGTAATGCATTACAAGTAACTTGAATTAAGTAATCAGATAACTTTTTTTTCAAGTAACTAGTAAAGTAACGCATTACTTTTAAATTTACAACAAAATATTTTAGTTACTTTTTCAAATAAATAACGCACGTTACTTAGTTTTCTCATTTATTGACTGACAGCTCTCTTGTCCCCATGTTGAGTGAAACTAAGTAAGTGCAGAGGTGGTGTGTGCTGTGTAAACATGATGGATGTTGTAGTTCTAGACTAAATGTGAGCAAGCATTTACTTATCTTGCACAAAAAAAAAAAAAGATTCAGTATTCCTCGAAATTAATAAAATCAGTGAAATGCAAAATCAGAATACTACGAAAACTTCCAATAATTAAATGTAATATAAAACAAACATTTTAATGCATTTAATCTCACTTTATTGACCAATGTTCTTGCTGCCGACCTTCGATGATTCCGTTAAACCATAATCCAAAATTACTTTAGATTTTTTGTTTTATTGTTGCAGTAAGTGTTACCACTTTCTTCTACTACATCCTATTCTTCTTCAATCCAGAATGGCAACACAGTTGCCTAAGAAATAAATAAACTGATTGTCATAACAGCACTGCCTTTTGAATTTATAAGGGCTGTAATTAAGAGGTCATGACCATAACGTTTCAAAGGTTAAGTTTATATAATATAACAACTATAAATACAAATAACTTGAAACTTTATATACAAAGCTAAATTATGTCTATGCTTATTAGGATCGACAATTAATCTTACTACTTTGCACTAAACAACCATAAAAATGTGCTACGGACGTAACCGTTACGGATGCTTCATATTAAATCATATGCATATTAGGGATGGGCGATATGGACTTAAAAATGTATCCCGGTATTTTCTAGTATTTATTGCGATAACGATATCAATGACGATAAATGTAGTATCATTCCCCATGTTTTTGGATACAAGTGAAAGCTGCATGCATTCTTGCGAGTTTCAGAAAAACAAACAATCATCTAAAGTAAAACGTACATGTCATCAAATAGGCTCCTATAATACATAAAATAAAAAAAATATATATATATATATATATATATAGAAAATTAATTATTTTATGTAAAAATCCACACCAGCCTTTTCAGAAATGGAAAAGTTGCAGATATAATTGTCTTCTGTAAAAGTGCAGGTAATGTTTAAATAGTGCAACTGTGCTAAAAAACATCACACAATACAAACAATAATAATTCAAATCAATGACAATTTTTACATGTAAACCGATTCTGTATTCATACACTCATTGTGTAAACAGTGGTAAAAATAGCAGAAACAGCAAAAGTAATTATCCCAAAAATGTCTTCAGATTACAAAAAAGTTGAAAATAATGATTTAATGATAGAACTTCAGTAATTTGAGTTGATAAGATAATACCACGAATTCTTCTACTGATAAAAATAAACTGGACTAAGGAATAATGAGCTTCTGGGTTCATGAATATTAATCATGTTGTCAGCGCTCATTCAAACTGATTTGCTGAAATCAAAACAGGCACAGTAATAGGTGCACGCCAGCCAATGAGATTCCCGTTTGTGCATTCGTTTTTTCCTGTTCATGAAAGGCTGAATAATTCCAAATAAACGCCATTATTTTACAGGAAAATACAACACAGGATATTGTTTACATGTAGCACATCAATTCTGTGTGGTATAAGACTCTCTCGCTCTCTCTTTGAGTGTGTGTGAAACACTGAGCGCTCTCAGTCGCGCGCCTCACACTAGTGTTTACTGTGCGTCAAATACACTGCGCATTCATTGAGATCAACTGAAATAGTATGCTTTACCGATCGATTGAGAAGGACTGAGCGCTTAAGATATTCGCTCTAAGTGCTCAGCGAGTGAAAATACATTTGTATGTACAGGTTCAGATTGCCCTCAGGTAGCCCCTCGTTTAGCTATGAACTCTTCCGCAGCTTCCGCCATGGTTGTTTTCGCTCTGCACGTGAGATGCGGATTCAGTGCCGCCGCTCCCATTGCGCGGCTCTTAGGGCACCGAGTGCTGCGAGGGCACTACAAGAAAATTCTCTCTCCAACCCCCGTTCAGCTATACAAATTGACGAACGCAGCCACCGCGGCCATCATAAAGTAAACGCTTTAAGCATCAAGAGACGGCCAGCGGCGGCACTGCGGATAGGTCGCGCTATCAACTAGGCTTTATCGTTATTATCGCGGGAAGACAAATTCTTATCGTGGGGAGAATTTTTACCGGTATATCGCAAACGATAAGATATCGCCCATCCCTAATGCATATGACTATTACTGTGATCTATATCAGGCATACTGTATATAAGTGCATATCCAATAATCGCAATCAAACAATCAGAGAGTGAGAGTGAGAATGAGCGGGGTGATTAGAATCATTTTACAGTGGAACTGAAGATGACATTTCAGTCCACATTGACAGGTGAAATGGCTGAAAAAAAAAGTTTCAAGTAAAAGATGATAAATATCTGTTTTATTCACATAAAATTATGGTGAAGTATAGTTCTGTTTATTATGGCATTCTACAAAAAAATCGAGCAAGACACAACAACTAATTTATAAGAACTTTGTTTTGAATTGTTTTGAAAAAGTCAGTCTCACAAACAAAGGCTAACAAAGAATGTGATGTGAAATGTTGATTTGTGGGCAGACAAAATTAAACAAAAAACAAATAATTAAACTTGTCTACAGTGTGTCACTGTCATAGATGCCAATTTATTAGTTATAATTAAATGTGATTAAATGGCTAGCATCTCTTGTAAGACATCCAAAGTTTAAATCTTGCCAAAAATGTGCCGCTTATGGAGTCTCTTAAGCCCAAGCATGGCAACACAAACACATACGGCAAACTTTCCAGACAATTTAATGAAGATGATGTGTAAGTGGTGAAAATATTGACACAGAAAGCTTAGGATCCAAGCTCTCACTACACAAAAAACACCAATCAATCAATACTCCAGTCTTTCATTAACATGAAATCCACAAGACAATTGAGCCTGCTAATGAGTTTCAAGGATTTACATTTTCATACCATAAACTCTATGAGAACAGACAGGTGGTGTGTCTGTGCATCCGCGCGTCTCTGTGTGTGAGAGGGGGAGTGTGAGTAGGGGGGTAAGGGTTAAATTCTGAATTTCTCAACTGTAAAATCTCTCAGATCAAATCTGTTGATTAGTCCAAGTGAAGAAGAAATGCCTGCATATACATATGAAGAAATAATTGGAAATGTAATTCAGAGTCCCGCTAATATTTGATGTAACAGTTGGAATAATATTTACGTGTTAGGTGCGGTGCGGGTTGGACGTGCGGTAGGCACGGGTGGGCTGCCGGTCCAAATAGGTCCAAGCAGTGTTGGGGAAGCTACTCTGAAACAGTAGTTTGACAAGCTACAAGCTACTTATACATGAAAGTAGTTAAACTACAGTCAAGCTACCCTTCTGAAAAAGTAGTTAGATACACTACAAGTTACTACCAAAATGTAGCTAGCTACATTGAAAAAAAAAATGTTTTACAATTAAATTGCATATTTACAAATAACTGAATAATCGTTCGTGAAGAATGTTTTAAGTTAAATGTTTGGGGTTTAAAACAACAAAATGCAATACAATTATGATAAGAGTAAAGTTTTATTTTGTAAACTATCCAAAAATACAATACTCAAATGTAGTCTATATCTCAAACTGACTGTCAAAGTGCAAAATCACTACAAATGTCATGTCTCATCAATGCAAGAACAAAATAAGCAACTTTGATACACAGGAGTAGACAAAAATGCATGCATATATATGTAGCAGGATAATCAATTTAAAAAGGCTATTATTCACCTGTATGTGCTTGAAGTCTTCGACGAAGACAGCGCTTTAATATTTTGTTTGTATAAATCAAGTGTAACCTTTACTAGTCGATTCGTGTGAAGTTATCAACCCACTCCTTTACAGAATCATCAGACGATCTCTTCTTTGTGAACCGTAAAGCGCAAGATGCGCGATGAAACAATAGATGGCGGTAACGCGCGACTTTAGTATGTGATCAGAAACACTGAGCTGCTTCAATGCATTGCAGGCTCGTCAAAACAAAACCGAATGTAGCTTTTGATCGCGCTACACCACTACTTGCTGGAAAAAGTAGTTAGCTACTGGAAAAGCTACATTGTTTTAAAAGCAACTGAGCTACTAACAAGCTACTGAAGCTAGTTAAGTTAGTAGCTTAGCTACTTGTAGTTAACTACTCCCCAACACTGGGTCCAAGATTATTTTGAGTCAATCCGGTACACAGTGATGCTTCCAAACAGTGCCGTGATAGTGTTCACGCTCTGTCTGCAGACCGTTAAAGGCTTCTGCATGGCTTGCCCCTTTAAGCACTGCCAGTCGTGCTGCATCTGATTGACAGCAATATGATGATATTAAAGGGAGCACGCTTTGCTTGCTTTCTGTATTTAATCTATTCACAATATAAATAAAAGTTTTAGCCTATTTTTCATGCTGGTAAAAAGAGGACCAATGGTCATATATACACTGCAGAGTTTCACTTGACGTATAGTTTTATATAGTTTACACAACATCGGCCTCACTGTCTCACTGTCAAGCGGGTCGGTCCAGGTATGGAATTAAATTAGTGTTTCTGCCGGATATCAGGTCGGGCATGCTGTTAATAAAGCGGGTGCGGGTTTATCAAACAGGACCCGTGCAGGACTCTGATCCAATTATCAAGACGAGAGGGAGGAAGCCTTCTAATTTAAAGGTCCCGTTCTTCGTGATCCCACTGTTCAAACTTTAGTTAGTGTGTAATGTTGCTGTTAGAGCATAAATAATACCTGTAAAATTATAAAGCTCAAAGTTCAATGCCAAGAGAGATATTTTATTTAACAGAAGTTCCCTTTCAAAGCCTACAGCGAACGGCTGGCTTGGACTACATCCTGGTACTTCCTTCATTAATTACGTCAGTCAGTAGAACAGACTAACCTCCGCCCACAAGAATACGCGAAAAAGGGGGCATGGCCTTGTTGCTGTCCCACGTGGAGAAGAGGACGTGTCGCGTGGAGAAAAGGAACTGTAGCTTGAGTGTGTTTGTCGCCATGTCGTCGAGACACTGTTATTTTCATCCCGGAGTCAAATCACCTTTGTTTGGCTTTCCCAGGGACGCTGTAGTGATCATTAAGCGCATACATCTCCCGTTAAGAGGCGTGTCCTTTCCGTACAACTTGCGCTAAGCTGCTGTCGAATCACAACACAGGAACCGCTGGCACAATCAGAACTCGTTACGTATTACTGAAGGAGGGTCTTCATAGAACAAGGAACTCATCAGCCCGTTTTTAGGACAGTGAAAACAGCGGTGTACAGATAAGTAAATTGTGTGAAAAATACTGGGGGGTTTTTTACACGCGAAACATGAACACACGTTATATTGCACACTGTAAACACAATCAAAGCTTCAAAAAAACACGAAGAACGGGACCTTTAATTCTACACCACCACCCCTTGACAATTACTATAGGACCTGAGCACAGTGCTCCATGCACATTAAAGACTAATTCAGAGTAAGAGTGACACAAAAAAAAAGAGACGTAAAATTCAAGATGGAGAATTGAATTCCATGCAGAGCTATTTTGTAACTGCTCTCCATGGTTACAAGCTCACCATTACATGCTGCCATCTGTGTAAAAGACAAAAGTTTCATAGGCGATTGTAAATTAGAAAAATGTTCCTTGGTGACATATGAACATGCTAATATGCAATTGGAAAGTCGGCATGTTGGATTAAGGACAAAATTAGACCCATCTGTTGCTTTGGATCGAACTCATGCGCTGAGGAAAAACGTCTTTCATCGCGATGCTCAGGAAAAGCATGTTTGCTAATGCTGTTGCGTTATTTAATTTTGTAAATTCTTTCAAGGAATGGTTTGCCAAATCTCATAAGGAGGAACAAAGCAAACAAACAACAGCACATTTTGCCTGTTTTCTTAGTTTAGGTTCTTGCCAGTCTTCCACTAGAGGGAGAATTGGGTTATTTAGCAGTAACCCAGCACGGCTCATGCAAACAGTTTGACTCAATCCCAGATAGCAGGCATTATAATCGGTCAAACTCCAAATCTACATTTTCGCAACCTCTCTCTAAACATTTACATGCGCTATTAATTCAGCTAGTGTTACACACAATAGTCAAACACACACACACGCACACAGTGCAGTTATTGGTGGCTCGGCCAAGCATCACAGCCATCAGTCTTACATCATTAATGGAGTCAAAACAAATTTGCATGCTTCGGTGTAAACATGCTTTGCTGGTGATCAATCAGAAAGTCTGTGTATGGGAAATGACCTTCATTAAAGAAACACAGACCTCCAAAAACACAAAACCTCTCAAAATCACAGAAACCTCTCAATTACTGAACGTATCATGAAATACCAGGAACAAGACAAGTGACCTTCTGAAAGACTTTTGAGAGAACCTTTATGCCAACAAAAAAAAAACTGAAATAATGAATAAATGTCAATTTGGATCCAGTGGCAATAAGCAAATTTCTTATTGCTTTTCTACATGAAAAAATTTCTTCACACTTCAAGTTAAAAAAAATATACATTAATTACACCCCAAAGGTGCCTATTACACTGTCAATTTACAGAGGAAAAAAAAGAAAATGAACCTGGAGATATAAAGACTTTAAAATACAAATGCTACAAAAAAAATGTGAAAAAGTAATTAGAAGAAATAAAACCACAAATATCAAAAAGAACACAAATATTCACAAGTCTAATTGTAGAACCTTCCTTCTACTTGTCAGTCACTTTGACTGTTTGTTTTCTCAATCCGGCTGAGAGAAAAAAACTAATTCTTTAAAACATACCACAAACGTGCAATTAAAAAGAAGCCGCTGTCATTCTCAATTTAGCAGAGGCAGCAAATACATCGTGCTACTTGGCTGTAATTATATTTGCTTTATAATTATCTAAATATCAGGTGGCCCTCCCTCCCCTTGTACATTTTTAAAAACTCCTGAAGTAATTCACACAGTGTCTAAAAACAAAAAAACATTAAATCAAATTTCACAACTAATTAAATTTGCAAGATTAAGATTTTGCAAACCATTTAAAAATGTAGCAAAATCCGAATATGGTGAATATGATGAATATTGTGAATATGGAGGTCATTTTAGAGGAGTTGCACCTTGGAAGCAGGGAGGCAATTTTAGTTCATATACCCAACCTCAACCTCCCAATCTCTACTGGGGACCAGCATATGGCAGCTCAGCCAACAGGATTAGCTTCAATTCAACTGATCACAGGAACAGATATCAGAGAAAGCACCTCTGCCTTCCTCAGAGCTTAAGCTAAACTAGGGCTGTTTTCTTTCTTAAATATTACTAATATTCAAATTATAATCAAATTTAAAAGGCTATGTTCCGGCAGATTTGTCGCACCTGAATTTTAGCAAAAACAACTAAAAACAAAATGAACTCTCTTGCATGGACCAACTGGATGTACTCTTTCTTGGACATTGCGAACATGGAGCTCTCAGTGGCAAGGTTACACGGAGCGTCTCAAAGGACTATCTCAGCATGGCTAGATGCAATTTCCAAAATTAAGGAACGATTGTAAGATCTGTATGTATATATATCTTGATTCTGTTTTGCACTGCTCTCAGGCTACTTTATGTTTTTACTGTACTTTTGGGAGATGGGGTGGGGTTTTATTAGGGGTTCAAGCCTGAAAGGCTGAAACCCTATTGTAATTGTTAATTTTCCCATGATGCATCATTCTCCATCTAAAACTGATCGGGCAGACCAAACCGTAAGTCATAGAGACATGAAACTTCTAGGGCTGGTAGTACTCACAACGACTACCAGCGTCAGAGGCACGCCCCGACCGGCCTGACGGGGGCACTACAGCAAGCAAAAGTACAAAATGGCTCATAACTCCTAAACCGTTAGGCGTGGGCTCAAGTGTCTTATATCCTTGGAATCCTTGGCTCAAGGAGGAAAAATGCATGCCTCGGATTAGCTCGCCAATTTCGAGAAATTTAGTTTTTTGAAAAACCTACTTTTGCCAACTACTCCCACATTTTTTCCCTGATCGGAACCAAACCACTGTAGAAATGTTCTTTGGAGAGAGACTATTAATAATTATGAAAAAATAATAATTTTTTGATTCATAGTCGCTAAGGGGATCCAAAATGTTCAACGTGTCAGGGGCCACTTTAACTAAAATGACTATAACTTCTGAACGGAACAAGATATTTTCACTAAACTCGAGTCACATGTCTATGAGCTAAAACTTCGGTCACTTGAAAAAAATTGTGATGATTGGCCACTTGGTGGCGCTGTAAGAAGAAAAAATGTCATGAAAATGGCTATAACCACACCAAACCAATTAGTCTTATAATAATTGACATGCAGTATCTTTGTCCAGGGTGCCATGATAGTCTATGAGAACATTGGCGTATCTCAAAAAACTCAGTTTGCATCACCGGCACAATGCCTTGAAGGAGCCAAAGAAGTTTCAAGCCAATGTTTTTCACAAAAGTCACCTCCTTAGTAGGGATGGGCATTTCAAGCAAAAATAATATTCGAAGATCGCTGGGAATTATAAAAATTTTATTCGAAAATCGCAACTCCTCCCCCGCATGCGCATGTAAAGGCTACACGCATATAAACAGACAGAGAGAGACCATTCACACTCACAATCTGTATGATGACAAACTGTTTAATTCATTAGGGAATAGGCTATATCAACTCAAGCCATATAATTATTGTAACATGCTGAAACATATGACTGTTATTTGACATCGCCCCAAGTTACCGCAACCGTTATATGCCACAAGTCTACAGTGACCGCGTGAGGCGATGTGTTCTTCTTCTGTTGTCTGGGGGCATTTTTACTATGGTAGTTTAGTTCGAAATGGAGCACGGTTCGCATGAAAAATTGCTAATGTGAAAGCTTTCATACAGAGCTTGGTGTGCACTGAGGTACCGAACCCGAGAACACACAACCGGAGTTCGGTTGCACTCGGACTGTGCCACGATTCGGGTGCGCACTTGTTCTGGAAGAAAAGTAACCAGCGCATGCGTTTTAGCCGATTGCAATGTCATTAGTTCAATAACACACATGTAAGTGATGATAGTGTTGATGATTTACCTGAGATACGATCGTGAGAGCGAGCCTGCAGTGTATTCGCGCATAAAGTGCAACTAGGGCAGCAAATTAATGGCAATTCAAGCAGCAAAGCCACCTTCCAGCGACACATACGGTAAACCCAAGTGTCATTTACTCAGCTGCACATAATAGCACCAAATTATTTTAAGAAAGCCCAATATATTTGACCCGCGTTCTGTTTCCTATCATGCCCGTGCGCGTTTGTGATGACGTTAGATGAACGCAAACGCACCAGGGTTCAAGTTGAGTGTGAAACCAGACCAACGCTACGGAGGCGGAGGGAAGAATCACGCTCGGACTGCATCAAACGTGTCCAGTATAAAACACCCTGAGAACTGACTGACAGCTTTAGGTGCGTTATTGGCAGCGCCTCCCTCTGGTTACATGAACGCGTCACCACCACACCAAAAACATGGGGATTTTTCTGAGGACGATAATCGCACAAACTATTCGATATTCTATAATTAAATCAACTATCGAATATTCGAAAATCGCGACCCATCCCTACTCCTTAGACTCCTGAATCCTTGCCGAGTCCAACGATACCAAACATGGCAGGTTTTGCTTTAAAAGTGTATTTAGCCTTACAAAACTTTTGCTATTTTCTTCGAAACTGCTAGTCCAATTGAGACAAAATCATCACAGGAAATTTGATAACATAGGTCAATAGCTAAACAACAATTTCCAAATGTCAAAACTATGATAGGAAGTGAAATCCAATCAATGATGCCCAAGGGTCATTTTTATACTCTCATAAATATACTGTAAGTGTCTATAACGGGGTGTCCAATCCTGCTCCTGGAGGGCCACTGTCCGGCAGAGTTTAGCTCCAACCCCAATTCAACAGGTCTTATTAGGCATACTAGAAACTTTCAGACAGGGGTGTTCAGGCAACTTGGAGCTAGACTCTGCAGCAGGACAGTGGCCCTCGAGGACCGACTTTGGACACCCCTGGTCTATAACCTCAAAATTAAGTGAGATATGTATAACAAATTTGACACACATATGTATGGACACACTCTGAGGACACTTTAAAAAGTGGTGGAGATTGGGCAAGACGTGGTGCTATAACTGCCAAAAAACTTTTAAAGGTCCCGTTCTTCGTGATCCCACTGTTCAAACTTTAGTTAGTGTGTAATGTTGCTGTTAGAGCATAAATAATACCTGAAAAATTAAAGCTCAAAGTTCAATGCCAAGCGAGATATTTTATTTAACAGAAGTTCCCTTTCAAAGCCTACAGCGAGCGGCCGGCTTGGACTACATCCTGGTACAGCCTGCTTTAATGACATCAGTAGAACAGACTAACCTCCGCCCACAAGAATACGCCAAAAAGGGGGCGTGTTTTTTTACACGCGAAACATGAACACGTTATATTGCACACTGCAAACACAATCAAAGCTTAAAAAAAACACAAAGAATGGGACCTTTAAAAATGTTAATTAAAAAAGTATTCCTTAGTAAATTGGCTGTAAATGATCTTTTTTTTATCTATGATCTAAGTTTATTTATTTATTTGGATCCCCATTAGCCAATACCTAGGCAGTGGTTACTCTTCCTGAGGTTCCAACAAGTAAAAAAATACATTAATCCACAACAATAATAAGTCAATGAAACATACAAAAAAATCATTCCAAATATCAAAATCAACGTTCCTTTAAAGATTTTTTAAAACTTATTTTATTTTTATTTTTACTTCAAATATATAATATGCAATAGTAAATCATTCCATATTTCCTTTCCTTTATATGTTACAGTACATTGTTTTACAGTAGTTTTCTAAACAAGAAGGAAAAAATATCCCTTTGATGCATGCCTGGTGTTGAAATTATGACTAGTACTACTAAATAAAAGTTGACATTACAGAACATTAGGAGGAATATTATTTATTATAAAACAAAGCAGAGAGACAATCTTTAATTATAATTAATAATTATAATCTGAAGAAGTTATTCTAATAGTATATTTGGCTTTGGTGAGTGACATTTCAGATATTACTCTGATTTATGGATCACCAAAATGTTTTTGGTTTTTGTCAAGTTTACAACCAACTTATTATTCTTATTATTATTATAATATTGTTTCATCTGCATACATGACTGTCCGTGCACACTTTAAAACAAGAGGAAGTTTATTGGTAAAATAGAAAATAGTAATGGTCAACTTCCTTGAGGTACACCACATTGCAACTCTTTCACAACTGAAAAACCTCCAATATAATCCCCTATTAAACAGATAACTTTCAAACCAATGTACAGTATGACAAGTAATTGTGAAATAAAATATAACAATACTGCTCCTAATTTATTTTCCTCAATCTGTCCTAAGCAACCATCTGTCATCTGTGTTAATGCTGTTCCTGTTGAGTGTCCCTCTCAATGTGCATGCTGAAAATTACTAAAGACTTAGTAATTTCACAAACTATTGTTTCCAACACTTTGCTAAGAACCATTAGCAAACTTATTGATCATATTTACGTTCACTTATTTTAAAGCAACATAAAACATTATTTTCTTTTTCCTATTCATTTTAATTACTTAAATTCGTAATTTGCAATTGACCTCCCATTCTTCCTTCCTCCCAGTTTTGTTGGCTGTACCCTTTGAATCTCTTATATGATCATTTAGAAGTTACTTTCGGTTTTCGAAGAGGTTACATGCTTGCTAAATAAAATATAATATATTTTTATGCATATGTGCTTAAAAGCCTTAAACTGCTTGAACCCCGCTAAATGCTGCTTGCAGCTTTCATTTTATTTATTTTTTGGTCGCCTTGAGAATGGGGGGGGGGGGTGTTGGTCGTATTGGGTTTGTGGGAGGGCAATGAAAAAAAAAAGTGTTCAGAATTGTTTATTTTTACTTTCTATTTTTGTACATTAATATTCTTTAACTCAATAAAAATTATCACAAAAAAAAAGAAAAAAAAGAATGAAGAACCAGCAATGATACAATGGTTAGATTGACAGTAAAACAGGCTCAGCCTTCACACTAAATTTGTTAAGCTATTAATATTTTTAACGTTTCAGTTTAACTAATACCCTGCCTACACTCATTCTGTTTCTGACATACTCCAATCGCCTAGGCTACTTCTGACACGAAGAACAAATGGATTTTGCAATGGTCACTTTTAGACTTAGCTGTTATGACAAGGTGCGAAACTTGCGGGAATGACTAAAATGACACAATAATACAAGCACTATTAAGTAAGAGAATGCAGAAAAATATATATTATTTAGAATCTTTATAGGCCAAGTTATGACAGTCAAAATTTAAATGATTAACATTTGATAATGGTTTGGAATAGAAACACAATTATATCATATAAGAAAGCAAGGAGTTTCAAAATGCCTTTCTGGGTACAAAAAAAACTCAAAATGCTGCAGTACGACGCAGATCATATAAGATGTTGCCACAGTGAAAAAAACTCTGAGCAACCTGGGTGCCAGCAATTATGAAACCTGTCCTGAGCCTCAACCACAACTCAATCAACTCCACGTAATTTAAATTACAAAACATCAGTTCTCACAGGAAAGCACGGTAAGCCGCTTCTTCTGGGTGAAAAGAAAATCTTCCTCCACTAATGGGTGAAAGGAAACAAAGTTCAAGGGTCCCTCTATGAAGCACTTGAGAACATAAGAGTCATGTTGTTTCAGAAATGAAATAACTTCACACAATGGAAGAAGACTCTCACAGCCACTGGGGCATGTCTAGACTACTGCCGTTTCATTATTCAACTCCCCACCGATGTTCTCATAGCCTTCAGCCAAACCACCATCTGCATACTCGTATTCAAATGTAACTTTGCCCCGATACAGACTCATTTGAACAAATAAGCGGCAAGATAATTATCATGTTCTCTAAGCACATACACTCTCAATTCATTCTGTGACAAATGTAAAAATCTTTACATTTTGATTTGCCGAGTTATCTCAGCAAATAGTGGCGTAAACTTCCTGCTAATCATTCACAAGAAGAGTTACAACCTTATCAGCTGAAACACTTTACTGGAGAAAAATATATATAAAAATCACAATGCAGACATTGAAATTTTATACTGCATATTGGTTAGAAAAACAGCTCAATGAAAGGGCAAACCATTCTGACTGGGAACCAGACAAACCCAAACAAAAACAGTCTGTGTCAAGAAGAGCAAGCAGTGGGAGATCCTCATTAGAGCGGAGGTGAACTGCAAGATTGAGTTCAGGTGTACTAATGAGATCAACACACCCATCCACCGCCTGGCCAGCCAGAGATCTGCTCCACCTCAGATGGTGGGCTAACCGCCTACAGTCAAGATGATGACCAGAAGAAAGATGATTGTAAATTATGGAGGTCAATCTGTATGCTTGTGAAGTATATAAATGCAGTTACAGCAAAAGCTGTATGGAAGAGAATATGAAAAGGTTAAAAGATCTATATCCAGGGTCCAAAATCGCCATGCACTTGATGCATAAAAATTGCCTTTGGCGAATAATTAAAGCTATTTTACAGTCAGAAAGAAAGCCTTCTTTTAACTTTTACCACATTGGAAAAAACACAAATCAGAACTTTATCCAGAAAGTTTTTTTCCTTTACAGAACTTTACACTGAATACAATTTACAAAACAGACAAAATAAGAACAAAATCTCAAGGTTCTAGTGCATTTTGACCTCCATTCGAGGGTGAAGCTGCATTGCAGTGTGCACAACACTGGGTACAACATCAGAGTGAAATGATTACTGAGGTTTTCTTTAACACTCAAACTCACAAATGGCTGGGCTCAATAAAACAACTACACTAACAGCATCTAGTGTAGCATCAGTGTGTCAATGCAATGTCCACTGAATAAATTAAAACCTATTAAAAGCACTTTCATTTGGCAGACATTTCATTGCAAATTAAACCACTTAAAAATGTGGAATGTAATTCCCGAAGAAATATTAATTATTGACAGTAATTATCATTCACTGACATTAAAAGACATATGTTACAAAAGTTTTCTGTTTCAAATAAATCCTATTATTTTAACCCTTTAACTGTCACCCCCTTTTTGAGAATACATATGAAAATGCACTATCCAAACTTAATATATAGATATATAGACCAATATATATATATATATATATATATATATATATATATATATATATATATATATATATATATATATAGACCAATAGACCAGAGTTTGGTCTTGTTTTAAAGACGACACTCTGCAGATTATTGCTGAAGTGAAAGCAGTTCAAAATATGAAAGTTTGAAAGAGTTATGGAAGTTTAAATTTACTTTAAATGAAAAATACTGTACTAAATGTTTATTTCATATAAAATATATATTTTACAAAAAAAGAATTTACTCTAAAATTACTATAAAATCAAAGCCATATGTCTAACCAATTTGTGTTCCAAATTTGAAGTTGATATCACAAAAATTGAAGTTCCCATGAGATTTTGTTTAGGTGCTGTACCAAAAATAGCCACCGGGTGTCATTCAAATTCCATTGATTGTTTTTTTGATGCATTTTCCTGTAAATTTCTGTCCAAATATCACTTCCATCACAAAACAGTCACCAAATATGGACCCTTGAGACTTTCCGACAATATGCGTTTTGTCAAGATTGGAAAAGATTTTGAATATAAAGTAGTTAAAATAATTGTTGTAATATGAAACATGACACCGCCCACTAGGGGAAGAGCCCACTAGAATAATTTAAAGTAACGTTTCCATGGTAACACAATGTCCGATTTCAAAACGGTTTTCACAGGATGAATTTTGAGTTTGTAAGCTTTCAAATGATACCTAATTTATGATAATTACTTAAATATATGATACGGAAAAAAGGCGATCAAAAAAAGAGCACCAGGCGTCCCATCTGTGGGACGGTGACAGTTTAAGAGGTTAAACTTTACATTCATCAACGAATCCTGAAAGAAAATGTTTCACGGTTTCCCCAAAAATATTAAGCAGCTCAACTGTTTTCAACATTGATAATAAGAAATGTTTCATGAGCACCAAATCAGCATATTAGAATGATTTCTAAATGATCAAGCTATAATGTTTATCACATTAAAGGCCATTATGATTAGGGATGCACCGATACCGATACCAGTACTTGGGTGTCGGTCCGATACTGTTGTCAAGTACTCATACTCGTAAAACCACCCCGATACAACCGCACCCGATACCACTTTATGGCAACGCATCTTCGGATGCGGAGCCGTGGACAGTTACATAATTCGGCGTGCACACCGCGGCGCCAAGTGCAAAGAGGTCTCGCGCTCTCAAAGCGCACGACTGCCATAGTAAGGCTTCATTTTTGCCGCGCGCATCAGAGCGCTAGTGCGGACGCGGCGAGTATAAACCAAGCTTAACCTCTCATAAGGCAGATACCGCTCGGTAGTGAGTGGTTAAAGTGAAGGGCTGTTTAGTAGGGGTGTGCGCAATGAATAGCCTAACCCCGGTAGTACTATAACAAGCCTAAGCAAGCTTAATTGTTATACTAGTTTGACATGACGGAAGAAAATGGAAAAGTTTTGTATAAGTTTTCAAAATCCTCCTTCACCCGAGTGGAGATTTATCTGAAGCCTCCGTGAGCGCCAGAGAAAACCAACGCATGCAAAACCTGAGGTAAAATTAAATGATTTTGTTTTGCTGCAAATATACACTTTTCAAAATAATATATAAAATTTCAAGATATAACATTTACACGAAAGTAATTTAAACATAGCCTTGTAAAAAAATATATATATATTTAAAGCAAAACCTTAAATGTGCACAAAAAATGTAAACGACTAGTATTTTCCAAGTCGTCTTGCAGCAGCACTAACGTTTAATCGACTAGTCTCGCACATCCCTAGCTCAGTGTCACACATTGTAGATGAAAACAGAAACCGGCTCATAGCTGATAATGCAGAGAAGCTTCTTTTCATCTCCAAAAAGGGCTGTATGGCTATGATAACATATAATAATTGAATTCAGTGGTTCTGCTACTATGTTGAGTGGTACTGGAATCCACTGAATGTTACAGGTTACATTTATGTGAAATGGGCAGCAGTGCCATGTTTGTTTAGGAAAACACCAAGTTGAATATTAAAATGTCAGCAACAGCATCAATTTGTGTATTTACTTTGTTACAGTCAGAAAGTGAAAAACAAGTACTCGTATCAGTACTCGGTATCGGTGCATCCCTAATTGTGATTATCTATATTATTTGCTGCTTCTTGTAATAAGTCTACAATCAATATGAGGGAAAAGCCAACAGATTCATAGATTCTCTTTGAAATGCAGATAATCTATTCATCCTAGTCCTATCGATAAATAAAACACCAAGATGTGTTGGCCACAGACAGTGTACACTACATGAAGCCAAACAGCATGAGAGATGTCACCAATTCAAGAACTGGCAGGGGACTGGGTTTTCGAGCCAAGTGCAAGCACACACACACACACACACACACACACATCCCCCTAACAAACAAAATTCTCAGTCAAACAGAGAGAAACTTTGCAAAAACTTGGCTACATGGCAACTAGGTTAATTGGGAGTTTATTCATACAAAACAGTAAATGCATACATGCCCTGTATGTGTTCTCATATGGGGAAGAAAGATGATAGCCATCACAGAGTAGAGAAACAGTGTGCGGGTATGTGCCTAGAGAATCATTATAAAAGAGAAAAGTGATATACAGCTCTTGCGCAACCAATGTTTGACATGACTAATATTCTTTACACATTAGTAATCATGCTCCCCTTGGAATGAATGGAATAATTTGCATGAGAATGAAAGTTTCTAAAAAAGAAAAAAGTCCTCGGTTACTAGGGGTGGCACGGTACATGAAAAAAACCTGAACCGTTCGGTTCGCTTGTCTTGGTTCGGAGTGTGTGCGTCGCACGGTTTCGACGCATGCGCAATGTATCCTCGTGCCCGTATGTTACCTCAGACAGTAGGTGTCCTTTTCGCGTGAAATAAGAGGTGTGTGTGTGTGTGTGTGTGTGTGTGTGTGTGTGTGTGTGTGTGTGTGTGTGTGTGTGTGTGTGTGTGTATACAGTAAAATAAAGTAAAAGTGGAGTGCTGCAGGTCACGTCACGTGTAGAAATGCAAGTGGGAGAGATAAGGAAGGCCGCCCGGAGTTGGAGGATGCGCCAGCGATGTATAGCTGGCAGGGCAGATGCAGTGCGTATGCGCACGTGCGTGCATTCACACACTGGCAGTGTTTGTCTCGTGCAGCTGAACCGCGGTTCGTGTATTGCAAATACAGACAAATATTGTCCATTCGGTCACATTTTCCGGTGTTCTCCTCCGACCCCTGTCTGTCTCATGCTTTGATTTATGATGGGCAGCATATATATGCTGCAGATGCGACCGTGTTCCCCTCTGTCTCATACACACATGCATATAACATGCTGTATATAAGTAGTTCACATGATAAATGTAACATTTAAAAGTTAAATGCTTCTAGTTTTAATAATTTAAACATGCCTTTGAAGTTTGGGCAAAAACTTCTGGCAGTGTTGTGTTTTTGTGTATTTTTTTTTTCTTTTCACAGCGCTGGATGTCGTATGGTGATTGTGAAACACACGGGACACTTCATGGTGAAATTTGTTAATCAGGTTAGCTGAATTAAAGCCACAGTGCATTGTTCTGATCAAAATTGACATGATTGACATGAAAAATGTTACGCCAATGTGTCGGACTCTGTAGACAGCCAGTTAAGAAACAACTTCTACATGATATAACAATTTTTTAATACTGTATCCTAATTGTGGATGATTAAGCTATATATCATATGCTGAAGTAAATTTCTTGAGTGTTAACGATAAAAAAAACAAAAAACAACAACAAGAACCGTACAGAACCGAAAACAGTGACCCTAAAACCGTGATACGAACCGAACCGTGGGTTTTGTGAACCGTGCCACCCCTATCGGTTACTATTCCAAACAAGGCTAGAGCAACAATTGGCAGAGAAAGCAAGAGAGCCTTGAGAAGACTGGATTGTCATTCGAGGCAGACTCTGAGTCACCTTCAGTGAGGAGAAGTCCCATTCATACAAATCAGGTAGCACAAAACAGAACCACCAGGCTTACGAAATAAAAACAAGATGGACTCAGAAACATCCTTATTCAAGTCATAAATTAATAAATCATTTTGAAAATGCAACAAACAAAATCATTAATAAATGTGCTGTGCAGCAACCCCTCTACTCAATTTTCTGGTCTTTTCTACTCCCTCACTGCACCTGTCTAATTAAAAGGACTTATTGCCATAATTAACAACATTAGCCATTTCACCTGCTTATATTATAAATAACAGTGTTTATTGGGTCACTGCAATCGGCCATCCATCATATCAGCCTTCGAAGAAAGGTCATCTCTGTCAATGATAGCTGTGTTTTCATCTTATGACATGCCCTCCTCACCAAGACAACCCAAGAAAGTTACAATTGTGTGCACACTCACTAAGCACTTATGTAAAATAAGCTGCATAATAATCAGCAGAACAATTGCTTTGATCAAAACTGGCGCTGATTTTCTTCAAATAAACATTTTTGTTTCTGAATCACACAGTAATGGAGTGGGAAGGTCATTGTGGAAAAGAAGTTTACCCAAAAACAGATCAAGGTTATGGGTTTCGTTTCACCCAGTAACAGTTGCTAGGAAACCCCCCTCTTACAACCCCCTACAACCTATTACAATATAAACAACACGGTCATAAATCATCAACATTAAATCATAAGCATCGTTTGGCATAAATGTGTGGTATTCATTGATTGAGAACTGCTCTGAAACTGCAAGTTGTACAACAGAGCAACGCTCATATTTATTTAATGAAATGACAGCCATGACTTCAGAAATCAAATTTGCCTTTGTCTTTTGACGCAAGTCTTTGTACCATTAAAACATCCTTCAACTTTCAGAATTTAAAATGTCCTCCTAATTATAAACAAATAATGTATTTACTGTAAAAAAAAAAAAAAGTTTCACCTTAAAAGGTCCCATGGCATGAAATTTTCATTATGAGGTTTTTCCAACATTAATATGAGTTCCCCTAGCCTGAATATTGTCCCCAAGTGGCTAGAAATTTTGATCGGTGTAAATCGAGTTCTGGCTGTCTTTCTCTGCCTTTGAGAAAATGACAGCTCAGATGAGCTGATCTTGAATTTTCCTGTTATGACGTCATAACAGGAACGGTTACCTCCCTTTCCTCCGCCCAGAGAATTTGGCACGCCCATGCGAGCGCCATATTTGTTTGTCCTCGAGGGATCATGGCTTGTGAACGAGTGAATGCTGGCAGTTTCTCAGTGTTTGGATGTACAAATGAAAACAGAAGTCTTTTTTCAGTTCCTTCTGATCTGTGATCAGTAATTTCTAGGGGTGTTTAATCTGTCTGATTTCCCGATTCGATTCGATTACGATTATTGAAGTCCCGATTCGATTACAGTCGATTTTCGATTATTAACGATTCTCGATTAGCGATTATTGATTTTCCATTTCACAACAGTAAACGAAAATACACTACAAAGTGATTGCAGTATAAAAAAAAAGTCAGCTACTGAATTACTTAACTCTTTTATTGAGTAACAACAACTCAAAGCACTTGTCGTGTAGTGTCGTGTAGTTACACAGAAATGAATACATCACATTGTGTTGGGACTCATCAAGTTGAACTAAACAATAACAAATAAATGAAAGGCTTATTTCCTTTAGGAAGTAGATCAGAACCAACATACTGTAGAAATTGGACAATTTTCTTCTAGAAAGACAACGTGTTCAGGTGGAGGAAGACTGCAGGTTGCAGTCGAAACATGTCAAGGTAAAGAAGAAGTTTTTTCTCCAAACACCTTGTCTTTCTAGAAGAAAATGGTCCAATTTAATCATTAAGAAGACAAAATGAACAGTTTCGAACAACTTACTGTAGCTTCAGCTTATATACTGTACTGTAGAACACAGTGACAAAATGTCAAGAGTGATGGATGCGGTGCGCGCGTGAGGGGGGCGGGAACGAGTGGAACGCTCGAGCTCCTCTCGTTCGTTTCCTGACGTGAGAAAGACAAAAGGGGAAAAAACGACAGAAGAAAAACGGGTTCGTGTCGGAGGAGTGTCGCGGCCCGTTCGGTTCCGTGAGCGGGAGCCGCGGGTCGGTGCAGCGGAGCGGCGGTGTGTTTCCAGCATCAGTCCGGCTGTGTGTGTGTGTGTGTGTGTGTGTGTGTGTGTGTGTGTGTGTGTGTGTGTGTGTGTGTGTGTGAGATCCGCTCATCGCGTCCTCAGGATCGCCTTAATTCCCGCGAATGTGCGCGTCGATGTGTGTCGCGCTCGCTCATCTGAAGTGCTCATAAATCTGCGGATTGAAGGCGTTTATTCGGTGTTTGTGCGCGAATCTGAGCCGTGCTAACGCGCTAATGCTAATGTGCCTGAGCTCCAGAGGAGGCGAGGCGGGAGGATTTCTAGAGTGTTCCCTCAGAATCATCTCAGCATTAACGACAGATTTACATTCATCTAATGAACACACACACACACACACACACACACACACACGGTGGTAGAGTCAGGTTTAGATAAATAAAAAAATCGATTTTTGAAAATTTAATGATCGATTCATGCTCGTCCATAACATACTCGCGATTAATCGATAATGGATTTTTTTCACCACCCTAGTAATTTCTGATGTGTAGCTAATTATTCAAGTTCACACAGAACTTTATTATTCGTGCTGCGACTTCTCTCTCTAGTGTTTTTGTACGTCCTCGTCGTGTCTATCTGTTCTAAAATGTGCATACAGTCGTGAGTTTCTGCTCAACATCAGCAGAGCCAAATCTTTAGAGATAAACCTCACACACGCCGAAGCTCGAGCTGCAGTGACTGGTCGGCCTTCAACATCACCGAGGCACCAAACTCAGCGCGAGATTAAGCAGAGGGGGGGGTAAGCGTGAGCGTATCCGGGCTAGGCTAGCCAGATATCTCCACAATAAACTAGATTACATTCGATTACTGCACTGTTGTGTCTTTGTTTGTGATGTGTACTCAATGCGCGTCACTGACGTTTTTCATATGATAGGAAAATATCTAAAAATAATACTATAATCAACACTTACTCGTAACTCGTTCATCTCGACAGCTGTAATGGTACATTACATGTGTTACAAAGTTGGTAGAATAAGGAGGAAGACGAGCTCGGCGTGACTGGTACTCGTGTTTATTCAGAACTCTCAGATACAAACAAAAACTCGCGCTGACAGCGCTCTCACAACTCAGTACAATATCACTTTGTTAGCAATCTCTCCATCTCTGGTCCATTGATGTCCGGTTTGCGAACGAATCGTTCTTTTGAACCGGTTCTTTTTAGTGAACCGGTCGAACCAGTTCACCAAATCGGACTGAATCGTTCTAAACGGTTCGTGTCTCGCTGATCCATCATTTACTAAAGTTACTAACTTTCTGACATGAGTGACAGTCCCTCCGACTAGAAATAAACTAATAACCTGAAGTATATGCTAGTAACTACAACAGTTCACTGAACTGAGACGTGCTGAGAGAACTGATGAGAAGTGACATCCGTCTCTCTGGCACAGCCTTGTGCCTCGTAGACCTCGTTAAACCACGCCCCCTCCACTCATTTCAAATGCAAAGATGTCAGCCAAACACAACAGTGGGCGTTTTTACTGAAGTCTCACAGCAGACACACCCCTTGAAACAGGGCATTCAGCCAGAATGGGACCTTTAAAGTAAGTGTTCATGCTGCCTTAAAAGTTTAGTCAACTCAAACATAGGTCTGCCTCCAGAGCAAGACATCAACAAATAGTTTTACATCACAACATAGGCCCAGCCGACACGTGCCTACACTGGATGAGACTTTACAGATGCCCGTTCACTTTACTCCATGTGCTTGAGTCTGCCAACAAGAGGAAAAATGGAAGAGTAAATAGAAGCATAAAAGAAAATTTGCTTTGACGCATCCTGTTTAAACAGCTCGTGTGCGTCTCTGTACAGACTTCAGAAGGATACCAGCTTCAGGAACAAGTGGATAGTTTATTTTTAATGGCATCCTGGATCTTGTCGGAGGATTATGTTCAGAGAATAGTGGAGCCACGGTATCAAGGTCCTGCCCACACTCATGCAGAATCGGTTAGCACAGTTTCCTGAAGAACAACTCATGTCGGTGGGAAATAAACGGTTATGGAAATAAGCGCCAATCTCCTTGTAAAAATTCTGTTGGTGCCTCAGTGACTATAGCATCAAATAACTCACTATTATCAAACTTATTTAATAAAACACTTGAACTTACAACAATGTGACAAAAATTACCTAAATGGCAGAAACTATCTTTGAAAAAAATGTATTTGAAGTGTAATTTGATTTTGTCTGATAAAATTGATAAAAAATTTATTTTGTCTCTCGTCCCATTACATTACACGGAGAGGGTGGGGTTTATGACCAATACTGGGACCAAACGCCTGGGGGGGCGATTGAGACGCTTTGGCTGCACTTTTCAGGACTTGTGTGGCACGCTTGCTTTATTACGGACAAGCCTAAAAGAAACCGCTCATTAAAAGTTGCTTATTTCAGACAGAGGGTCAGAATGAAGGTTGAAAATAATCGTTTTCCCACATACTTTTTTTGGTGCAAAAAAGTGAACCTCAAGGAACATAATAATTAAGGAACATAAAATAAGGAACATAAAACATAAAATAATAGCAAAAAAATCTATGCCATGACCCCTTTAAGATTTATAAAGGTGCACTATGTAACATTTTTTCTGTAAAATATCCAAAAACCACTAGGCCGGTGTTTTACATTTTGTTCAGTTGAGTACTTACAATATCCCAAATATTTGTAAATCGTGAGAAATTGTGATTTTACCAAGGAACCGGGATGTGTGAGGGAGTCGTCTGTCGATTGCGTCATACCCTCGGTTTCCGGTTTTATTTTGTAGAAACGCGTTACTCTTACTGCAGTGTGCTACAAGTATCATAGCAGCCACCGAGCGAATGCAGAGTAACGTCATAACTTTATTTTCAACACACTCAGATGTATCCATTATGATAAACAGAGCTGCGTTACCTCGTACTCATGACCGGAAAAGCGGAAGTGGCGCCGGTGACTGTCATAATAATAAAAGTCACGCTGCTCGCGAGGCGTGTTGCCTTCATCTCATTAACAATCGCTCCAGCGGCTTGCTCAGCTCCCACAACACTCGGACCTGCTCTGCTTCATACTACAGTAATGTTAATAATCACATCCATGAACATGATTTCTGCCCGAATCCAATCCCGATTCTTTTCCACCGGCTGTGAGGTGAAGACCACGTCCCAAGATTCTGCGCTCAAACGTGGTGTCATCAAACTACGCCTTTGTTTTGAATAGGCGACCTCTAGTGGATGGAAAAGTTACATAGTGCACATTTAAGACTTATGACCTTAAATTTCATAAAACTGATTTGTTTTTTGTTGTTGTTGTTTTTTACACACATTGAGCCCTGATGCAAGCATGAATTAAACCCATAAAATATATTTTAAACAACATTCTTATCAATTTTGAGCTCAAACTCTCTTTTCACCATCTTTCTTATCAATCACCACCACCATCTTGTACTGTACCTGTATGCATCACCACCTGGTACGGCAACAGTACCGCCCGCAGCCGCAAAGCCCTGCAAAGGGTAGTGCGCACGGCCAGCTGCATCATCGGAGGTGAGCTTCCCTCCCTCCAGGACATTTACGCCAGGCGGTGTGTGAAGAGAGCTCAGAGGATCATCAGAGACTCTAGCCACCCGAACCATGGGCTGCTCTCACTGCTGCCATCAGGCAGACGGTACCGCAGCATTAGAACACGCACCAGCCGACTTCAGAACAGCTTCTTCCCACAAGCAATCAGACTACTTAACTCCTGATCCATCAGGATCATAACACACACTGGACAGAATATCACTCCGCACAACCCACTGTAGATACACACACACATTGCATACACATTTATGTATCATTTATTATTTATCATTTATCATATAGCACCTATTGTACATAATTGGATCTCTACTGTGAATAATAATGTATACTGTACATTGTATATTATTATTATTATTATTATAGCTTAATGTATACTGTTTAATGTATGTTTAGTGTATATTGTTTAAAGTATATGTATATTGTAAGTATGTGTATATTGGCTAAAGCTGTGAGAACTACACTCACATTGTGTAAATTATTTATTGTTTATTGTAGAGTTTACTGTGCTGTGAGTAATTGTGGGCGCATCAGATGTGTAATCTGTTGTTGCTTAAATGTTGTACATGTCATGTCGTGACTGCTATGTTGCTCGGAACTGCACCAAGAATTTCACCTGCTGTTGCACTTGTGTATATAGCTGTGTGACAATAAAGTGAATTGAATTGAATTGAATACCTTAAGCAATCAGAGAAAAACTGTAGTGCAAGGGCCAACTCACATAAAACATACATTTTTGGATGTCAAAGAAAAGAGGGAAGGCGTAATGAGTGAATGTGGCAGAGAGTCTATCAGCACGAAGGTCAAGCTGAAGCTTTAATGGAACATGCATGAATGCCAAACAGACTTCTCCATCGACACTTTGCCAGGAGAGGCTATTAAAATCAATCCAGTAGCACCTCAGCAGAGGTGAGAGGCGCTAATCATGTCAATTGCAGTCCATTAGGCTCAATCACACCCACCTGCCAGTGATTGTCTTAACCTTGGCCGTCAAGACCAGAGAGGCAATGTGGCAATCGGGCTCAGTGCGCAGATGCCATTGACATCCATCAGATCACAACCCTGATTTCGACACATCGCAGGAGTGGAGTGACAGAAATACATGCCACATGTGCATGTGATAGACTGAAGCGGATATATAAGATGAGAGCTGATATGCTGTAATATAAGGAGGAATGGTATGTGGTTTGCTGAGAGACACGGTGACAAAAGCTATGTTGTCAAGCAGGGAAAAAAATTAAGTGAAATATAAAATTACATTATTTCAACACAGACATTTTGAAGTTTCATTTTTCATGGACATTTCAAGTAGTCAAAATTTCCTATTTGAAGAACATCCCAACGTGTGGCAACCAGTGTGTGTCCATGTGATTTTATTTAGCTTCTGAACACTTCAAAGCCAATTGCATCAATCTGGTTAAAGTCCAAATATGTTTTTCCTTGCAGAAATAAGCAGAAAAATGATGCTCGATAACGAGAGTTATTGTAAAGGCCACACCAAGCCAACGGTCGGCTGTCAGTGAGCGTCTGTCACGCCGCTATTTCTTTGAAGTCGGCTTGGTGTGTCCCAGGAGTGAAACAGTGAATTACTAAAAGATCTGGATACAAACTTGATGGATTAAATGGTTAAATTAATCGAATATCAATGTTTGAGGTAGGGTTGGATATCGGCAACTGCCTTACACTAAGATACGCATACGTCATAATTCAATACATTGCGATGCGTGAAACTTTTCATACGCATGAGAGAGGCCGTTTCATTCACTCTTGTATGGTTTGAGCCTTTATGTTGGAATTTTGGTGGGCGAAAAATCTTACTAAACTTCCAATTGTTATATTAACAACAGTGTTGGAACAAACGGACTAAACTGCGCTCTGTAAACAAAATAGATAAATGCAATAAAATAGATCTACTGCTGTAGCTACACAGCAGTGGTTGACATCTGAAATTCAAGAAGGCTGAAGTTTGCTCTTCTAAAGATCATACAAAAAGTTTGAACTTTACTATGTCAGGCGCAATATAGATATCAAAATCATGCAAAAATAAGGTGACTGAGCCAAAGCAAGTTTACGTCTGTTCTGTTTGGGTAACATCTCCACCAGGACACATCCATCTGCATGTGCATGTCTGCTTATCCGTCCGTCTTCATTTGTATCCATCTCTGCCTCAGTCTGTGTGCAGATCTCTGGCCTTCCTCCAATCTCCAGGTTTGCGTCCGAAGGGCGATGCGGTCTGTCAGGAAGAAGAGGGGAATTGACTGGGCTGACAGCTGGTCTCCGCGGATACAGCTGGGGTCGGGATAAAGAGCCAAAGGCAAGTTCAGAGCTGCATAGCAATCAGCGCATCAGGGGAGTGACAGACAGGGCCAAGAGGTTAGGAACGAGGGAGAAAGACACCATCCCAAACCATATCACACTTTCTTCAGGCCTCGTCCTCAAACAGCATCAGAGACATCAGGATGGTAATCTCACCGGCGCATGCAATATTCATTTTGGGATGCAGTGCATGCATAACAGGAGCACTGTCGACTAGCCCAAATTGAAGGCCTCACCAAAGAACATCACGAGAGCAAGAGTCCCACTAGCCACTACCATCCCTACAAATATCTCAGCAGCTTCAGGTTCAACTGCACCATTCTGGTTCTGCTTCTATGTCTCACTGTTGCCATGGATACAAAAAAAAACAATCTCTCACAGTGTGTGTGTGTGTGTGTGTGTGTGTGTGTGTGTGTGTGTGTGTGTGTGTGTGTGTGTGTGTGTGTGTGTGTGTGTGTGTGTGTGTGTGTGTGTGTGTGTGTGTGTGTGTGTG
This sequence comes from Romanogobio albipinnatus, assembly GCA_023566225.1. Lineage (NCBI taxonomy): Eukaryota > Metazoa > Chordata > Actinopteri > Cypriniformes > Gobionidae > Romanogobio > Romanogobio albipinnatus. The sequence continues at coordinate 12,248,946 of CM042254.1, forward strand.
TGTGTGTGTGTCAGAGAAAGTGGTTCTCATCATGCCAGTCATGAACGCTCATGCGGTAGCTGCTAGAGTCTATGCTCTCTCTCTCTCTCTGTTCAATACAGACACTCCTACTGCAGTGGCTTAGAGTGTTCTCAGACACTGAGCACTGTCACCCCGACAGAATATCACTGTCTCGATCTACAGGGGCCATTTTTGCCTTCCAATATTAAATGGACTAACTGCCCTACAGGGTAGCCTAAAAAAGCATTTGGACTGTACTTGCAATACTCTGTTTCTTACTTATTGAGATCAATTGTATTCTGCTTTCAAATAAGGATCCTTATTTTCACAATGATGGAAATTCAATAACCTTCCTTATTTTCCTAATATTCATTTCAAAATTAGTATGGTGCCAAGTGTGCAAAGTCCACATCACCAACATTCATTACAAAAATGGCTTCAAAGAACCTACTGAAATAAATAATTTGGGGTTTGTAGGAAGATGAGTGAATTCCTCAACGCAAATATAGAGAGGATCCAATTTTAAAAGAAAAACAAGAATTGGTTTACATTTCACCATATGAAACATCTGAATACACGCAGAGGTTGGGCAACAAATAATCATTATGAAATTATTTTAATTTAAATTCTTTAGAATAGAAAAATGTTATACTGTAAAAAAAAAAGTAAAAAAAAAGGGTATGTAATTCCTACCGAAAAATATTTATACTACAGTACAAACCTTAAAAAACTGTAAAAAAAATCATTTTTTATTAAGTTACCTTGCCATATATGGTAAAACAAAATGTAAATGGTAAAAAAAAAAAATGACAACTGCATTAAATAATGTTATGAGATTGTTTTAAATATGTTTGAATATACAAATAAGAAGTGTTGGAAAGATGAAAAACCTCCAGTAGGTGGCAGCAGGTGACCATCTTAATTAATGAGTCATTGAGTCATTCATTCAAACAATTCATTCAAACGGTCATTTACGAATAGGTCATTAAATCTTTGATTCAACCGATTCATTGAAAAAACTGAATCATTCAGTAACACGCCGTTGCTGTGAGAGGCGTTATGGTTCTGCTGTGATCTTTGTTTGGAACTATTTTTGCTGCTGAAATCGAACAAAAACACTCAATATTGCATCTAAAATGTAAGTGACTTAATGTTAATTAATTGTTTATGGAACTGTCATATGAAATCTGTGTCGTTTTCAGTCTTGATGGTATTCAGGAAAACAGCACTCTTGGTTCTGTGATGTTGCTTAACTGTAGGCCATCATATGTTATAAATATAAAACATTTTAACCGTGTATGTTAACTGAGTTTCTTTGTTTGAGCGGCGCTGATATGTTGTGATTTCTCCTCGAGAGCCTCCGTCAGTTCATTATACATTTTATATTATTATCCACTATCGAGCGCCACTTACACTAAATTAATGCAGAATCATTGTTACATTTTACATTTACATTTATGCATTTGGCAGACGCTTTTATCCAAAGCGACTTACAGTGCCCTTATTACAGGGACAATCCCCCTGGAGCAACATGGAGTAAAGTGCCTTGCTCAAGGACACACTGGTGGTGACCGCTGGGATCGAACCAGCAACCTTCTGCATATCAGTTCCATGGTTTAACCCACTGGACCACCATCTCACATGTGGACCACCATCTCACATTTTGGAGAATTTGGAGTGTTAATCAGGATACTTGTCCGGTCGGGCAAGTAAAATTCTCTTTCACTTGCCCCTTATAAAAAATCCACTGGCCCCACTTTATATTAGGTGGCCTTAACTACTATGTACTTACATCAAAAAATAAGTACAATGTACTTACTGTTTTTATATTGTATTGCAAAACACTTTTGCTGATATTGAGGTGGGATTCGGGTAGGGTTAGGGACAGGTGTGGTGGTATGGGTAAGTTTAAGGGAAGTGTCAACAGTGTAATTACAAATGTAACTACAGAAATTAATTACAGATGTAATTACATACAGGTATATTTTAAAATGTAAGTACAATTTAAAAACATGTATGTACACAATAAGTGCTTTGTATCAAATGATTAATTAAAATGTTAGTACATAGTAGTTAAGGCCACCTAATATAAAGTGGGTCCAATCCACTTGTCACGGACAAGCGTTAATGTTGAGCCCTGTATAAGAGAAGTCATATTAAAAAAACAATTCATCAAATCTTTCGGAATTTAATTTCAGAAGCATCAGTAGGCTACTACATTCTCTTGAATAAATTATTCAATGACAAACACATTTTAACAGTGCCGTTTTTTGAAAGATAACTATTTTAATCGCTACTGTAGACATCAGTATTTATATTTGAACTACTTTTATCCCAATACTTCTGTGATAATTTGAACTATTGTAACAAAGAAATAATTATACTATGAGGTTGAAATAAAGACTGCTTTCTCTGGGTAGCGCCAACACAGATTTGTAGGTTGAGATATGATTTTTGTCAAAGGTTTAATAGACAGATTAATTGATTTCAAATTGACAACACAAGATAAATTGACTTTGTGATGCAGTTTGCTTTCTCCGAAGCGCTGGGTAGTATCATCACTTCCTCTCGTCCGCTAGAAAGGGACATTACGTTACGTGTCATAATTACATCACGCATAGATATTATTTTGTTGGAACAAAAGTGGGTAACTTCCGTTGGAACAAAAGTGGGTAACTTCCGTTGGAACAAAAGTGGGTAACTTCTGTCCACCTCATCTATAAACAAGGACTAAAAGCAATTTATAAATCAATTTAATCTGAATGGATATTTATTCTGGAATTTAAAAAATTGTAAACAATAAAATTGTGATAGCTAGGTGAATGTTCTCCCAGCCCTAATAAGTTACAGTGAAAAAGAGTAAAGGTGATGATACACGGGGAAACTTTGAGCAATGTTGCCCCGAGTGATGTTGCTTGGGAACTTTCCCATTGAGAACGGGCAAAAAAAATTATATCTGAATACTTTAGAACGGTTGTTGTTAGGGATGCACCGATACCGATACCAGTACTTGGGTGTCGGTCCGATACTGTTGTCAAGTACTCGTACAAGTAAAACTACCCCGATACAACCGCACCCGATACCACTTTATGGCAACGCATCTTCGGATGCGGAGCCGTGGAAAGTTACATAATTCGGCGTGCACACCGCGGCGCCAAGTGCAGAGAGGTCTCGCGCTCTCAAAGCGCACGACTGCCATAGTATGGCGTCATTTTTGCCGCACGCACCCGAGCGCTAGTGCAGACGCGGCGAGTATAAACCGAGCGCCAGAGAAAACCAACGCATGCAAAACCTGAGGTAAAATTAAATGATTTTGTTTTGCTGCAGATATACACTTCTCAAAATAATATATTAATTTCAAGATATAACATTAACACAACAGTAATTTAAACATAGCCTTTGTAAAAAATATATATTTAAAGCTAAACCTTAAATGTGCCAAAGAAAAGTAAACAACTAGTATTTTCAAAGTCGTCTTGCAGCAGCACTAACGTTTAATCGACTAGTCTCGCACATCCCTAGCTCAGTGTCACACATTGTAGATGAAAACAGAAACCGGCTCATAGCTGATAATGCAGAGAAGCTTCTTTTCATCTCCAAAAAGGGCTGTATGGCTATGATAACATAATAATTGAATTCAGTGGTTCTGCTACTATGTTGAGTGGTACTGGAATCCACTGAATGTTACAGGTTACATTTATGTGAAATGGGCAGCAGTGCCATGTTTGTTTAGGAAAACACCAAGTTGAATATTAAAATGTCAGCAACAGCATCAATTTGTGTATTTACTTTGTTACAGTCAGAAAGTGAAAAACATCTGATGAAAATAAAACATTGTTAGAAGAACTGTAATGGTATTAAGTACTCGTATCAGTACTCGTAAGTAATATTGTAAAATATAAGTAATCGTTCTTGGTCTGAAAAAAAGTGGTATCGGTGCATCCCTAGTCGTTGTCCCTGTGTTTCACTAAAATGCCCTGTGTATCATCACCTTAAAAGGAAATTCCCAGAAGTCCCTGTGTATCATCACATAGGGCTGCACAATAATGGGGTTTAAACTGATAATCATGATGAAACAAAGTGGCTATGTAGTTTTCAAAAGATTTACATTATGAAAACTGGTAAACCCTTAAAAAGCTTCTCTGAAAAGCTAAAGCAGTGAAATATATTATAATAATTCCAATACCTCCAACTTATGTTAATTTTTACTTTGTATTGTACCTCAGAGGTTGTTATTCAGCAAACACAATCGCAAACTTTCCTTTAAATTGAGCAGAATATCTCAATGGAGATCGCTAAACTCCAAAATACATGTTTGTCTGTGTTTTCAGATTATCAGCACTTTGGTTGACTTTATTCTGGTGGCTTTCAGTACTTTGAGACAAACAGCAGATTTGGTACAAGTAGCTTGATATATTGACATCATATCATGTAATGAAATAAGGTTATAAGCTGTAAAATAGATAAGTCACCAATATGCCATCCTGCGAGCACACTCTCTGGGTACAGAGTGAAACAAGGAATTACCTTAAATGTGAAAAGGAAAATAAATGTTGTAACAGAAGAAGCAATCAAAATCAGTGACAGATTGAAACAAAGTCAAGAACTTGTTCTTGCATCTCTCAGCAAACATTGAAAAATCTTGTACTTTCAAAGAGCATGTTTGACTCGTGCTGTACCTGAAAGTCAGTGAATATTAGAACAAATTGCTAAAAAATAATAAATATATATTTTAAAACAACATATAAAAAAGGTCTTTAGAATGCAGGAAAAAGCATACATCCTACATTTCAGGCCGTTGGAAGAGGCAACGTCATGCTGGCCTTGATGACAGCTTAGTTTCAGTTAGCTTTTCATCGCACCAGGTAATAAGTGCAGCCACCGAGGGGAACAAGCTATCATCACTTACTTAGAAATCTCCAGGTGTAGCATGTTTGAGACCTGAGTGACAAGCTGAATAAGAAAATGACCTTTCATTACAAAGTAACCCCCCTCAAAGTTCAAAGACAACAGAGGAAAAGGGATGAGGAAAATTGGACATAATTGCTCTGGCCTTGATAGTTGCAGCTATACTTTCCCTGGCATTGTTGTTTCATGCGTTTGAAAAGTCAGATCCTTTTTCATTTAGGCCAGTCAAAAGTTAACTGCACCATTAAGGCAGAAGAACATGTTGTGATAAAAGAAGAGCATCACTGGCAGCTTCTGTAATTGGTTCTTCCGCCATTCTATTCAGTAAGCCCAATGCTGCCATTTGGCCTTTCAATGAAGCAAGAGCATCCTCCATTTGGACCCCTTACCATACAACCCTATACTTTCTGCATTTGGTCCTTATTTCTTTTCCTGTGTTACTAATTTTAGAGACACTTACTGTATGTGTGGATGTCGAAGTCATCCTGTAACATTCAGAAAGGATTCCAACTAAATTTTCCAAATCTCAATCAACAAGTCCTGCAGTACCACAGCGGTACTGTCTACACATCACTCTGGGAACATTTCACATTAAGCTGCTCAAACTCCTCCAGTCCAAATGAAGGGAGGAAGAGAGAAGTCAGGGGGCTGTCAGAACAGCATGAGAATGAAAGCTCCCTGTAAAATCCATCTAGTTGTTTTGGCTCTGGATGTATAACAGCAACTATACAAGCTGAATTTATCTGGGCATATATTCCATCTTTCCACCTCAAATCTCCTTGATTTTTTGTTCTCCCAAGTGCATTCTTGCAAGTCCGCAACAGAGAAATCAATCAGGTATCATAATTGGTGGTAATGAGTATGGTTGGGTACCGAAAACCGGTGCCAATACCTATTATAACCGGTATATAACTGGACTGAATCAGAGAGCAGATTTCGGTTCCTCATTTCAGTGCCACTTAACCCTTAAATGCATGACCATTTCGCCAATCATTCTTACATATTCAGGTCTTTCTTTAGCAACACAGATCTATCTCTAACACAGATGTATCTCTGCCTGACGCAATAATATAAAACTCTCCTGATATTAGTGTAACAATTACAGAAGAATAAAATAAAGCATTTTCATTACCTTTTGGAGCTTGGAAGGTTTCAGTTTGAGCGGATGCTTTATACCATCATCACTGTCCTAGTCAGAGCTCATTTCCGAGTACATTCAGCATCTGGCTCATATTCAAGATCTCAAACATATTCTCAAAACGTTCACTTTCACCATCAATATTTTGATCACTGACAGCTTCTCCACCAGATCCACCATAAAGTGACAGTGGCACTAATATTTGATTGCATTCAGTACTTGCCCTGCAATAAATAAATCACTGAGCCATTTCAAGTTTTGCAGATTATACTTATTGTTTCGTTGTCAGTCTGCAGTAACTACGAGTGAAACGTCACTTCATCATTGTGTATCAAACATTGCCACTTTGTGGAATAAAGGTGAATTGCACTTATTCCATCATTAAAGATTAAATTATTATTGTGCAGAAAAAAAAAATGAACATACAATCTTACACACCTCGGGTCGTTAGCGACCCTATACAATTTTTTACAAAAAATTTATGGAAAAACAGGTATTATTTTATAATTTTACAAAAAAAAATTGTTATATTGTTTGTAATGAACTGATTGAGGAATACTAAGAAGGTTGATGTCAAACTTTAAAAAAATTAATAGGAAAGAGGGTAGTGAATGACGTCCCGGGTCACTAGAGACCCAAGGTATTCCCTCACCATGATATGTTCCCTTGTTCATTCCTTCCAGAAAAATGCGGCTTTTTTTTGTGATTGTTGCGGGCAAAAATCCTTGATTATGCGGCATGTTTTCTTAAAAAATGCAATGAAAAATGCGGGAAAACGCAGGATATTTATGCAATTTTATGCGATGAAATTGCGGGAACTTGCAAAAACTGTGGTTTGATGAAAAAGAGAAAAAAAGCACTACATCACAGAAAGTGCTGGGAATATTTAAGTTCTCATCTGGTTTTATTGAAGACCTTAATAAACACATGGCTCAAATTTACAAAACATTGAGTCAAATAAGTTCTGTAGCTTTACAAAAGGAATATGATACAACTTGAAAAATGAATAAATAACTTCCTGTTTTCCTGAGGTAGATATACAAAACAGACATTTAAGTGCTTCCAATGCACAAAGTGCAATCTCTTAAAGGGTTAGTTCATCCAAAAATTTTAATTCTGTCATTAATGACGTCCCCTCATGTCGTTGGACACCCGTAAGACCTCCGTTCATCTCTAAATAACGAGTTATATAGTGATGACTGATTTCAAAACACAGCGAGTCGATTCATGATTCGGATCGCGTGTCAAACTGCTGAAATACGTGAATTTGGCGATCCAAACCACTGAATCGACTCATTGATTCATAACGCTTCAAAGCTTCATGATGCTGTGTTTTGAAATCGGTCAACACACCGGGAAACTGCTTTGCACGGTCTTTTGCTGTTATTTTTGATGGCAAATGGGAGTTTGGGCTTCATCATGGTTTCACCGATATCTATGGTTTCACCACGGGGGTTTGCAGCTTTTCGATGATGTTCACGTCGGGTAATTACGTCACTTCAAAACATTCCCATGGCAATAGGCGGAAATGGCGGCTCGTGTGAAGTAAACAAACATATATTTCAACTTTCTGCTAATATATACAGTACTGTGCAAAAGTCTTAGGCACGTTAGTATTTTCACCCCCAAAAATGGTTTTAAGCCAGTTATTTATAACTTTTGTAATAGTGTGTCAGTAGGTTATATCAGTTTACATTTTCAAACATTAATTTTGCCATTAATTGTAATAATCCATTCCAGTGAGATTTTTGTATGCAGAAGGAGTCTGACAACAGAGCTATGATCCACACAGAGATCTGATCTCACCATCATCGAGTCCGTCTGGGATTACATGAAGAAACAGAAAAAACTGAGACTAAATCCAGAAGAACTGTGGCAGCGTCTCCAAGACGCTTGAAGAAACCTTCCTGCAAAGCTCCCTAAAAAACTATGAGCAAGTGTCCCAAAACAAAAGCTGTTTTCAACGCAAAGGGTGGTCACACAAACACTGATTTGATTTAGTTAATAGAAGTTAACTGATCAAAAAAATTAACAGTCTACTTATGACATTATTTTTGAATGTCATAAGTAGACTTGACTTTACAGCATTTTTACCCAAGTGTCTAAGTACTGTAGCTTTACAGGAAGGTTTCTTCAAGCGTCTTGGAGACGCTGCCACAGTTCTTCTGGATTTAGTCTCAGTTTTTTCTGTTTCTTCATGTAATCCCAGACGGACTCGATGATGGTGAGATCAGATCTCTGTGTGGATCATAGCTCTGTTGTCAGACTCATTCTGCATACAAAAATCTCAATGGAATGGATTATTACAATTAATGGCTAAATGAATGTTTGAAAATGTAAACTGATATAACCTACAGACACACTATTACAAAAGTTATAAATAACTGGCTTAAAACCATTTTTGGGGGTGTAAATACTAACGTGCCTAAGACTTTTGCACAGTACTATATTTATATATATATATATATGACTTTTTTTGCAATGAAAATGCAGGGATTATGAAATCATGCTAGCCCCACATATTTTGCATGCAGAAATAGGAAATTTATGCAGCGAAAGTGCGGCGTATTTGAAAAAATGCGGCCCCCGCATAAATATGCGGACTTTGGCTGATTATGCATTAAATCACGCGATCGCATAATCTCGTTTTTCTGGAGGGACTGAACTTGTTGAAGCAGCATTATGGCTGTGCCGAAATTCTTTACTCTTCCGCTCGCGTGGTCTCTTGATGGGGGAGCTGAATGTTTAGCCCAGGACAATGCTTTCTGAAGAGTAGCCCAGAATGTCAAGTGACAAATTTGAACACCTTCTCTGGCAACTGCACCTATTCTCTGCTAAATTGAGCGGGCTATGACTCAACTAGAGCAACTTGCATAAGTTGCATTAAAAAAAAATATTTTCAGAAACATTTGAGATTTTGAGCTTGCCGTGCACTTGCACGTGTCACACTTAACATGCAATCACTCATTTGTCACTCTCTAGGACAGCTGAGCATTCAATAAGACAATTTATTCTGGTTTAAGGAGCATTACAGTGCAACTCTGAGTTCAAGCTTATTTAATTCAAAAGAGACAAATATGAAAATAAAAGGTTGAAATGCAATATTTAGCCCTAAATGGAGTTGAAGGTCTCTTTCATGAATCCAACTATTCTAATATCAAGCCACTATCAGCCAGGTTAACTAGCCTCTTCCCAAGTTGGCCTATTCACTTTCATATAAATAATATTAATCATCTTCCTTCCTCTACGTTCTGCCATAATGGCACGGGAAAGGTTAACCATTTGTCTTGAAAAAAAGGAGAAACTGGAGAATTATACTAATTAGGAGAAACTGGGAAGTATACACAAAAAGGTAAGAAAGGTAAAGACAATGCTGGATTTAAAAGTATAACCTCCACTTCATTTCTTCCTCTCACCTCCGTTTTCTTTATCGGGTACATGCAGCTCATCCTAAACACTGAATTAATAATGGCACAAAAAACTGGTTATGAAAACATGTGTCATGTTCTTGGAAATCATTACTGCCTCAATGCCCTCTTTTGTGGTGTTATTGTGACACCTACTGGTCAATACAGATACTTTACACAATATTTTTTTCCCCAAAAGAACAATATAAAATGTGAACAATAATAATGACTGCTTTTTTCCAAACACATTATAGCTGCCAAGTAACTGTTGAGAAAATAAAGTAATAGTGAATTTGTGACAGTGAAAAAGAACCTGTGGAAGCATTTCTTTGAAACAAGTAAATTGACTAATCAAATCTTAAATCTGGTTCGGATTGATATACTATTGATAAATAATACATTATCCCTCTCCATTACAAAACCAGCGTAAATAATGGCTTCTGGAGATCTATGTTGTTTTGTCCAGTGCTACGCAGGGTAAAAATGAAAATAAATAAACTCAATTTATGATGTTACATCAAATTTAGCTGAATTTTGAATTAAAAGTGTCCACTCCACACTATTTGTGAAGCTTCTGGGCAGTACACAAATAGATGCTCTCGTGACAGTGACGTAGTAATTAATTACCTTCTTACAAAAAGTAAAAACTGTTTGAAATGAATTTCAAGTCCAAGCTATGCATGATAATATAAAGGTTTGTTAAGTACAAGTCAAATTTCCATTCTGATTCTACACATGCAGTCAATGGTAACTAAAAATTTCAGCAGACTAAATCCTACTAATCACATTAAAAGGGTCAGAAACCACAGGAGAAGAACAATACAGTCTCTTCCGGGAACACAGGAGACAGAGAGATGACAAGAGCAGATCAAGCACAGCCTGTGACCAGTCAAAGACCAACTGAGTTTCAAGACAATCCACTACTGGAATTATAAGTCGGCCTGTGGACCACCTGCAGTCTGAACTGCTCATTGCAAGTTCAGCTGTAAAAAAAACACACAACGGGGAAATGGCCTCGAACAGTCACAGCATTCCACACATTCTGACAGTAGACCTCATTCTGATAAAAGAAGTGCACTTAAGCTTGGTACTCTGTGACTCAGCAAGGGTGTGTTGATGAAAACATCTCAGGACTGTTAGCCAAATACCACACATGCATTTAGAATACAAAAAGCCCCCATTTTCAAACAGATGGAGCAGTTTATATGAAAAGCAACTAAAATACAGTTCCTTTGTCTGTACCTGCTTCAACAGACAGGAAAAATGTGACTGCAAGAAAGTGCAATCAAGAATTACTGCATTTACATACTTTAGCCATAACAACTGACAATCTACAAAATAGTCCAACAAAATTGTCTACTATGGTTTTCAATACACTGCCATTCAAAAGTTTTTGATCGGTAAGATTTATGTTTTTAGAAGAAGTCACTTATGCTGCACCAAGGCTGCATTTATTTTATAAAAAATACCACACACACAAAAAACTGTAATATTGTGAAATATTAAAAAAAATGTAAAATAACTTCTATTTTAACTGTTTCTTTTTTTTTAATAATGTATTTCTGTGATGCAAAGCTGAATTTTCTGTCTTCAGTGTCACATGTTCCTTCAGAAATAATTATAATATGATGATTTACTGCTCAAGAAACATTTATGATTATTATCAATGTTGAAAACAGTTGTGTAAAAAAAAAAATCTGGATTCTTTTGAAAATTCAGCTTTGCATCACAGAAATTTCTGGTAATGAGTAGGGTTGGGTACATTACATTTTAAAATGTAAAATTATATTTTAAAATATATTCAAAAAGCGTTATTTTACATTTTAATAATCTTTCACAATATTACTGGGGTTTATTGTATTTTTAATAAAATAAATGCAGCCTGGGTGAGCATAAGAGACTTCTTCTAAAAACATAAATCTTACCGATCAAAAACTTTTGAACGGCAGTGTATCTACACTGGGGGGTTTTAAACTGGGGTCAGTAGGGTTCAGTACCCTAATTCCGAACCGTCAGGAAGATGTTTTGAGTTGGGGGTGCTGTTTTTTTGTATGGGGGGTGGGGGGGATTCACCACATTTTTATAAGAAACAATATAGAGTCTATAAAACACGAAATCACAACAAATATATCGGTGAGAATACTCGTTTAAACAGCATACACACCAGGACATTCGACTGCACATCACATTTTTCTTGCAATCGTAAGGGCCTACATTAAGCCTTTAAATAAAAGGGTTATTGAGCTATTTACACAGTCATATACAATAAAAGAACCTGCACAGCAACAGGAAATAATAATGAACGCAAAACACCTGCCTACCTTACCTACCGCTCACGGTAAAATGACGTGCTCTCAAATCCCGCTCCGACATGACATTTCTCTGTACTGTAGCCTACTTGTAGCCATTAAAACACATATTTAGTTTCAGTTTAAATATTATAATGTTTTTTTTTATTTAATTTACGTTGAAAAGTGAACAGGACACATAAGATGCATAATATGTCAGAAGACATATGGGGTCTTCAATAAGTTCAATAACATTTCAATAAGTTTTGTTTTGTTGAAAGCCTTTCTTTAAACTGAATTTCGTTTTGTATAACCAATTTGTATTTAATCAATGTTTTATCAACCAAATTGCCCGGATTTAATAAATAATAAGCAAATAGCCTACAACAGACAATGACATGGAGGCGGTGGCGCCGCATGAACAATGGCTTAAATGAACAACTACTAAAAAAAACGAAGAAAAAAAAAAAGCTATTTATTTCAGATAGGCCTATATTTTGTTCTGCATGTCTCAAAGGGAGTTCTGGGTTGAGCGTGTGCGGTGATGAGCGGAATGAGTTTCAGAAATGAACAGAATTTTCAGAAAGGCATTCTCACTCTGGAGGAAATATTACCGCTTTTTCTACGCGCACACCGCAACGGTCACAATATGACCTCATGTCTGTTTTAAAAACATAATTCAACATAAAAATAATACTTTTTAATGGGCCACTTAAAATGTTTATTACAAATTAATTATTAAATTCTAAAAATGAATAAATGTAAATGAACAAAAATTTGCATTGCATTTGCAATCCTTTGAAACCACTTCCCGTGCCCCTGCGAACCATAGCAGGGGCGCGGTAATAAAGTCCGGTAATAATAGTCCGGTAATAAAGGGTGGAGCTAGACTCATGATTGGTTGAGAGAGAATCGTCACTCGTGCATGCTTTTTTGGCTGTTTTCCCTTGCAGCCTTAGCTCAAACAAAGCATGTCTTCTTGTGACAAACAGACAGATACATCACATATATCAATAGAATTTTTAAAATGTATTCAAATAGAAAACATTAATTATAAATTGTAATAATACTTCACAATATCACTGTTTTGATCAAATAAGTGTAGCCTTAATGAGCATAAGATGTTTTTTCAAAAAATCTTAACTACCCCAACCTTTTGAAGAGTATATAGCTGCCTTAAGAAGGTATTTAGGGGTTCTTGGCATTACAAAGTATGAAAACACCTGACCTAAACCACAGTGATATTTACAGAAGTCAAAGAACATTATTTAACAGTGGCACAGTGTCACTCATCATGTTGGGAGGGCTTTCAGAAAAAAACACTGTGCTTACACCGGCAGTACCAAACCAAGATTGGATTATTCGGTCTTATCCCTGAGCTAATTTTATCCTTTAATTTAGCACTGGCAGTCAACAACTAAGTTAATGGCAATGAAAGAGAGGTTCAATATGTGTGGGTGTGTTTTTATCCATCTGTCTCTCTCCTGTCTGTTTAAACACAACCAAAAAAACAAAAAAAAAAAAAAGTGTTGCTGTTGCTTTATTTAATCTAAAAAACAGCCATCATGCTGTCAATTTGAAGTAGAATCTTCAATTTGTATAAAATAAGACATTTCATTTCTGAAGAGCACTGACAAAAGACTTAAAGCTACACTGTGTAACTTTTTTAGTTTATTCTTAGCTAAAAACACTTAGTTCTTTCAAAAATATATATGTGCTCATTAATGTATATTTACTTCTTTCAAGTAATAAAGTATTCTCATAAGTGTATAATATGCCATTGAAAATACATACGGGTAAGGGGTTCGAATGGGGGTCGCCATGTTGCCCCTCCATCTTTAAAGTACATTAGCCAAAGAGGGACATACCTGTAAATTCAAGCTTCGCCGATCGCGTTTTAACACTCTGTAACGAGTAGGAAAATAGTGTGGCCCCTTTAAGAGCGTTCGCCCCGGGTTGGAGCGCCTGCGTTCTGTCTGTCTGTGTGTGTGTCTGTGTCTGTGTGTGTGTCTGTGTGTGTGTGTGTGTGTGTGTGTGTGTGTGTGTGTGTGTGTGTGTGTGTGTGTGTACTGCGCCTCGAGCTCCCATGTGTGCGGATTATTTTCTGTCTTCTGTTGCTAACATTCATTTATTTTTGTTTTGTTGGGTAATGCTGTGGACGGAAGTGGAGTTTGTGCCGGACTCTTGTGGGGGGTTCCGCGGGGAATAAAGTGTGGGCTGTTTGACGTCAATCGCCTCCGTGTTTGCATCGACTCCAGTTGCGTTGAGTGAGCTATCCGTATTTTTCACTCGGACACACGCGTTACAACTCGATGGCGAATGTGAAGAGGGGGATTGCTGGATCGAACTGGAAGCCATGTTAATCTTGGACTAAATCGGCCACCGTAGGAGTTAAAACGAAATCGGAATTGGGAGGAAAAGAAACTAATATTTACTGGATGGTCATATACCCTTTCACCGCTAGATGGGGGAAAATATCACACAGTGTAGCTTTAACGAAGTTATTATAGTGCACAGATCAAACCTATGTATGTGTGGATATTCTGGTTTTATTATGTTCACTTACCTACATACTTGAATTTATATAAAGTATTAAGTTATGGTCTAAAGACTGGTGGTTTCTTTCCTTAACTGTCACCCCCATTTTTGGGCATAGACATGAAAATGTACTATACAAACTTAAACAGCTGTAATTCATGAATGCTTTGGGATACAGACATAATGTTGGTCTCTTTTGAAAGAAGACACTTTGGGGATTATTGTTAAAGTGGAATAATTAAAATGTATTAATATTTCTAAAAGTTATTAAAGTTTAATTTTATTGTTATGAAAATGGTATGTAATATGTAATATTTTATATATAAAAAAATATATGTTTCAGCCTAAATGCTAGAATGTAAAAGCCACAAGCCTAAATGAGATGTGTGTCAAATTTCAGCTTGATATCTCAAAAAATGAGGTTTCTGTGAGACTTTTAGTTGTCACATCACAAATGGCCACTAGGAGACACCCTTGTTCATTGTTGATTCCCAAAGGTCACTTAGTTGCTTGAACTTCCATCTGACACCTCAGCACAAACACAGAGAGAGATTTTTAAAAAAAAAAAAAACATTTAATTTTTTTTTTTTTTTTTTTTACTTTTTTCAAAACATTTCACAAACATGTTCACTATTCTATACAAATAGCAACAGAAACACGAACATGACTAGTATGAAAGAAAATAATAATGAAATAAAAATACTGGAAAAATAAATACCAAATAATTTCCAATTTTTCAACTATTTATAAACTATTTACAACTATATACAATTTTTCACAACTTCTGAACACTACAAACTATTTACATCATGCCAGTAATTGAAGCAATCGCGTGTTGATTTTTTGAGGTGCACTCTTGTCATAAATTCATTTATTACTTTTCCTACATAATTTTTAACAAAAAACAGGGCTGACATATCTATTTAGGAGGCTTAGACCTTTCGACCGATATAAAGTTTGTCATGATTAGATAAAGATTTAATTGTTAAATATTGAAGCAAACGCAGGCGTCCCGCCAGCGGGACGGTGACAGTTAAGGGGCTTGACAAAAAGACTTATTTGCTGAACCATACTGAGTCCATTCATTCAATGTTACTTTTGTCAATATTCATGACCTTATTTGACATCATTTTTGTATCTGACAGTGTTGGCCAATATAGAATAGCAGGCAACATACACATTGTGAGAATATACCTCTGAAAGTAACAGATTAATTCAAAGTAGTTTTCAAAAGGTTTTGTAGCCCGTTTTGTCCCACTAACATTATTCAGTACTAGACCAGTGAGCAGCAGGGTATGAACAGGGTGGGGACATATGATCATTTAATGGAATAATAACCAGATATAAGAACAGAGATACGTTTAAATGATAGTGGTTGTTAAAAAACTTACAAATTTAGGCTTCTTCTCTCCGTCATCCCCACTTGAACTGCCCTGGGATGACACTCCGACTCCAAATCCTTTTTTTCGATGCATTTTATTCTCCCTCACTTGACTCGAACCTTCATATCTTGGATGGCGGTAGTTATCCATATCTAGGTGGAGTTATAAAAGCAATTTCTACAAAATTTCCAGGATTAATGCGAATCTAAACTCATGATATCCCCCGAGTTGACCGTTGAAAAAGACAAGCGCGAGCTCGGATTAAGTTGACGTTCGCGAGCGAGGGAGCAGGCACGAGACGCTTTGACAGCAACTTAGCTGTTTTCTAATAAAGCGGCTAACGACGTTAATCCAATTGCCAGTTCTCTAGATCTCACTAACACCCCTTTTTAACCCCCTAGATTTGCGTAAGTGTTTATAATACTCCCCGGTGCGACAAAATAGCCGATTTTTTATATGTGAATAGGTTGTACAGTTTAGTCAAAACTATCGCTCATTTGAACTACATAAGGAGTATCACGAATGTCCAGCAATCTCAAACTCCCGCCTCAGAATCAGCCAATGAAATCGTTGGATTGAGCAACACGTGACGATCGGGTAAAGAATCTTCCATAGGAAAGAACATTCACGCTGGTGTGAGCTTCCGCATTTGGTCACATGGTAAACACCCTGCCTTCACATAGGCGTATTTTCTTACTTTTTAGCCTAACCAAAACTTTGTATTTGATGTAATAATGTTATTTCCCATGTAAAATAATTAGATTTTACTGTACTACAGACAAAACAAACAAATTATTAAAATGTAATTTGAAAAATATTTACTTATTGTTAAATTTACTGATCCTGTTTTGATACACAATCATTTTAGTTTCTATATTCTATATAATATGTATATATCATAAATTACATACTATATTATTAGGATTAAAATGTATATTTTATTTTTTTTAAATATATCCAAAGTAGTTTTACAGAAGATTATCCAAAAATTTGACAATGTGCACTATGTAAGAGGATTCAGACTTGATTTGAATTTCTTACTGTTAAAATACATTTGGTTAAAAAATAAAAGAAGATCTGAGAAACCTAAGACAGACCTAAATGAACACTTAAATGTCTTTACATGTCATACATTTGAGAATAATATAGCAATATGTAAACAAGTGTCCCACTCGGAGTGAACGCATGCTTCTCAAACTGAAGGCTGCATCCCATGCTGTGTCCTTCCTAGTCCAATCCTTTGGAGGCTTGTAGGCTAGACTCCTCCTCAGCAATAAACACTAGAATGAGACTAGAATAAAAGGGCATGGCTATCTATGCCACACATGTTCCCGCCCCCACGGTCACGGCATGAAAACACTATTAAAACTTAGTTTTTGACAAATCTTTATATTAACTGGATTTCTATTAATGCAATAAGGTGAATGACAACCGTCTGTAGTCTACCAGTGGCTTACATTATTGACAGTTTAGTGTTAAAGAAATGAATATTCTGTCATCATTTGTTGTTCCAAACCTGTATGAATTTCTTTCTTTTGCTGAACACAAAAGAAGATATTTTGAAGAATGTTGGTAACTTAACAGGCCCCACTGACTTCCATAGCATTTTTTTCCATACATGGAAGTCAATGGTGCTTCCATTTTTGGTTGAACTATTCCTTTAAGTGATTATTTTACACCAAAACAAAAGATATGTACGTCTTCATCTCCCAAGAACATTCTTTTTGTCTTCACTTCATAATGAACTCAAACAAGCTCAGTGCCGACTCGTTTTCCATTAGTATTTTTTTTTTTTGTTGATTGGAATGTGCGCAAATGATTGTGGGGGATTGAAGGACAAAATGAGTTGAATGAAGGATGCCTTCCAAGGATCCTTCAAATTGAGATGGCCTTTTTCCATTTAGGAAGCAATACCAGTAGTCAGTGAAGAGTGGACTGTCTAGCTTTAAGCTAATACAAAGCAGCTTTCACTGCATTCTGAGAGGGAAGAAAAAATTTTATTCATGAAGTTTTGTAACCAACCCCACCTCTTAAAAAAATTCAAACTCTGCTCTATACACTTTCCAGCCCAGTGTCTTTATGACATCAACAGTTCTCAACCTTTTTGACTCCAAAGTCCCCCACTATCAAAGACAATAACTGTATTTCTAATAGTTGGTTTTCAAAGAAACAAAACTAGGCAATTTATTTAAATAATTAAATAAATAATTATAAATATATATATATAAAATTCCATAATTCTAGATGTTTCAATAACTGAATGTTCTTCAGGGTACATTTTTTATTTTTACCAATGAATTTACATAACTTTACCAGCCATTCGTGATTATTTTTTTTTTAAATCACACTTTTTAAATTCCATTATACATTCAGGTTTTCCAAGCTGTGGGAATCCTGGTTCTTGAATGTTGTTGGGGAAATTAATTAAAAGTCATCTTGAGGTCCCCTTTGTGGGTCTCTGCCCCCTGATTGAGAACCACTGCACTTTCTCTAAGTCTTTGTATGCATTGGTGCATAGTAGACATATTAGGAATTTAAACTTGTCTGATTAAAGGGAAAACATTAGATAAGCAAATGTATACTAAACACAAAAGAACATGTGTGTGTTATTTTCAGTCGCACGCACACACACACACACACACACAATGACCTAATATTGTGTTGGTCTTGGTCCCCCTTTTGCTGCCAATACAGCCCTGACCTGTCGAGGCATGGTCTCCACTTGACCCCTGAAGGTGTGCTGTGGTATCTGGCACCAAGATGTTAGCAGCAGATTCTTTAAGTCCTGTAAGTTGCGAAGTGAGGCCTTCATGGATCGGACTTGTTTGTTCAGCACATCCCACAGATGCTCAAATGGATTGAGATCTGGGGAATTTGGAGGCCAAGTTAACACCTCAAACTCATTGTTGTGTTCCTCAAATCATTCCTGAACCATTTTTGCTTTGTGGCAGGGCTCATTATCCTGCTGAAAGAGACCACAGCCACCAGGGAATGACGTTTCCATGAAAGGGTGTACATGGTCTGCAACAATACGTGGCACGGTAACATCCAAAGGGAGGGCAGGACCAAAGGTTTCCCAACTGAACATTGCCCAAAGCATCACACAGACTTCCCCGGCTTGCCTTCTTCCCATAATGCATCCTGGTGCCATGTGTTTCCCAGGTAAGCCACATACACATACACATACATATACATACACACACACACACACACACGATGTAAAAGAAAATGTGATTCATCATCCAGGTAACAACATAGTATTAGGAATCAAGAGTTCAATAACATTATATGTAAACATCTTTTATGTGAAATGTCTTATTCAGGACAGTATTTGGGGGAGAAAAAAAACATGCATTTTGTATGATCTCTCTTATTTTGTTAAAATTATTCAAATTTTTCGACTGTGACCCTCGCGGCGCCCTGTGGAGAGTGCTCGGGGAATATGGGGTCCGGGGTCCTTTGCTAAAGGCTGTCCGGTCCCTGTATGACCGAAGCAGGAGTTTGACTCCGGCAAGGCTGCCCTTTGTCGCCGGTTCTGTTCATCATTTTTATGGACAGAATTTCTAGGCGCAGCCAAGGGCCGGAGGGTGTCAGGTTTGGGGACCACATGGTTTCGTCTCTGCTCTTTGCGAATGACGTTGTCGTGTTGGCCCCTTCTAACCAGGACCTTCAGCATGCACTGGGACGGTTTGCAGCCGAGTGTGAAGCGGCTGGGATGAGGATCAGCACCTCCAAATCTGAGGCCATGGTCCTCAGTCGGAAAAGGGTGGCTTGCCCACTTCAGGTTGGTGGAGAGTTCCTGCCCCAAGTGGAGGAGTTCAAGTATCTAAGGGTCTTGTTCACGAGTGAGGGGAGGATGGAACGGGAGATTGACAGACGGATCGGTGCAGCTTCTGCAGTAATGCGGTCGATGTACCGGTCTGTCGTGGTGAAGAAAGAGCTAAGCCGTAAGGCGAAGCTCTCGATTTACCGGTCAATCTACATTCCTACTCTCACCTATGGTCATGAGCTTTGGGTCATGACCGAAAGGACAAGATCCCGGATACAGGCGGCCGAAATGAGCTTTCGCCGCAGGGTGGCTGGGCGCTCCCTTAGAGTTAGGGTGAGAAGCTCAGTCACTCGGGAGGAACTCGGAGTAGAGCCGCTGCTCCTCCACATCGAGAGGGGACAGCTGAGGTGGCTCGGGCATCTGTTCCGGAATGTGTTTTGGGTATGTCCAACCGGGAGGAGGCCCCGGGGAAGACCAAGGACACGCTGGAGGGACCATGTCTCCCGGCTGGCCTGGGAACGCCTCGGTGTCCCCCTGGAAGAGCTAGAGGAAGTGTCTAGGGAGAGGGAAGTCTGGGCATCTCTGCTTAGACTGCTGCCCCCGCGACCCGCCCCTGGATAAAGCGGAAGATGATGGATGGATATTCAAATTTTCAGATTCTGCAAGGGGTTTACATAATTGTTCTTGCCACTGTATGTGTACATATACACATACATTATATTAGTCATACAATTAATAAAAATATGTCCACCATATGATATCCTAATTAACAGCATTGCATTGATCCCATAAAATATCTGTTAATATGAAAAAACAAGTCTGAGCTCCCATGAACAGCACATTTATTCACCATTCAGCAGATAGCTTTCTATCTCTGTACAAGCAATATAGATTCTGTTAGCATATACTCTTTCTATGGTACAATAATCATTTACACAAATATACACAATTTAAAATATAAACCTGTTCGAAAGTACAACATATACTATTTTTTTTCCACGTTTTTAGCGGTTCATTGAGGCAGTCCACACAATATATTTTCTATGATGGGTGGACAGCACAGGCAACAGTAAGCTCAATCAGCACAAACCGAAACGGTGACATGGAAGAGGATTTCTTCAGGACGACTTACAGTACAGCTGGGCTGGATAAAACTCTTTGGATCATGCACTATCAGGCCTTTCGCGATGCATTGACCGTGATTGTCGCTTTTTGAAGTTCATTGCTCTGATACGGTAATGTTTGTTCCTCTTAACACCATGTTGTTATTGTATGTTTGTATGGCACATTTAAAACGGTCTTGGATCATGTACACTTGAATATGTCCTTTGTGCAAAACAAATATTTCCTCCACACTGAACCCAAGTGCATAATGTAGTGATCAAATAAAAGTGTATGAGCGCACCCTCATTCGAACACATTCACACGCACACCATAAGACAACATGCTCGTACGCATGCACGTTCTCTCTCTCTCGCTCTCTCTCTCTCTCATGCACACGTCGCCCAGCAAAATCATTCTAGACCTGTGATATAATCTGCATATTAAAACTGGGTGATCGAGACTGTTTGGACAATGGACTTCCAGAGGAGAACGGACTCCCGGGGGACAGGAGATCCTGGCTCCGCGCCGCATGCCCAAGACGTTCTTCTTGCAAGCTGATGGCCGACAGATAGTGAGCCCTGTCTGCGCTGAGGCTTCCCAGCGACAGGCTATCTGTGGGTCCCGATGAGCCATTGAGGCCGGTACAGTCAAGAGACTTGCTTGAAGACGTGCTGCCGGTTTTGGGTGGCGCACCAGCAAAGGGAGAGATGTAATGCGGGTCCAAAAAGCGCCTAGGAGCGCTGGGACTCGGGCTGCGGCTGCTCTCTGCGGTACGGAGGCTGACGGCAGGGGGAGGGGACTGGTGCCTTTGTTGGAGGCTTCGGAGGGCGGCTCTGGTGTCGGCCGACGTGCTCTCCCTCTGCCTGGCTCCCGGATCTCGGGAAGGTCGAACGCCAGTTATGACCCAGTCACGTTTCACGCTGCTGGGCTGGCTGCTACTGGAAGCCCCAGAGGAAAACCCTTCATCTGGGTCAAAGGAGTCCTCTCCGCAGCTCACGCCGTCGGCATCTAAAACAGGGAGGGGAAAATGAGGCAGAGAAATAGAACGTTGCGTGAACTAGACCTGAATATCCTGGAGGAAATACCAGCGCTTGCAAGGCAGCAAAAAAAATTGTGTTAGGTGAGCTTAGAAGTAAGCTGGGGCTTTTGGATCTGTCTCAGTGAAATGCTGCATCTGAGCTGCTTTGACACTCAGTACAGCTGAGCTTGTGTTAATTCTCCTACACAGGCTCACAGCCGGTAGAAAACGATACGACACCGTCTTTGAAGTGTCAAGCTGCGGTTACCCTAGTCTTCATTCGTTCCATTCATACACCTGTGAACGACCGTGGGAAACTCGAGCACAGGAGGAACATTTTGTTGGTGAACTCTGACGAGATGATTCAATAATCACAATTCAGTATGTAATTACACTACCGTTCAAAACCTTGTAAACCAATCAAAGTCTCATTTTCCATTTCCTTTAAAAGCCAGTTGCGCTTGCACCATGGCAGAAACGCTATTTACATGGCAGAATATGCGAGCGAAAATACTTTGTATTATTTAAAAATGTTTGTGTGCTTCTGCACGTCCCTGTGTGTGTAATAAGCAGAGTGTTCCCTTTAAATAACAAAAAATACTGTGCTATTGACTTTAGACCAAGTCTTTTTAGTCGTTTTCAGTTTCCTCAAAATAGCAAAGCACCAACAATGCGCTGAACAGATGGGCGCGGGTGCATCTGCTATTTAAACAATGTGGCTGGACGTTGGGCTGAAACTAGCAAAAAAAAACACTTGCGCCCGAGAGTATATATTTTTTTTAACAGTCCCTATTGTAGATGTAAGAAATGTTACAATATGAGCCCACCTCAGAATTTCTTACTTCTAAGGTCTGAAATCGCAAATATAAATGAGTTTGGTTGGAATACAATGGAAGTGCTGGACCAATATCATAATTCTCCTTGTCTTGTTCACTTCCTGACAAAGACAGCAAGCTTTCTAGAGATGATGCAACATAAAGAGCAAAGGATGCACACTAGATGTGAAATTGACACATGGTTATGAGTTGTAATTTCTAGCCATTTTTTATCACTATTTTTCATAAATTTTACACAAAATATTAGTCACAATTCACAATTACAGTAGTGGGCAAAAGTAATGTCCGGCCTAAGAAAAATGACATTTTCACCCTTAAGCATATTGCGCAGTTTTTGGAGTCTGTCCGCACAATTTGGCATGACAAATTAAACAACTATGTTTAGCCAGGCTGTCATACAAAAAATTAGAAATTATGAACACGCGCAAAAACTTGTTTTTTCCTGTGAGCTTTTTGTTTTGCATAGAAAATAAAACTGTACTTTGCCTTTTTTTGCCAAATAATTTTGTCAGATCAATACCTTAACCAAATTCAGTGTTTTGATCTTCCCTCATATTTAAATTACTTAAAAAATATATAAAATATTTTGGACTTGAATGAACCAAAAGAAGGTCAATCACAATTCAGTATGCAAATATTATTACTAATTTGAATGCAGAACATTTTATCAATATAAATATAATGGGAATTTCTGCTTAAGAAATTTAAGATGAAAGTATAGTGCACTACAAAATTGTCCTCAAAACAATGTTTGAATTAATCTGTACACCAAGTAGCTCAAGCTAAATTAATTTCAGAAATTCATAGAGAAGAAAAAGAAGGGAAAAGACGAGGAATATCATTCTATCTTCTTGCCTTGCAAGCACTGTAAGAGGCTCCTAAAACGAAATTGATCACAAATAAAAAGGATTAAACACAAATGATCACAATACACTAAGGTATGTGGAGACACTAGAAACAGACAGGAGGATGTTTCCATGTAATGGGGTCATTTTAATATTGATAATTTATGATGAACAAGGGCAGGGCTTGTGCATGAACTGTCTAACACCGTGACACGGTGTAATGGTGAGATGTTCCTGAGCCCTGCGTACCCCCTTGCATGGTTAGGTGAATGGTGCACTTTATCCGCCCGCGTGGCACAGGACTGTCTGGTCTCTCCGGGGAGGTGTATCGGCTGGGGGTGATGGAGGCGTAGAATTCAGCCGTGGTTGAGAAATCAAAACAATCTAAGGTGAAGACAGTGAGGAGCGAACTAAACATGATGCTGACAGAAGGAAAATTTCATACACAAAAATGGCCTCCTTTTCCTGATGCTTGAATGGATGCAATGGAGGGACTGTTGAAAATGTCATGTTAATGTTCTGATTATGATTTTAATGATCATGAAGGAAACAAATAAGCAGAAAGCAAGCAAAATAAAAAGATTGGTATAAAAGTTTGTGTGTGTGTGTGTGTGTGTGTGTGTGTGTGTGTGTGTGTGTGTGTGTGTATTTTGCATACCCTCTCGTTTCCAGCGGAGGCGACGAATGGAGGCGGCAGTGACAGCTGCCTGTGAGATGCATCTCCCGGCAGGCGTTACTTCCACCTCCAGAAGGTTCCGCGAGCCCTCCGGAGGACGAGACGGAAGTGAGCGACTAATTGCATTTGCCACCTGAGGATCAGGGGTCAACGTAATGCAATGAAATATTGCATTTCCATTAAGAATCATCATTTAAATATTGCTCTTGAAAGACTTCATGAAACATTTTCTTGGGGGTTTTGCCACATTTTCTTCCTCCAAAATTCAGACCACCAGTGAAAATTATTCTATTTTGCATTTTGTCTAAATAAATAAATTAAAACATATTTGTAAAAAATTGCCATGAATTTGAATAATTTAATGACTTAACATATTTGTTGTTCCTTATTTTGCTTTAATGGCAGCAGGACTTGAGCTGTATAAATGTCACAAGTATGGGTAAAACCTGGGCTGTGTCCAAAATTGCCCCCTCTACCCTTAAATAGGGCATTATTTCAGGGGAAAGCCATTTGTCGTAGTGTCTGAAACCATAGTGGACGTTATCGAGCGCACTCATTCAATCCCATAATGCAGAGCAATAACGAGTGTACAACTAATGTATACTCAATGGCTAGAGAATATTCATAATACAGTGAGGGTCAAATTAATTCCCGCATATCACCAGAAGATGGTGCAGCTGAATCATCTCCACCCACCCATCCATTTTCCAAAAGGGCTAATCCAATGTGGGAACAGCGCAAGACCATACAGGTATAAAATATTACATTGTTTAATTAAGGTTTAAACATGACAGAGTTCAAGATAAATATTTTCATTACTACTGGAGTTTGCTACGTTCCAAATGTTTATTAAACAGCAAGCACAAACTACACCAAAGCGGCAGCCCTTCCGGCGTACTTAACCACTGGTTTTCATTCACTTCTTTAAGTGGACTATATTAGTGGAGTAACGCAGGGAATAGTGAATGAGGGTATAGGGGGCGATTTCGAACAGCTCTGATGATGATGATGATGTTCTTGCATAATTTGAAAAGGATACCAAGAGCATTTTGTGCATCAATGGAAGCAAAAACGCCTGTTAACGATTTGAAATTTACATTTGATTTAATATTTAATCTTAATTTTATATCGTAATATTTCTTTGCTTTACAATTGTTTCATACATTTTCAGTGTAGCAGACTTTCAGGCCCCACTGTATATTTCCCCAAGTGTACTGTATTAAAAGCATTTCCCATATTATGTTGGCGTGCAGGCAGCTGATGACTTACCAGTAATGGCTGGGCATGGAGGTCTAGCTGTGCTCGGTAGAGGATGTCATCCAAAGCTTCCCTCCCTAGATCCCACTGCCCATTATAACTGGAGTTGATGAGAGAGAGTATCATTATGCAGATGAGATCATTAGCACACTACTCAAACAGTTAATTGAGAATTAACAGTAATTAAATATATAATGCATTTCCTTCTCTTACTAGTGTAAAAAGAAAATGGATCTGAATGCCGTTCAGAAATGCACTACCATTTAAAAGTTTGGGGTCGATAGAATTTTTAAATGTTTTTGAAAGAAGTCTCTTATGTTCACTAAGGCAGCATTTATATGATCAAAACTACAGTAAAACTTTTGATTAGGCATTCAGCATCAAATCACCATCAAATAACCCTCTTATTAGAGAAGAATAGTGGCATGGAACCACTTTTTTTGACGACTTGTCCTATAACAGAGATACAGCTCAGAAAACTTACATGGCATGGTAAACCGCAGTCAGCATCTGCACCATAAACTCCGGCTCCAATCGCACGCGGTTATACGGCTCCCTCCACGACTTTTGCTGCTGGCGCGGGTAACCGCTCACACACAGCCTGCATAAAGAGAGAGACTCATAGAGAATCTCTAATGATATGTTTATTTGGAGGTTTTTATTCTAATGATATGACCCGCAACAGAAATCCTTTGCTCCCTCTCTCTAAATCAATATTCCATTTAATCCATTTAATCATTGCCTGTTCCAGCAAGACATTTCAGAGAGAGAGAGAGACAGGTCGAGATGTTCCCGGATCGTTAGCAGAAAAGGAGAACTCATGCGCCCCCCCTTACCGTGTGCTCATTCTACAAGCCGATTGGTGGGAGGACGCAGGCATAAAGACCACAGCTGAGTTGTAGCAGAGCATTAGAAAAGACAGCACCTCAAACCTGCAAGAGAAACACACACACACACAGCTCTTACATAACCCCCTTTGACATCTGCATAATTTTACATCAACAAATCAGACAGCGGTACATTATGAGTCAGCGACTGTCGCCGTGTATCTAGCCGGTGGGTAATAACAAACCACACTACATCTTCACCGATCTTGCTGTCAGAAAGCTCCAGCAGTGGTTTAATGAAATAAAAATGCTGAGATACCATTACAGCCTGCTGGAAAAAGTAACAGCTGAGTCACTGCAATAAAACAGTCCAGCAGGCGATGGCGTGATTAATCAATGCCCAGATATATTCCACACATCACACCTACTTTCTCCACAATGAGGAATAAAAACAGAACCTCAGTCTGACAAGAAAAAAAAAGCACCTGTTCTGTGAGGTGAACGTCTCTCTCTGAGAGAGCAGGCCGCTGTACACCACCCGGATGAGGTCGTGCTGGTTCAGGGCTCCCTCGGTTAACGCCATGGACCCCAGGCTGGATGGCTGCATTAAACATAAAAGTATTCAGCTTTAATCATTCATTCATTTAAATGGAGAGTTAACCCAAAAATGAAAAGTTATTAAAAAAAATGTCCTGGCTAATCCAAGCATGTGAATAGCAGCCCAAAATTTGAAAAGTGCATCCATCCATTATTTAAGAAAAATATCCATATTTAAAACTTTATAAAGTGAAATATCTAGCTTCCAGCGAACCGAAAGTGTAACGCCTCACGCAGTGCAAAACACTTACACTACATCTGACGACATCGTGGTGCCAATTACGCTTTTTCCGTAAAATGAATATGGAGACGGTGTTAATTATGGATCTTTTTCTTACACAAACCCATCGATTCACTTCAGAAGGCCTTTATTAACCCCCCCCCGGAGCTGTGTGGATTACTTTTACAATGGATGGATAAACTTTTTTGGGCTTCAAATTTTGAGCTGCTATTTATAATGCTTGGATTAGCCAGGACATTTTTTAATATAACTCCGATTGTATTAGTCTGAAAGAAGAATATATCATATACACCTAGGATGGCTTGAGGATGAGTAAATCATGGGGTAATTTTCATTTTTGGGTGAACTATCCCTTTAAGACCAACAAATAACTGTGAACAGTTATAAAATATTCAATTCAATAATACCTTCACAGCCTTATTAAGTTCAATGAAAACATTCTATATGATATTATTTGTGGAATGGGACTTATAGGGTTAGTTCACCCAAAATTGAAAATTCTGTCAGTAATTACTCACCCTCATGTTGTTCCAACCATGTAAGACCTTCGTTCATCTTCGGAACATAATTTAGTATATTTTTGATGAAATCTGAGAGCTGTCTCACTCCTCCATAGGCTTTCAGAGGGACTGAAACTTGATGGCCCAGAATAGTAAGTAAAAACGTCATTTAAGGAGTCCAAATGACTACGGTGGCTCTGTATTAAGTCTATCATGTGACGAAAATACTTTTTGAGCGGAAAAACAACAAAAATAACGACTATTATTGTTGTTCAATTTGAGCCTCTGACGCCACGACGCATGCGCGAAAACTGAGATTAGTAGTAGTAGAAGAAGAACGCTGTTTTCGCGCATGCGTCGTGGCGTCAGAGGCTCAAATTGAACAACAATAATAGTGTGATAAAGTCGTTATTTTTGTTGTTTTTCCGCTCAAAAAGTATTTTCGTCGCATGATAGACTTAATACAGAGCCATTGTAGTCATTTGGACTCCTTAAATGACGTTTTTATTTACTATTCTGGGCCATCAAGTTTCAGTCCCTCTGAAAGCCTATGGAGGAGTGAGACAGCTCTCAGATTTCATCAAAAATATACTAAATTATGTTCCGAAGATGAACGAAGGTCTTACATGGTTGGAACAACATGAGGGTGAGTAATTACTGACTTTATTTTCAATTTTGGGTGAACTAACCCTTTATTTTCATTGGCAGAGCATGTAAACAAGTGTCAGATGGAGTTTAACCTGCAGAAAAACATCTTAAAAGCAGTCTATACTGGTTTGCCTGGTCTATTTGGCTAGTTTTAGAAGGAGTTTGGGCACTTGGCAAGGGTGGGAGATCCTCTTAAAACAGCTAAGACATTATTATAATATAATTAAATTAGCCCTTGTATTATGTTACGGGTCAATTTCCAGTTCCCATATATGGCCGGTCGCCTGCCCTGGTGCATCTCTACTATTATGCAAAGAAATTCCACTGCATGCATATTCAGTTCAGAGGAAATCGAACCCATGATTTTGCCATTGTTAAAGCCATGCTCTACTGTTTAAACTTAAGAAAAGCATGCTGTGCTTTCCCACACTTCTTGTTTAAAATGTTTTTAAAAATGGTTATAAAACTGTTTTATAATATTCACATGGTTGTTACATTGTTTTAAATCAAATGTTCTCCTTTTTTGGTAGTGTGTGAGAAATATTTATGTAAATAAAATAAATTTAAATGATTTTTGGTGAATTGTATTGAATCCACAACCATAACAATCGTACCCAGATTTTTTTTACCTATTACAAGAGCTAGATTAAACCAGCTAATACCTGCAAACCAGATGGTTTTGGCTAAGATTTTGCAGCTAGCAACACGCTTTGTAAAAATCGAGGCTTTCTGTAGGTTGGCGCATTACTCTCTAGTTTCCCATTCCAAGCTAAATGTAACCAGATATGCATTTTGTGTGCGTAATAACAGGATAAATCGTCGCCATTGATCTGACACTGATACCCCCTGTAGCTCAGACATCCAATAAAGGTCAGATTAAAAAGTTCACTTCACTTCATACCTCATGGTATATTGAAGGCTTAGAGAGAGTTGGAATGGTGAATGACAGCAGCTTGCCATTTCCTTTACTGTCTACAATTTCCTGTAACAGATGATGTACACATACCATATGTCATTGTTAGCTATTGAATTTCAGGAAATTACAGGTAATGCTAGCACAATGACCAATCTCTCACCAGGTTATAGATCCCCAGTAGCAGGGCTTCCACACAGCCATTGCGGTAGCGCTCTCTGCTGGCTGAATGCCGCAAGTACACCCAGATGAGTTCAGGCAGGAACTGCAGGGTAAACCGACGCAAACCCTCCTCTGAGCTCCGGTACAACTCAAACAACTGATGACACACCGGAGCCAGCAGCTAGAGAGGAAGGAAGAAGGAAAAAGAGACAGTGATATAAAGTCAGAGAGACCGTATATGCCATAGCCACTGAGAGGAATCCTTTTTTGCAACATGAACAGAAGAAAAAAACCCCACCAGCATAAGGACAGCATATTTAAAAAAAAAAAACTGAACATAACAGGTCAAGATATTAAAAGACAATACTAAATTAAAATCAGAATCAAATGCATTTCCTTATAAATTTGATTTTAATTCACATTTTTTTCAGACACATTTTCATAAACAAAATATATACATTTTATTAAATAAATACAAAAAATTAACTAAATTGACATAACTAAGATCACACAGGCATGGAAAAATATTTACCATTAATAATATATGTGTTATTTTGGCGTTAGGTATATACTATTATGGTATTTATTAATATTTTTAACAAGTTTTCATTTGAAAGTAAATTTGTTATATGCTTTGTCATTTTTTTATATTTTCTTCAATATTTCTATTTAGCTTTAATGTATTTTTATTTCTGTTTTAGTTTTATTAAATGTAGTACTACCACTTGCAAAATGTCTTTAAGTTTTAAGTGTTTTATCTAATATTTTTTATTTTATTTTATTTGAGCTTTCATGTTTAGTAACCAATAACAGCACTGAATAATCTGAAGTCTCAACCCACATCATGCCATTTTAAGTCACCTTTGAAAGCTTATATAAACATGTGCTTTCAGAAAGAATCATCATCATCCAACACAGACCATTTTGACAAGAAAATACCAATGACATTTTTAAATAAATCGTTTCAAACACGTCATCGTACCTCACTGCAGGGCTGCTCCTGAATGACAGCATAAAGAGCAGGTATCAGAGCTTTCTTCAGACGCAGGCTGCCAGAATAGCTGCGGATTTGCTCGTCAGGTAAGGTCTAAAGAGGAGAGACGGTGGATTGTATGACTAAGCAGCTTCAAACTGAATCAGCCTGGAACTGAATACGCGGAGGCTGAAATAGTCCTCCAATATGTTCTGAGATTCCGAATCCAAATGTGGTTAATGGGACATTGCACTCAGATCACTTGGGAACCGAGGGCTTAATTTGACGGAGCTATATAAAAAAACACCACATTAAAGTCTGCAAGGATGTCAAATTTCTCACCTTGAACTCTGAGAGCCATTCCTCCACCACCCCACGCTCTGAGCAGAGCATGGTCCTCCTGACAGAGAAAATAAGGGAAATATGAAGAAAGGAAGAAAATGTGTAAAGAAAATGAATATTAGTACCACACTTGCACCAAAATTTAATTTGGTGTCAATTTCACTGAAATGAGAGAATTTGCCAAGCAAATTTTCTCTCATTGTGCATGAATATATTTTGCATTATTCTATTAAGTATTATGCAAAACAGTTTCATGGCAGGTTCATATTTCATATAGTCCTATATACACACACACACACACACACTACCTTTCATAAGTTTGGACACACTTGGACTGAATTTATGTTTATTATCTTACTCTCTGTAAAAGTTTATGCTTAAAATTTCTCCCAAGGGAGACGAATAAATGAACTTGAACTAAATACCTAAAATTAGTTTTTTTAAGACAAATATAAAAGTACATAACACTACCTTTCAAAAGTTTGGAGTCAGTAAGATAATTATGTTTTTAAATAAATTAATACTTTTATTTAGCAAGGATAAATGTAGCCTATTAAATTGATCAAAAATGACAGTAAAGATATTTATAATATTAGAAAAGATTTCTATTTTAAATAAAGCCTGTTATTTTGAACTTTCTATTTACCAAAGAATCCTGGGAAAAAAATTATGATATCCACAAAAATAAAACTGCATATTACACACACACCACACCACACACACACCACACACACACCACACACCACACACACCACACACACACCCACACACACTTTAAATTGTAATATTTGATAATAGTATTGTATATTGTTATTATCAAATAAATGCTGCCTTGCTTAGGATGAGAGACTAACCAACTCCAAACTTTTGGACGCTAGTGCACATTTCTTTACAAAATGCTTTTTTTTACAGTAAATACACATGATTAAACCAGCTTAATCTGGTTTGCTGGTCTCCTTTCTTGGTCATGCCGGTCAGACGCTTGTTTTTCATAGGGTTTTGGTAATTTTTTTAGCACTTTTTTTACCATGATAAAATTAGTATTACCGTTTCATATTTTAACCATTAAAACATTATTTGATTAGCATGAATTGGAAAAACTTGTGGTAATTGTGCTGTCCAGCATAGAGACTATTTTTTTTTTATCTTGGCACATTTAGGCCACGCCCACACCAGGGGAAAAAATCCAACCCTCTCAACTGACTTTGTATTGCGTGAAGCGGCCTCCTTGTCATTTCTGACTTATAACAAAAAACATAATGTCTAAAAGCTGCTATGTGACGGGGTGTACAGCAAACAAGCTAAAAAAAACCCAGAACTAAATCTTTATAAGCTGTCGACCCAAAAAGACAAAAAGTGGAGACAAAAGTGGATACCATGCAATAAGACGTGAAGCATTAGCGGGAAGAATGGGGAAATTGTGGGATCCTGACACTCAGTATGCCTACGTGTGCAGTAAACATTGTCACAGGTATGTCAAATATCCAAATATCAGTATTATACATTATATTTTAGTATATCCTGTCGCCGATTATGTTCCCCTCCAATGGCCGTAGTTCTCAGAGTATTATGACCTGTTGCGCTCTGTCTCAATTAGTAGTGCTAATTAATAGTACTGCTCATTTTTATTTGTGGTTTGACACTTTTTGAACATTTCCAGCACATTTTAACAACACCGTGATAATACTGATGATAACTGTGATAATTTTGGTCACTATAAATCGTGACATGAATTTTTCATACTGGGCTAGGAGACCATCTGGCTTGGCTGGTAGACCAGTTTAAACCAGCTAAGACCAGCAAAAACCAGCTAAGACCAGCAAAAACCATCTGAGACCAGAAAACCATCTGGCTTAAGTGGTTTAAGGTTGAGTCTCTTCAAAGAATCCCTGGAAATATAAGATAATTTGATTTGCTCAACATTCACTACACAATTTCCGTTTTTTCATTTGTGTTATTGTATTACTATAGTTTTAGAATGTGCAAATTTGTATTTACTCCACAAAACCATTTTAGTATTCATTGTGGCTCACCTGACTCAAACCCAGCTCACAAGTGTAGACAAGGAGAGATGTGGCTCAGATTCTCCATGTCTCTTGATCTCTGGTCAAACAGCCGGCAGATAAAAAGATGATGCACACATCCTCCTCAAAAACTCCATTAAAGCTCACACACCTGCCCAAAACACAGAGCATCACAGTTACTACAACAACGGTGGGCTTATGTTCCAAACTGAAAGCTTAATAGTGCAAACACACGCAGGTGTTGGCCCATTCTGTCCTAACACAGGGTGTCTGTTGTTTATGCATGTTTGTGTGCAGCTCTTAAAATGGCAGGCTCTGCATATGGCAGTGTGATGGTGAGGGGGAGTGTGCTCTGCTCTGATTAGAAAGCAGTATACTGGTGGTTTGGGAGTGAATCTGAGGTGAATTGAACAGATGCTTTACACACGATAAGCAAAATCTGCCAACATCCCAAATCCTACTTGTGCTGTCAAGACACGACTTAAGATAGCCTAAAGGAAGCAGCACTAACTGCACTTCATTTAAAAATGTGCATATATACATGCAGTGTTCATACCTGAATGTCGCAACTAACATCAAACAAATATAAATTGAGTCATATATTTAAATTGACTCATTCTATACTTTAGGATCTCTTTTTATACTGTTGCATTGAATATACTCCTTGACAATAGGTCATTACAGATAACATCTAGAAAAGAATTAAGAGGATATTTACCATAAAGTGTTCAAAATATCTGCCGCAGAAGAAAATTACATCACATGATTCTGGTCACATGGTTTAGGGGTGTTCGGCTAGTAACATAGCTGACGGAATTTTTGCTGCCATTAATAAAATAAAATATTTTCTTATTTAAAAGATTTTTTTTTTTCTAAGGTATATTTAGATTTCAGAAATAAATTAAAGATAATCTTGACTTTTGACATGTTTTAGACCCACTCACTGAGAAAAAACAAAAACAAACAAACAAAAAAACAGTAATTTAAGGAACAAGGTAATTTTTTGCAATATTGGGGTGAGATTACAGTATGTATTCTCTTTAAAGATAAAATATATTTAGAAGAAAATTGTTAGAAAAAATACTATCATTAATGGACATGAAATGTACCCTAAATTATAGAATGACACGGTAACTTCTTTAAAGGGATAGTTCACCCCAAAAATTAAAAAACTGTCATTTACTTACCCTTATGTTGTTCCAAATCTGACATTTTGAAGAATGTTGGTAACCAAACAATTGACGGTAGCCACTGACTTTCATAGTAGGAAAAAAAAAATCTACTATGGAAATCAACTGTCTGGTTATCAACATTTTTCAAAATGTAATTTGTGTTCAACAATAGAAAGAAACTGAGGTTTGTAAAAACATAGGGGTGAGTAATAGACTGGGTAAACCCAGCCTGATCTGCCGGCGATTTGATCTCGCCCTGCAACTGGAAAACCTGTACATTCATTTCTACTGCATCTGCATCACAGACTGGCTTATCCACCTGGCGTGCTATTGGCGGGTTTAACACGATGACGGATAGAGAAGCGATGGGTCGTTGCCCGTTGATCACGCCTCTTGTGGTCTGATTGGTTGAAGGACTATCCAACTGCATACAGAGTCATTTAATTTATGCTCGTTTATCACCTCTTGTGCAGTAGAAAATACAGAGCAGACTCCCCAGACCAACGTTCAGTCTTAAATTGAGCTTGGTTTGGTGATAGCCAGACAAGGTGTGTAAACGATGACAGAATTTTTGGGTGAACTATCCCTTTAAGAATGCATGTGAGAATTGGCTACATGTCAACGAATGCAACTTGGTAGTTTTGGTCATGTATATTAGGGCTGTGAAAATGGCTGAAAAGCTAAATTTGAAATTCTTTCTTAAATATTATCAAAATTCGAATTATATTTGAATTCTAAAGGCAAAACTTAATGTTAGAGGGGAAAAGTACTGTATGGTCTCCTATGGCCACAAGAGGGTGCAAGCGAGCTCAACAAGCAAATGTAAACCAAATCAAGCATCGCATATTTTATTGAAATGAAATGACATTCACTTTTTAAAGTGCATTAACTTTTCAAACAATTGTTATTAAATAAAATATAATTTCATTAATGAGCATGTAAGAAAAATTTGGTAACAAAAGTGCATAAAACTGCAAGTGCATCAGTAACCTGAGAAAACGCTTCAACAGACAGTGTAATGTCGTGAACACAAAATACCGCACTGACATTCAGAAACAATCCATTTCCACTCACTAAACATCTACATATTGTTGGTCAAAAATACCAAACAGTCAACTTGACCTGCAGTGAGTGCTGAGGTATGGTCAAGTATGTCTTTGCCCGATGCGCAATATGTGGATACATATAATGTTATACCGCATTATTTTGCCACCAACTGAGAGGATTTCCGTCAGCAGGTAGCTTTCATTTATATCCATCTCATGCTCCAAAGCCCTGATTGCCTTCTTCTGCACTGCTCGTGTCTGACTGTATTAGGCATGTGCCGGTAAACGGTAATACAATATACCGCAATAATGAACATGCACAATATTGTTATTGTGGGCACTTCAAAATACCGTGAATAATTATTTATTACGAATTATTCCGATTTTTAGAATGCATTTTACCCATCAACCGTTTAAAGTCAAAGAGGAATGCACACTGATGTAAACAGACCGTGCATGAGCCGAGCACATGGTGCAAGGAGTGAAGGAGACACGCTGAAGTGCACATTCACTCTTTGACAGCAGAGGGTGCTGACGAAACAGCAGAAACAGCCGTTTCCCTGGTAACCCTCGTAAACAAAACGATATGGTGAAAAGACTTAAGGCTATTCATTTTCAAACTTAAACATTTTATATTTTAATCTGGACTAAATGACATGCACTAGATATTGTTTGAATATGTTCTGACTGTTGTTCAGTCACACACTTTACAATAAGGCTCTATTATTTAACATTAGTTCATTCATTAACTAAATGACAATGAAAATCCTTCTAAAGCATGTATTAATCTTAGTTAAATGTACATTTCAGCATTTAATAACACATTATTAAAATCAAAAGTTGTAACTGTATTATTTAATGGACCTGAGCTAACACTAACAGTTGCTATTTTAAACTAACATTATCAAAGAAGAATAACTTCTGTAAAAATGTAGCTTTTCATTCTTTGTTAAAGTTAATGCATTAACAGGCGAGACAATATTGTAAAGGGTTACCTTTTGTTCTTTATAATTCTCTTGCACTTAATCTGTTTTTAATATTTGTTTACTTTATACATTTTTGTGTATTGCTTTATTGTATTTAAATGTTTGGTTCTTTTGTTATAAGAAAGTTATTAAACCTGTTATAGTATGACAACACTTTTTTTGCAACTTATTTCAATATCGTGATAATACCGTATACCGTGATAAAAGCTTCAGCAATGAACTGCAACATGAAAATTTGATATCGGCACATGCCTAGACTGTATACACCGTCGCACAGGTTGCCCATTTTCTCTCTGACTCCGAGTCCTCACTGTTTTTTCCGCCTTTTTCAAATTAACAACACAGCCGCACAGCGCAGCAAACCGCGTCAGTTCCATCATCATCATGTCTCGAGCGCCTCTACCAAAAATTTTAATGCACGGTTTTTGCATTCGAATGTGCATTTTTTGGGTAAATTCGACGAATATTCGAAATTCACATTTTTATTTCACAGCCCTAGCATTTTCTTAAAGGGGTGGTTGATTATCCCTTTTTACAAGATGTAAAATAAGTCTCTGATCTCCCCATACCTGTGTATGTGAAGTTTTAGCTCAAAATACCCCACAGATCATTTTTTACAGCATGTGTTAAAAATGTCACTTTGAGGGTGAGCAAAAACATTTGTTTTAGTCCTTAACTCTTCCCTGCCAAACACAGAATTTTCCGGGTTTCCGTGTTTTCACTGTTATACGCTAGAAGGCGCTATTACGCATTTTCTGAATAAGTACAGAATCTCCTGATCAAAACACAGGCGAGGAAGAAGCAAAAAAAAAACAAGTGCTCATATGCAAGCAGATGCATATGTAAAATAATGTGATCAACATTAAGTAGCATATAAATCAAAACTGCCCTAATGTTACTGATTGAAATGTGGATGTGGACCCAGGACGAGCTCTAGGGCTGTGCAAGCATTAGGGGTGTTGATGGACTCGATCTACTCCGTCTGTGTTTGATCATCACTCTGAATCTGATTTGGATGTAGTCTTTGACAAAAACGTGATTTTCTAAGACAAAAACTTACCCATAATCAAGTGTTGATAAAAAAGGAATGCATGAAGCTAGAATAAACTGTTTTTGTTTGTTTGTTTAAAAGAAGAGGGTCTGCTTTTATTTTGATATATTGTATGCTCATTTATTAATACAATAAAATATTCTATGGGATATTACATTTCTGTGAAAATGATCAAAAACCCTGCCGGTGGCTGGCAACTTTTTTTTAAAACGCTAGCAGGGAAAGAGTTAAAAAGCTATTTCTTTAAAAGAAAATATCTCCCTTTGCTTTGAACGTTAAACAACATCTGCAAAGTTACGATGCTCATTCTCAAACAGCAACATTACACACTAACTAAAGTTGAAAAAGTGAAATCATAATCAACCACCCCTTTAAATCTTAATTTTAGTCAAATGTTAGCACATTCCTCTATTCAAGAAAGTACATTGTTTTTCCTTTAAATTCGGGCAGTGGATATCAGAAATGTCCTCTGGTGTAACATGCTTTACTTCACCTAAAAGCAAATAGAAAGTGTTTGTTTGTTTAGCAGGAGACGGGGCCAGACAGTAAAGGAAAAGCAGTATTGTTAAATATTCAGTCACTTTTTCCTTTAAACATGAATTTGAACCTAAAATCTTGACTCTGTAACAAAAATTCATGGACATGTTATGTCAGCTACCCATTCAAAGGTTTATCCTGAGGCTCTGCAACACTTGACTCAACCATGACTAAAATATTTGAAAAATGCAACGTGGCTGCAACAATTGCAACAAAATACTCCCCTCTTTACACAGAAGCCGCAGACCTATAGTATTAACGCCTTACCTCAAGACGGGGACAAGCTGCCTGACCAAAACATTCCTCTGCTGCGTGGACGCAACACGGTTAACTCGCCTGCTCTCCAACCCTTGCCAATGGGTAAGAAGCTTACAAGATTCAGTGCCAGATAATTAAGTGTATACAGTCCCCCCGAAGAGGGACGCACAGCCAGGCCTAAAATAGCCATTGTGAAAGAGCTTAGTACAAAGAGAGAGGAAGAGGGAAAATGAGAGGTGATTTCACTGAATGGAGATCAAAGTAGTACACATTCAACGAGCATTAACAAGAGAGTTTACTATGATCGGCCTGTCGACTGCAGCGGGACACAACAGAAAGGTCATTGTTAAATAGGTTGCGCAACACACTCCACATACTCGGCTGAAAGCGCACTCCAAACTGTCAGACACAATTTTACCTGCACTGACACTCAAAATCTCATTAAACACCGGGATACGCATATATCACGCTGTTCCCATAGTGAGGTCAAACATATGGAGAGATGGCTATAGGAGAATATGCACTCCTAGCATATGCATGCGTTCAAACGCACCAAGCATTATTTTGTTCTGACAGTGCGAGATGCGTCTCATCACTCTCAATCCTGTCAAATTAGCCAGATGGTGTCTAATCTCGCCCGGGTAAATCTCTGTGCTGCACAGAATACAAGTCCTTGGCAAGGGTCACAATCCAGCTCCTCTGAGATGAAAACAACTCCTTGTCTAGGGCAAAAAAGACCCGAGTTTGTTTAATGAACTACTCTAGGGTTGCATCAGTGGGAAATCAAGCCCTAGTGATTTCTGCCATCCTTCCTGTGCCATTTGACTGTGGTGTTTCAGTCAACGCTGGCTTCCTGCTCTCAACACTGGTGCATCTGTGTTTGGAGGGGTTGAGATCGCACACTTCATCCTGCTGGTTTATAGGTGTGCCTTGCTGGCATCTGTTCACTTTGAGCATGAGAGTTAAAACTGATGTTATGCCAGAAGGTGGAATAGTGCCAACGCGCGCGCGTGTGTGTGTGTGTGTGTGTGTGTGGAGTGCTAAGGTCTCCAGAGGACAGAGAATGCATATTGAAAAATGCTTTAAAACTTAGCTGAAGCCATTATGTTGATACTTTAGGGTGCATGCATGTTTCTTTAAAAGGCATCAAAACAGATGATATGCAGAATTATGTTCTTTTCAACATATTAACCAATTCAGAACCAGTGCGGACTTCGCTGGACATCATTTTTTTTCTTTGTTTTTAATGTTTCTTTGTTTTATTTTGGTGTTCGCCAAATTACAAAAGAGAGATTTGGATGCAGTTCAATCAATTTATGAGTTTTTGTCAACAACAAAATCTGAAAAATAATAGCCCTCTGAAAATAAAAGCATGGCAGCCTGTGATACTCACAAGACTGAAAAAATATTACATAATTTTAACTATTATATGTTAAAAATGCAGCACTAAAAGTGTACAATAAATGTAAATGTTTGTTTGTCATATTGTTTTAAATTATTTAAGTGTTTACGGTGATACTATTTTAGCTAACAAAACTAAAATCAAGCCATCAAATCCATTTGTATAATTATCTGAATGTTGCTCAGACCCATGTCTAATGCAATATATAGTGAAATATTATATATATATATATATATATATATATATATATATATATATATATATATATATATATATATATATATATATAAACTCGATAGTTTTGTTCAGGCTATATTAATTGATGGTAGCATTTACATTTTAATTGAATCGTTTCAATTCTATAGTAGGCGACTTACAAATGAAATTTGTATTTAGAGCAGAAACAAGCATGGCCATATTGTTTGTGTCCTTGGAACATAATTCGAGTCGGAACGGGTTATACAAAACACTGTTATGCAATCATACACGACATGCTGTTGTTAACTTTTTAGTGACCATAAATGTAATTGAATACATGTAACGTTAACAAACATTCGGCCTAAAATTTAAATATAACCTATTCAGCGTCATCTTCCAACTTGTGTGGCTCAAGTGTAGCCCGTTTAAATAGCCTCGTGTAAACTCACACATATACACACATTGGTATCAATGGTATGGTTCTGAATTGCATACCAGTCGGATCTGGACTCCTCCGGATGCTGCAGATGATCGCTAGAGTCCTTGAGCAAAGCTGCAATGCGCCTTAAAGGACAGACCCGACACAACGACCACCTCTGAGATCAAGCTGAACATTACTTGTACAATCCCACCGGACCTATACTATTAATATCAAGGAATCGATGGGTAAAAAAGGCCTTGCGTTTGCCAGACCAAAAGGTTCACTGCCGTGTTGACATCATCATGTATCTCCTCTCTCTAGCTCTTCCTGCCAACTTGCAGCTATTTACCTGACCAATTGAGTCGCTCTGATCGAGCCCTCGCGGCGGCTGGCCAATAGATGCGCAGTGCGGTGATTTGTGAGCTGAGCGGTGCTCATCGCACTGCGCGGCTATTGGCCAGCCGTGTCGTGGGCTTGATCAGAGCGACTCAATTGGTCAGGTGAATAGGTGAACCCAGAGAGGTAACCGTGCTCGCCGCTCAGTAAAAACGCACAAAAAAGTGCATTGGACTTCGAGTTCCTATCAAAGAGACTAAAAACTAATGGGGGTATAATTTTCATGTTTGCAATTCTCGTGGTATAATGTGTGGGGGTCATGCAGCTACAGCCAATAGCCTGGCCGTTGTTGCTCTGCATTTTTCATAATGGATGGGATCTTTTAAGTTACTTTGCACGAGATCATGTGATTAATAGAATATTGTAAACTTCAGGTAGTTTTAAGCCCATTTTTTTGTATTTTTGTTATATGAAGGTCATATCAACATCAGCATTTTTGCAACATTGCAAATTACCTTTATGACGTTTTAGGATTGTGTTTCTGGGACTTTTTGACCATTCTTCTAGAAGTGCATTTGTGGCTCGCAGTCTCCGCTCTAATTCATCCCAAAGGTGTTCTATCGGGTTGAGGTCGGGACTCTGTGCAGGCCAGTCAAACTCGCTCATCCATGTATTTATGGACCTTGCTTTGTGCACTGGTGTGCAGTCAGTCATGTTGGAACAGGAAGGGGCCAGGTTGGCAGCATGAAATTGTCCAAAATGTTATGGTATGCTGAAACAACCCCACACCATAACCCCCCCTCCACCAAACTTTACACTTGGCGCAATGCAGTCAGGCAAGTACCGTTCTACTGGCAACCGCGAAACCCAGACTCGTCCATCAGATTGCCAGACAGAGAAACGTGATTGGTCATTCCAGAGAACACGTCTCCACTGCTCTAGAGTCCAGTGGCGGTGTGTTTTACACCACTGCATTCGACGATTTGCATTGCCCTTGGTGATGTAAGGCTTGGATGCAGCTGCTCTGAAACCGAGGAAACTCATTCCATGAAGCTCTCTATGCACTGTTCTTGAGCTAATCTGAAGGCCACACAAAGTTTCTTTGACAAGAAAGTTGCCGACTTCTGCACACTGTGCGCCTCGGCATGCGCTGACCCCGCTCTGTGATTTTACGTGGCCTACCACTTCGTGGCTGAGTTGCTGTTGTTCACAATTGCTTCCACTTTGTTATAATACCACAAAGAGTTGAATATTTAGTAGTGAGGAAATTTCACGAATGGACTTATTGCACAGGTGGCAACCCATCACAGTACCACGCTTGAATTCACTGAGCTCCTGAGAGCGACCCATTCTTTCACAAATGTTTGTAGAAGCGTCTGCATGCCTATGTGCTTGATTTTATACACCTTTGGACATGGAAGTGACTGGAACACCTGAATTCAATGATTTGGAGGGGTGTCCCAATACTTTTGGCAATATAGTGTATGTAAATCATAAAAATATACATTACATTTTATATACATAGATATGTTGAGATGTATTTGTCGAATTATGCAAACATGAGAATATTATTTAATCAGATCAGTATACATAAAGACAGAATTGACAATTCTCCTCAATTGGCTGTATATGTGATTTTGGAAAATGTTTTAATATAGATAATTTTTTCTTAAAGTCCACTGGACCAAAGTCCAAAGATGAAGAAACATCCATTAACAGAAAGCTTGTTTTATTATTAACCATCTTACCAACTACTGATTTATTGTATTTTTATAAAGAATACTTCAAGTTGGAACATTAAAGCAAAAATAAGATAAGAAAATAAAAGACAATTAGAGCATCTGATTACCACTGTGGTAGGTGATTTTATTACAAACTGAGGTGCATGTTGTTAACATTATGTAAAAAGCAGAAATTTAGACATTTCAGGTCTCTCTGAAACTCTTTTTGAGCACATACTGCATGCAAGTTCAGTCAGATACAAAGAAGAAATCACAGTCTTTCATAAATCTGCAGAAAATATTGTAATGTGTTTTTTAACATTTCAAAACTTGTAAATCCAATGTAAGCCCTCCAGTTTACACAAAGGGCGTTTTGCTGAAATGTTATATTTTCAACATGAGTGCTCCTCAAGGACAGAACTGCCTTGCATCCAACCCATAATTCAGTTGGCTACTGAACAACTATCTCTCAATAAGGGTTTCTACCTGCCTTAGACAGCAAATTAGTTGCTACAAGTCATACATATTTCTAATCACAGTCCCCAGCTGTACCACAGTCCCTCTGTTAGAGATTGTTACCAGCCTCGAGTGGGTTTCCATGTGTCTATAATCTTCCCATTAGAATGGACAAAATAGACCGGATGCATCATAACTGTAGCACAAGCCTGTCAACAAAACATACAAGTGTTTAGGTTTTCTATTCTTCAACCTGCTCTTAATGTTAAATTAAATGTATTTCATTGCATTTAAATGTGTCATGTGTCATGTTAGCATTAAGGAGCAGAAAGGAAAAACAAAGGTAAGTGCAATTGCCAAATGTTGATAGATGGCATGACAAGCCCTCAGGCTATGTTAAATATGAGCTCACAAAAAAACAAAGTTTGTGTTGACAACTATGTTATTGTTGCTGTGAATTATTGGACATATTTTCCTATTCTGCCCTGGCCATGTTAATAATGTTGCATAGTATTGGAATTATGTACTCTGTGGTAATGAATGTTTGCTTTAAAAAGCTTTTTAAGTTTAGTTTTAAATTAAACACCTTTGGTGCCATGTTTGTCCAATATAAAATCTGGGTCCTGAAAGAAAACAGACTTCTGATCTACAAGAACTGAATATTAAAATTCCCCTATTATGCTATTTTAAAGGTTCCTAATTTTGTTTTGTCTCCTACAAAAGGTTTACACGCATTCAAGGTAAAAAAAACACTTTAATTTTCTCATAATATACACTGTGAGAAAAGTGGTGATGCACATTATGGCAGTGTCTGAAATGGTTCGATAAAGGATTTGCTCTCTCTAAAGCCCTCCTTTCTGAGAGCCTACTCTGCTCTGATTGGTCAGATGGCCCAGTCTGTTGTGATTGGTCTAAAGCTTACCATATGTGAATGTCAGCTCTGGAGGCTTCCTCAGATAGCCTAGAAATCTAGACGCACCCTAGCGGCAGCAAATCTAATTTGCAGCCAGGGTAGTCTAGCAACTCTCCGTTGGCTTGCGAGCTGGAAAAACCAAACTCTGGTCAGGCCAATCACATCGTGTATAGAGTCGGTGGACGGGCTTAACATAATGACGGCAGAGTTGCCGCGGTTCTGTGTGCTACTCATAAAACAAGAAGCTGGCGAACAGCGGCCTTTCCAATCGGCTTTGGCCGCGACTCTGGAAGACTTGGAGTTTAGCTTTTCTTTGAGAAAAGAACAAAGAACGGTCATTCGTAAGAAAGGAAGATGTGTTCGGAGTTTTGCCGACTGGATACGGCGAAAGTTTAACCTTCTTCTTTGCTCTGGTTGGTTGTAGCGCTATCCTATTGTGTGCAGAGGGAATTTGAAAGACAACCGTTTATCCCGCCCCTCGGATTGAGCCCTGCCAATGGTGAGATCCCAGACCCAACATCTTGATGTGGGTCTGGCTTGTCAGGCTATTCCCCAGCACTTGTACACACAGTGATACGAACAGTAACAATGGCGTCAGTTTTACTGTATCAATTCGAGTCCTCATCCTTTGAAGTAAGCCTGAAATTACTGACGACTCATTTCAAGCATTTCAGAATCGGTTTTCTTTCAGGAGACAATGGCTGCGTCCGAAATCGCGGCGCCTACTATGTGAGTAGGTACTATATTTGAATTTGAACGAACTTCGCGATCGTTAAAAAAGTACATTCTATA
The DNA here is from genome assembly GCA_023566225.1 of Romanogobio albipinnatus. Taxonomy (NCBI): domain Eukaryota; kingdom Metazoa; phylum Chordata; class Actinopteri; order Cypriniformes; family Gobionidae; genus Romanogobio; species Romanogobio albipinnatus. The sequence continues at coordinate 12,292,628 of CM042254.1, forward strand.
TAATATGAATTAATGTCGTATGAATGTAATCCGGATTTACTACATCCGCCATGATGTCATGATCATGTGACCTACCAGAGTCAGTTGCGTCCCATCACCTCCATTCATAAATCGTCTCCCGTGACCTCATGGGATAGTAAAGGGTCCATCATATGCGCACTTCAGAATCTCACCGGAAGTAGTAGATCATCCGGGTACTTTTCGCCTAATGTTTTTCGAATACTATGAATTTGGACATACTACGCTGTTGGCGTACTGTTTTTCGCATACTATATAGTCGAGAAGTATTCGATTTCGCCCTTTGAAACTTTGCTGACCTTTTACATTCACAAACAACTATGTTACACAGACTGATAGGTAATGTATGAAAAAGCATAATAGGGGCGCTTTAAATGCACAACACATGGATGCAATTTATAAACTACCAGCAATGGCTTAGTCAAATGGGAATGTCCTTTCATACAGATGAATACAGTGTGTTTCTGTGTGCGCTTTGTTGCAGTGAGGGGGTTAGTAACTCACATGGTAAGGCATGAGAGTGAGGAGTGACCCCAGCGGGAACTGCTTGAAGTCCAGTTTTCCAGAGATGGGCTCCACCCTGCCGTGTTCCTGAGTCATAGACAGTAGTCTGCAAAACAGACGACACCCTTCATGCTATTTATATCGTCTGACTCACAAAACCTCCTACCCCCACTGTTGTGAAGTAAAACAACAACATCTAAACGTGCAAAAAATGATTATGCAATGTCACCACTTAGTTTTTATTATTTGAGAATGGATTTAATGCAATGCAGACAGGGATCTAGGGATGCTCCAATATTAAAATTCATGCCAATAACAGGAAGTCGATAATTCTGTTATGGCTGATAACTGATAAATGGGTTATATTAAAATTCTATACTGTCTATATAACTGTCATATACACCGATCAGGGATAACATTATGACCACACGGGTCAGCCTTCGCTCCCCACGTGCATCAATGAGCCTTGGCTGCCCATGATCCTGTCACCGGTTCAACACTGTTCTTTTGATAGATACTGACCACTGCAGACCAGGAACAACTCACAAGAGCTGCAGTTTTGGAGATGCTCTGACCCAGTCTAGCCATCACAATTTGGCCCTTGTCAAACTCGCTCAAATCCTTACGCTTACCCATTTTTCCTGCTTCTAACACATCAACTTTGAGGACAAAATGTTCACTTGTTCACTATAATATTATGTTAGATTTGACAGCGCAAGCTACAAGTGAGGCATCACAACATTATAATCTACAGTATGAAGAGTGCATATTTATCTTAAAATTTGCAAAGATTATTTTTAATACTGTTAGTAAATTCTTAAGTGCCACTGGTAAGTGCCGAGTGGATGATCAAAAGTCTTTTAGGCTGCATTTATTTGCTCAAAAGTCATTTTTGAAATATTATTATTTAGAATAACTGAAAATAAATAAAATATAATACTGTGATGACAATGCAGAATTTTCCACATCATTACTCTTTATCATCATAATACAGGAATTCTAATATTGTGTTGCTCAATATTTTTGTGTAAACCACGATGATTTTTTCTTTGATATATAGAAAGTTCAAAAGAACAGCATTTATTTGAAATATATATTTGTTTGACTTTCGATCAATTCAATCCTCGCCTAATAAAAGTACACACAAAATGCATGTGTGAGTATTTATATACATAATAATTATACACAGTACACACACATATATTATGTAAACACAAACTTTTATTTTGGATGCAATTAATCACGATTCATTTTTCCCCAGCACTAGTTCTTTAGTTATACTTATTCCAATGGATGATTAAGGGAATTTGGCCTTTGTGTTTACTCATATTTATATGTCTAGTCATAGCTAGACAATTTCATATTCCTAGTCACCCTGGTGTGCTGAAAAATTTAAATATTAATAGGAATACACCTCATAAACAATTTTAGGGGTGCTAATAATTGTGTCCAACGTGTTTTGGAGAAAAACATTTCTTTCGTAATGTGAGTTTCCCCCCACTTTCAATTCTTTTTCCGTCAATGAAAGGTTCGAATTTTGCGAGTCTTTCCAAAAGGATAAACAAAGCAGATTTATTTTTACAGCCATCTTTGATCATATTTACCAGGGGTGCCAATAATTCTGGCCATGACTGTATAAATCCACATTATGATCTCTTACTTGAGTTCTGGGTGTCCTTCAATGATGGCGTATCCTGTGGGTAAGCGCCCCCCACCATCATGACTCAGTGCTGTCCACCCACAGTCTACAAGCAACTGGTTCCTGTGTGGATAGTGACCTATGACCCGCGTCAGTACCCGTACTGCAACATCCTCAAGTCTACAGGACCCAATGAGGGACTGCTGCACATCTGGATGTGCAACGGATAATATTATGATTGAAAAACAAACTGAAAACTTTACTGCTTATAATGATTAAACAGGAAAACATGGCGACACGTACCATAAAATACATAGTTCCCAGGATGCACCTCACTCAACATGGCCATGTCTGGAACTGGGTGGCTACAGGAAGGGGTGGAGCCAATGCTGGATTTGGGAGTGTGTACTCCAGCAGCCTTCAGCCTAAATGGAAAGTAGAAATATTAGTAGGGATGATTGATATTAACATTTTGGAAATTATGATAAGCGGATGATAATGTTAATTTTATGCCTATATTAAATGTATATGCATTATTTTCTAAATAAAGGAAAAATAAAAAATATTGTTAATTTTAAATGCTACACATACATTTTGGCATCATAATATTATAATGTACAATATAATATTATATATATATATATATATATATATATATATATATATATATATATATATATATTATTTTTAAAAGATTATTATTAGATTTACTAGTGTTTAAACTTATGTTTGTCATCTATATAGATTAAAATTAAAATCTATTATTTTAAATAAAAGTGAATTTAAGCATCACAATATTATAATGTATAGTATAAAAATGATATATATATATTATTTTCTTTTCTGCAAAATATTACATTTATTAGTGCTATTACATTATCATGCTTTGTTGTCTAAATAAAATAAAAACAAAACACTATAATTAAACTCAATTATTTTAAATGCTACAAGTGAATTTAGGATTCAAATATTACAATGCATAGTATAAAAAATATTAAATTTATTAGTGTTGTTTAATTATCAGTGCTTACAATGATATGCTTTGTTAAATAAATAAAAATTCAAAAACCTAAAATCAAATTTGAATTGGCAAGTGAATTTAAGCAGCACAATATTATAATGTATAGTAAAAATAATATATCTTTTCTGCAAAAGATTACACTTATTGTTGTTAAATTATCAGCGTTTAAAATGATCATGCTTTGTTGTCTAGATTAATTTTAGTTTATTTTTATTTTTAATTTGTTATCTTAAATGCTAAAAGTGAATTTAGAGATCACAATATTATAATGCATAGTATAAAAAAATTAATTATTAAAACAAATAAATTGTGTTGTTAAAGGTGCACTATGTAAAACATTTTCAGTAGAATATTCAAAAACCACGAGGCCAGTGTTATATATTTTGTTCAGTTGAGTATTTACAATATCCCAAATGTTTCCAACTATTTGTAAATCGTGAGAAATTGCTATTTTAGCCAAGGAACCGGGACGTGTGAGGGAGTCGCCTGTCGATCATATCTGCAGTGTGCAGTGAGCGTCATAGCAGCTGCAGCCGCTCTGAGAGAACGCAGAGTAACGTCATAACTTTACTTTACACTCAGATGTATCTAATATGATCTAATATGATAAACAGAGCTGCGTAACCTCATACTCATGACCAGAAAAGCAGAAGTGGCGCGGGCGACTGTGTCATAATAAAAGTCCTGCTGCTCGCTAGGCGTGTTGCCTTCATCTCATTAACAATCGCTCCAGCGGCTTGCTCAGCTCCCACAACACTCGGACCTGCTCTGCTTCATACTACAGTAATGTTAATAATCACATCCATGAACATGATTTCTGCCCGAGTCCAATCCCGATTCTTTTCCACCGGCTGTGAGGTGAAGACCACGTCCCAAGATTCTGCTCTCAAACGTGGCGTCATCAAACTGCGCCTTTGTTTTGAATAGGCGACCTCTAGTGGACGGAGAAGTTACATAGTGTAGCTTTAAATGATCAGTGCTTAAAATGATATACTTTGGTGTCTAAATAAATAAAAAAGTATAATCAGTCATTTTTAATTGCTACAAGTGAATTTAGACATCACAATATTATAATGTACAATATAAAATATTTATTTTTATAATTTTTTTGCTAAAGATTCCATTTATTAGTGTTGTTAAATTATTAGTATTTATAATGTTTAGCTGTGTTGTCTAAATAAATTAAAAATATAACTAATTTTTTATTATTTTTTATGTAACAATTAAATTTAGGGATCACAATATTATTATGTACAGTGTAATGTACAGTAAAAATGTATATTCTTTTTTTCCCCCAAAGGATTACATTTATTAGAATTATAATTATTATTGGTAAATGATCAGTGTTTTCAAAGATAAATTTAAAGTGAGCGTTAGACGATATGTGCATACTTCTCCATGAACTGCAGCGTGATGGTAGTGGTTTCCTGAGCAACGGCTTTGATTTGCTCTTCCCCCTGACAGGCGTAGGTATTCCCACAGTGGGCGTAAATTCCCGTCAGCTCCACCCCCTCAGCATCCGAGACCTCTTGGGCAAGTTTCAGTGCAGCTGGGTCAAAATGAGGAACACCCGCTGTCAAAACACAAAACAAACAAATTACTGCAGTACACCCAAAACCGTGCTTCAAACATCTGGTGAACTCCCTCTTCAAGTGTTACCTCTCCCATTGTCACAATCCAGTTTCATCCACACCTTCCAGACTTTTCCCTGCTTCAGAGGTCTCCTCTTCAGTTCCTGTAGGGCAAGGTGGTTGTCCACTACGACGTGGAATAGAGAAAGTCTCTCAGATAGCTCAGCACAGCGCTCCACTTTATCAAATGGCAGTGGGTATGCGTACAGTATATCATCATAGCCATTATCAGCATAGAACGACGCCTCAGCTAAAGTAGAAACCACGATACAACGACGAGAGCCTCCTGTCATGATGTCCGCACATTCCCTGAAAACAACAGACATGTGGCATTCCTGATGAAAAAACAGTGATTAAATGAACAAAAAAGGCTTTAGAAGTATTTTTCATTGCTAGTTCATGTTAACTAATGAATTAACTAATGTTAACAAATGGAACCTCATTGTAAAGTGTTACCTTCAAAACTTATTTTTGAGAAATGTTTTGTTTGAAAAATGTTTGATAATTTTTTATAATAAAAGATATTCAAAATCGTCTTAAAGGTGGAAACCTGTATTTCCCTTGAATAATAAGAGGTCTGTACATGGAACTAACATACCATGAGCCTCAAACACCACTGTTTCCTCCTTCATATGTAAATCTTGTGCTTAAAAAAGACCACTGAAAAACGGGTGAATCCCAATGGGATGGAACAGTCGGGATCATTAATATTTACGCCTCTCCAAAATGTAATATAGCCTACCAGCCCATGTTTAAGGCCAGGCAGTATTAAAGGCAAAGTTCACCCAAAAATGAAAATTAGCCCATGATTTACTCACCCTCAAGTCATCCTAGGTGTATATGGCATTCTTCTTTCAGACGAACACAATCAGAGTTATATTACAAAAGTCCAGGCTAATCCATGTAAAATGAGTACCTTGAATGCAATGTAAGTCGCTTTGGATAAAAGCGTCTGCCAAATGCATAAATGTAAATGTAAATGTAAATCCAAGCATTAGAATAGCAGTAATAGTTGCTCTGTTTTTGAAGTCCATAAAAAAAATGCACCTGTCCGTCGAATAACTGCTCCACGCGGCTCCGGGGTGTTGATAAAGCGAATCTGAAGCGAATCGATGCGTTTGTGTAAGAAAAATATCCATATTTAAAACTTTATCAAGTAAAGTTCCAGCCGATCGCCTTCCATGGAAAAGTGTTGAAAGTGCCTTCTCGCAATTCAAGATGCGTACGCGACGTCTGACGAACGTACCTGGTAACGTGGTAACTTTACTTGATAAAGTTTTAAATATGGATATTTTTCTTACACAAACGCATCGATTCGCTTCAGATTCACTTAATCAACACCCCGGAGCCGCGTGGAGCAGTTATTCGACGGACAGGTGCATTTTTTTATGGACTTCAAAAACAGAGCAACTATTACTGCTATTCTAATGCTTGGATTAGCCTGGACTTTTTTAATATAACTCTGAGTGTGTTCGTCTGAAAGAAGAAGAATGTAATATACACCTAGGATGACTTGAGGGTGAGTAAATCATGGGCTAATTTTCATTTTTGGGTGAACTATCCCTTTAACGTGGACCTGCACGGCCGAATCATCAGAACTTCTACAGGCAGAGCCGGCCCAAGGCATAAGCGAACTAAGCGGCTGCTTAGGGCCCCCTTTGCCACCAGGGGCCCCCAAGAGCACATGAAATGACTTTTTCATGATGATTGAAATCGCGAAATGGCCTTAAAAAATTACTAAATAAACGGCAAAATGTTAAGTTTTCTAATATATGCACGGATTGATTCTGACTACATTGCACAAGCTCGCTGCGCCATCGGCCTGATACTATTCGCTTGTTAGCCAGGGTTCAAAGTCCAAGTGCGAGAAAACAGCGCTTAAACATAACCTTACTCGTCAGTTGCCCGGTAACCTTTTTATGAATGGATGGATTTGAGAATGTGATATGGTTTTGTGAGAATATCTTGTCTGACGTGCTGCATGTTTTGTACGGAGTACAGCATAGCTTCCAGTTTCTCAATAAATGTTTTTCTGCAAGTGCTATATCGTCCCAAGTTGTGTAGCCTATATTTTAGAAGTTTTAATTTCGAAAATAAAAAGGTTCTTTCTACACAGTCGAATGGAATGCAAAAAAAAAAAAAAAAATTTGTTTTAATTTTGCAAACTCTGTTTAATGTTTGAAAAAAATCAACAATTCTTGTTTTTAAAAGAAGTCTCTTCTGCTCACCAAGGATGCATTTATTTGATCAGAAATACTGTAAAAACGGTAATATTGTGAAATATTATTATAATGTAAAACATCTTTTTTATATGAATATAGTAAAGTGTGTTCTTTTGAACCTTCTATTCATCAAAGAATCCTGGGGAAAAGTGAGCATATTCAGCATAAGAAACTACTTACATTTTTTATTTTATTTTTAAGTACATATCCAAGTCTGAACTGTAGTACTGTAAGACTTACTGTACTGTAAGACTGTTACAATTAAAAACCGTATAAGGGTAAGACCATTACAGCCAGACATGATGAAAGCAACACAGCTACAACTACTAAAATTGATACTGGGTGTGCGAATTATCAAGAATTGACAATAGTCAATCATATTGGTGGCACCGAGGGGCCTCCAAATAAAATTTTGCTTAGGGCCCCATAAGGGCTTGGGCCGTCCCTGTCTACAGGTATTGTGAAGATGAGTAGCCTAGAAATCTAGACGCAGCCAGGGCGTCTAGCAACTCTCCGAGCTAGAAATACCAAACTCTAGTCAGACCAATCACATTGTGTGTGTATAAAGTCGGTGGGTGGGCTTAACAATGACGGCAGAGTTGCTACTCGTAAACAGTGTTGGGAGTAACACCTTACAAAAGTAATGCATTACAGTAACATATTACTTTTTATTGTAACGCAGTAGTGTAACGCATTACTAATCAATTTTCAGTAATATTTTACTCTGTGCATGTTCAACAACACTTTTAGTCCAAAATGTAATTGTTAAAAAAACATCTCTTGCACTTTGTGCATGACGGTTTGTGTTGTGAACCTCTTGAATTCAAAGAGAATAAAATAATGACAACAATAAGATAAGAACAAAACATGCATCTTGTCATGGCATTAGAGTTTACATACAGTTCTGTTGTGTCTAATATGAATAGACCCAAGCTATTGCCAGATAATCACTTTACCTCTACCATACTTTTAACAGACTTGAATCGTTTGTGATTCATCCTTTCCTGCATTGTCTTGAGTCTTCACTTTGCCAATTATGCTATATTGTTAGGTAGCCCACAGTCATTATGCTACATCATATCGCCTTCTACTGGATATAAAATGCTCTGCATTTTTTATGTTATTGTTTAGAATGTTATGTTGTATAGAATATAATAGCATAGTTCTAATATTGGCTCACTGACCACACCCCATCTGCACAACTGGGATTTAAACCCGGCTCGTGTCTTCTGCCGGTTAGATCAGCATTAAAGAACTATATCAACTGTTAAATAACAGATTAAGATTAAAATAATCTCAGATTTGTTTTATTTTAAATAAACACAAAAAGCAGAGATTAAAAATGTACTTAAGTAAGAAATTTACTTTTGCTATGTTTAAATAAATGTTCAGTGATATCAGCGCAATTTATTCTATAAATAATGTTGAACTAAATACACTAAGTTTCGTCATCCTGGAATGTGTGGCAAATTTGAAACCATGTGTGTTACAACTAACCCCGCGTTAGGTTGTGTCCCGTGCTCCCCTATTTAAAATGACTAGTGTGCAGGGGCGTAAATCGCGGGGGGGGGACAGGGGGGACAGGACCCCCCCAATCTGAGGGCTGTCCCCCCCTAAAAACCATGCTGAGTATTATAAATAATATAACAATATATACTTAAAATAAATGTGTAAGTAGTAAAACAATACAAACGCAAACGGGATAAAAAAAATGCGTTTTAAGTTTAGAAACATTTTGAGTCCCCCCTCCCCCCTTGCCTCACATTGGTTTGATCCACCGTGCACCTCAACTAACGTTACCCATAGACCGTAGAAAAACTACCACACAAGTTTGGGGAGAGAACAAGGCTCTTCAGACAGCAGTTGTGAAACACCAGTGAGTAGCTGTCAAGGCTATTTTAGTCACTTTAAACGTCAGATGAAGTGATTCTTTTCTCTTTAATACAGATTAGGCAAAACACTGTTACCATCAATTGCCCACCTCCCCGCTCCGCTGTAGAGTAATAAAATCATTGAGTTCAGTTAGAGAACTGACAAAACAATTAAAAACTGAACGTGTCTGCTCAATACAGCACGAGCCGAACGAGCAAACCGCTGACAGACAAGATTATCGAAGATTTGGTTTCAAAGCGTAAAAGCGCCTATTTAAGGGTGTGTCATTGTACTGTTTTGTTGTTGTGTTTTTCATTACGAATAGGCTAATGAACCCAAAATTCAAGCAACCCGTCCCCAAATTCTAAAAATTGGCTAATTCTAAGCCGTAAGTTCAGTCAGATCTGTGTAGGGTTTTGCTCAATATGATAATACGTGGCAGATCAGAGGTTTGCTGCAGTTGAATATCTAAATATCTGAATATCATAGTATAAAATACTATGTGGAGGACGCAAGATAAATGAATAATTATAATATGACTGAGTGGTGAACCTTAATCGTATTTAAACTACTATCGCTTTGTGTTGTTGGTCAGATAAAATGACAGAGAAAAGAAAAACGGACATTTGTCCTTTTTTTTTTTGTGGTACACATATCCTTACAAGTACGATTTTGGCTGTATTATTTGTGTCCCCCATTGCTCTTGAGAAATGTCATGTTTATTGCCCCCCCCCCCCCCCCCCAACTTTTAGATGAAATGTACGCCCCTGCTAGTGTGAACTATAGCCTAGTTAATTATAGTTCAGATTATAAACGTATTTTACAACAAGCAAGATGTGTGAGCATTTTCAAGTGAAATCATACAGTAGATAAAGAGGCTGGTGTTGACATGAGAATCTTACAGTGTTTTGTGTGTTTTCATGTGAGGTCGGAGCTGGACGCCCAGGTTCTGGAAGCGCTCCCGCATGCCTTCAGCATTTCTTTTCACTTTATCCAGGTCAATAACCAGAGCTGGAGTACAAAGGTCTTTGACGAACTCAACACTGGCCATTATCCAAAAACTAAAACAAATAAAACACATTTTAAGCGAAATGGAAGCCTGCAGACCTGTAACAATTTCACAAAATTGGCTACAGGATAGTGCAGAAAAAACATTAATGTAAAATGTTAACATCACCTCAACTCCTTAAAGCATTTAATTAGCCTTAGTAGTGGAAAACATAAGAAAAACATCGAGTAAACATGAGATTTATGGTCAAAGTGACAAGTGTCAAACAGTGAAGATAAACTGGAACTGATGATACACTTTAAATCGGAGCTTTTGATTCACTTACCATAAAGCCCGACTCAAGTTCTCGTCAATGAAAGCGACAGTGAAGCCAGACTCGGCGCAAGATAGGAAAAACTGGGATTTTCAACCTAAAAGCTCCTGACGAGAAAATATACCAAATGGTTTATTAATGTTAAAAATAGATTTCGACGTGTTTTAACAGTATCATTTATTTTTGCAACTATTTAAATGACCTTAATGTATAGATTTTATTGCTTTATCATCGTCCTTTTTTTTCAAACTATTAAAATCACAATCACAAAATGATTTTATTATTAATATTGTGTAGACTGTTAGGTGCACAGACCAGGGGCCCGTTCTTCGTACCTCGCTAACTCAGTTTTGATTTGGCATGATCAGGGCCGGCCCAAGCCCTTATGGGGCCCTAAGCAGAATTTTATTTGGGGCCCCCTCTGTACCACCAATACGATTGACTATTGTCAATTCTTGATCATTTGCAAACCCAGTATAAATTGTATTAGTTGTAGTTGTGTTGGTTACATCATGTCTGCCTGTCATGTTTTTATCCTTATAAGGTTTTTAATTGTAACAGTAGCAAACCCACACGAGTGATCAGGCGTTAATATTCAAAGTCTTACAGTAAGTCTTACAATATAGTTCACACTGGGATATGTACTTTTTTAAAGTAGTCTCTTATGCTGAATATGCTCACTTTTCCCCAGGATTCTTTGATGAATAGAAGGTTCAAAAGAACAACATTTCTCTGAAATAGAAAGCTTTCAAAAAAAACCTAAAAACATTGTTCAACACTGATAATCATAGATGTTTGTTGAGCATCAAATCATCATATCAGAATGATTTGTGAAGGATCATGTGGCACTGAAGACTAATAAATGATGATAAATTCAGCTTTGATCACATGCAGGAATAAATTACTCTTTACTATATATTCACATAGAAAACAGCTGTTTTTACATCATATTATTTTTACAATATTTCTGTTTTTACTGTATTTTTAATCAAATAAATGCAGCCTTGGTGAGAAGAGACTTATTTCAAAAACAAGAAATGTTGATTTCTTTCAAACATTAAACAGAGCTTTTACGCGCAGTGATCTTAGATCATTTAATCCAGATATTTAAATCCAATCCGCAAATTCGTTTGAAGAACCAAATTAGCCAGACATCAGTTATCACGATTAAAAGATCTGGGATCTGTCAAATCATCTCAGATGTATTAAGCGAGGAACGAAGAACCAGGATTATTTTTTGTAATGTTTTTTTATTTCTGTGGATTTATAATAATTTGCATTGTCTTTTTTTTGGCACAGGCTGTTATGAAAGATTTATAATATAATTTGTGCTTTTGAAGCTGCAAACTATTTCAGAATTGATATTATATTTAGTGCTGTTAAATCGATTAATCATATCCAAAATAAAAGTTTGTTTACATAATATGTGTCTACGGTGTATAATTATGATTGATATATAAATACACACACATGCATGTATATATTTAAGAAAAGTGTTATATTTCTATATAAAAAATGTATATATAATATAACTAAATATACAGTATATACATGCAAATGTTTGTTAAATATATACATGAATGTGTATTTATATATACATCATAATTATACACAGTAGACATATATTATGTGAACACAAACTTTTATTTTGTATGCAATTAATCGATTTGACAGCTCTAATTATATTATATTACAGTCAGTTATAGACTTCCCACATTCAGACCCGTGCATGAAGATACAGGTGATAGATCTTTCAAATATATCCACATGTAGCACTGGTTTGGCTGGATGTGTAGTAAACACTGAACATCAGAATGTCTAATCTAATGTCCCAGATGAACTTTTTGTTACTCATTAAAGTGGATTATTACTAAGTAAGTTAATAAAATGGCTAATTAAGGCATGTAGTCATTAACACTAATCCCTCCTCTCCCACTGGGATGAAATCCTCAATTACCAGAGCCACGTCAGATTATCGGAAAGACCTTCAGGCCGTTTTCACTTCATCCCTTGATGTCTTTTAAGAGAGTACTGAGAGTTCTGTGGTGCAAAGGTTATGAATTCTACAGCTCCAATCTGTTCAGATTCTGGCCGTTGCGGCAATGCTTCTGATATGAATTTAAAATTTGAGTTGTATTTTAGGCATATAGTACAATAGTAAAAAAAAAAAAAAATCAAAGAAGTCTCTTATGCTCTTCAAGGCTGCATTTATTCGATCACAAAATACAGTACAATTGTGAAACATTCCAATTTAATTTAAGTTTATTTTAATATTTTTTAAAATGTATCTCATATTCCTAAAATGGAAAGGCTGTATTGGAATATTGACAATTGTGCATTATTTTCTACAATTCTATTTGAAAGAAAAAACTAATTCTCCAATCTCATGCGGAAGCCTTCATTCTTCATGCTCTTCCAGTTGGGATTTATCTCATGATGGATTTGTATTTGCCACTACAAACAGCCAGGGGGTGCTGCAGGACTTCAATCACACAGAAAAAGTCACATGACTTCTAGTGACAACAAGGTTATTACCATCAGACATAAGATGGAACCATTCAAACACGTGCACACACAGTGAAAAAAGATTTAGGAAAACTTTTTTTATTTAAAACTCAGAGTTGTTAGACAAGGTGTCAAGTTTGGCTAAAGACAGGAGAGACATAACGTCTGCAACAACAGACATATCGCTGATGACTGGCAAGGGGAATTCAGCAATGCACCCGGTTACCAAGCAACAGGTGGAAGCCATGATAAAGCACATTCCTTGTGGCTCCAATTGGGAGAGCTTGGAAAGCGGAATAACGAGTCATAAAAAAAAAAACACAAATCCAATAATTACAGTGGCTTATGAGCAGAACAACACATCTAGGACATTGCACAGAGCTTGTAACCTTAAAAAGGGGCTTTCTGTGTTTTTCTTTTGCGTATGCACTGCCAAACAAAACTGTACCTTTATTAACGTGTGCAATAACAAAGTTGACAAGGGGGACCGAGGAAGGGAACTGTAGGGGTCATAGCTCAAAATAATCTTGTGTTGAACACAAGTGCGCACACACACACACACACACGCTCAAATTGAGCATTACGTCCATCCTATGCTCATGTAAGCCAGTATTCTTCATAATGGAAACACAAAGCATGTTAATTCACACCCGTCTTCGCAGCTCTATCACATTCTGAGTCCCTATGAGAAGCCCCTTATAGATGGTGGACAGAGAAGTGAATGAGAGAGAAAGAGAGAGAGAGAGAGAGAAAGAGAGAGAGAGAAAGAAAGCCGCTTCCTGACTTTCTTCTGGCCTCTGCTCATCATCTCTCAGCAGCACTCCGGAGGTCCAACCCTGTACACTCCTCTTCATTCATCCCTCGTTCACTAGCTGGGCTCTGACGGCTTGTTTAGCTCCACTCTTACGCTCCGTTCACCCGCCCCTAATAGACAGAAAGAGAAAAATGTTGAATACAGACCTTCTCTTTGCTCTCTCCGACAGTCCATATCTGTTATTCGATTCATTATTTAACTATTTAAAGGAATACTTCATCCTGAAAAGAAAATATTGTCATTATTTACTCACCCTTATGTCATACAAGTAGATGAAAGTGAGCGGTTACTGATTACTAAACTACCATTCAAACCATCTTTTTAACACTAGAACTACCGGAATTCTAGAACTACTAGAATGGCCATAGCGGTCATTCGGATTACCGGAATTCATTTTTGTCATGTCATAGTTACATTTGAAGCTTCCTTTGAGGTTTTAGAATGAAGCTTTATACGTCATATTTTATGAAGGCATCACCCTAAAAATGTCACCAAAATCCTCAAACAATTGATTTGATATGGATTAAATGAAGCACCGAGCACCAAGCGAAAGCAGATAGGTCTCCATATTACTATCTTTTTTATAATATATAATTGTGTAAGAGCTACTAGACCGCGCCTAAAGGTGTGTGCGCCTCACTTTGTGCGTGGCAAGCGGGAAAGCAAAGTATTTGACCGCAGTGAATGCCAGTCAATCTCTTTCTTGCAGACATTGCAAAGGTAAAGCTACGTTTTAGCTTAGCAATAGCGTATAAAAACAACTAGAAAGTTGCTAGGCAACAGTGATGCGCATCTTCACTGGCGGGGGAAACTAGCAAACACTGAAATGACATGGCATACGCCGTCTGAAATGCGCAAGGTCAATTTGACCGTTATGGCCATTCTAGGTCGAAATACTCAGAACTCTTGTGTTTTATCATTTTAATAAAACAACAATATAAGAACAAAATACACACACATTTAGGAAAAGTCAGGGTACTATAGCTATATGGGTTTAATTTCAACAAAGTTTATGACATTGCAAAATTTAAAGGTCCCGTTCTTCGTGATCCCATTGTTCAAACTTTAGTTAGTGTGTAATGTTGCTGTTAGAGCATAAATAATACCTGTAAAATTATAAAGCTCAAAGTTCAATGCCAAGCGAGATATTTTATTTAACAGAAGTTCCCTTTCAAAGCCTACAGCGAACGGCCGGCTTGGACTACATCCTGGTTCTTCCTTCATTAATTACGTCAGTCGAACGGACTAACCTCCGCCCACAAGAATATACGAAAAAAGGGGGCGTGGTCTTGTTGCTGTCCCACGTGGAGAAGAGTAAGTGTCGCGTGGAGAAAAAGAATTGTTGCATTTGACTGTGTTTGTCGCCATGTCGTCGAGACGCTGTTATTTTCATCCCGGAGTCAAATCACCTTTGTTTGGCTTTCCCAGGGACGCTGTAGAGATCATTAAGCGCATACATCTCCCCGTTAAGAGGCGTGACCTTTTCGTGCAAGTTATGTGCGCTAAGCTGCTGTCGAATCACAACACAGGAACCGTGCCACGTTCACTAAGCTGCGGTCAAATCACAACACGTATTTCTGAAGGAGGGACTTCATAGAACAACGAACTCATCAGCCCGTTTTTAGGAGAGTGAAAACAGCGGTATACAGATAAGTAAATTGTGTGAAAAATACTGTGTTTTTTTACACGCGAAACATGAACACATGTTATATTGCACACTGTAAACACAATCAAACCTTCAAAAAAACACGAAGAACGGGACCTTTAAAAACGGTCAAAATGACTGGTAGTTCTAGTGTTAAATAAATAAATAAATACTTCTTTTTTACTATCTATTCTAAGAAACAGCATACAAAATAACTTCCACAAAAATATTACAGCACAACTGTTTTCAACTGATCATAATAATACATTTATTGAGCACCAAACCAGCATATTAGAATGATTTCTGAAGGATCATGTGACACTGAAGACTGAAAACTCAGCTTTGCCATCGCAGGAACAAATTACATTTTAAAATATAGTCCAATCAAAAAGTTGTATTGTAATTGTAACCATTTTAATTGTAACAATATTTCACATCAAATGCAGTTATGGTGAGCATTAGAGACTTTTCAAAAACTGACCCCAAACTTTTGAACGGTTCTGTGTACTGTGATACTTATGAAAGACTATGATAGATCATATGGGTAAGAACAGCCTAAAAAAATTGTGAAAGAAAACCCGAAATGAATCATACGAGCTGCTTTTATGGTGCTGTTTTTTTTTTTTTGGACAACCAAAGTAACCACTTCTACTCGATAGAAGAGTGGCGTCAACAACCTACTAAACTTCTACTTTTGTGGTCGACAGAAAAGAAAAAGAAAAGAGTCATATGGGTGTGGAACAACAGAACATAAGAGCGAGTAAATGTTCATTTTGGCTGCACTGCTCCTTTAAATAGTATTCCAGCAAAGCAATCTGGCCATAATCCCATAGATACAGCAGAGAAATCTATAGATAACACACAAATGTTGTTCAGGATCAATGTAAGTGCCTGGTCATGTTTGAGCAGATCTCACCTGTTAGATATTTCTCCTTAGCTCGAGCTCGCTCATCAGCGTCAAAATACCACACCGTTATAGCATACCTGCACATGAATTCACACAGAATTGTATACAAGCATAAGCATCTTACAGGACTATTTTACAAAATGAAATGTGTCATTATCACTGACCTCGTGGCATAAGCTGGCTGGACCTCATGTGGGTTCCGTCTGTCTGACCAAAACAGCAGAAGTCTGTCAAACTTGGGCTCAATATCTGCAAACTGAGCGGTTCCCTCTGGAAAGATCCGCAAAAGGCCACCGTGATCCTATGGAGTAAGCAGATGAGAATTATGGTATACACAGAGGTTGGACAGCGAAACTGAAACACCTGGTTTAGACCGGATTCATTTATTAGTATGGTGAAGGTCCTCCTTTTGCAGAGGGATTTTGAGCCATTCTTCTTCCAGAACAGTGGCCAGGTCACTATGTGATGCTGGTGGAGGAAAACGTTTTCTGACTTGCTCCTCCAACATACCCCAAAGTGGCTCAAAAATATATTGCAGCCCAAACAATCACTGATCCACCCCGTTCTTCACTATAGACACGCAACAGCCTCTTTGGGGCTTCTCCACACCGCAACTCTCCCGGATATGGTAAGACAGTCAAGGTGGACTCATCAGAGAACAATACAAGTTTCACACTGTCCACAGTCCAAGATTTGGCATTGACACGAGTGACCAAACGCTAAGACCAAAGGTTTGGCTACAGCAGCCTGACCATGAGTATTGAGTATTGGTGGAAACAGGAGAGCAGCTGTGGTTTTATGATTTTTGGATACAATCCGGGTTAGTACCTGGGCATCCCTTTCAGACACAAACACACACAAAAAAAATGTATGTGTGTGTATGAACACAGGAATAAATAAAATAGATTAAAATAATAAACTTTAATAATATTTCACAATTTTACTTATTGTATTTTTGATCAAATAAACAAAGTCTTGGTGAGCACAAGATACGTCTTTCAAAAACATTCAAATTCAATAACAAATAAGAATTTCAAATTTCCTTAATACAAAACAATGTTGTGAATGGGAAAACTCTGGGAGGGAATGTCTTTTTTCCTGCCCCAGGACGACTTGTTGCTAAATTTATCTGACACACTAACTTTTACATAAGCGAAGACAACAGGGAACAAGCAGGTTTGCTTGAGACAGCTATTTTCCTCTCCGTTCAGTGAAGAGGGTGAGATATGTGAGAGAGAGAGAGAGAGAGAGAGAGAGAGAGAGAGAGAGAGAGAGAGAGAGAGAGAGAGAGAGAGAGAGAGAGAGAGAGAGACCATGTATTACTGGCATCCTGTGCAGCTTGAGAAGGACAGAGAATATCAGGGTTGCATGCGTGTAAAATGTGACCTATCCTTACATCACAGTTCTGATACTTACAGAAACAGAAGACTGCAAGAAAACAGCTTTTGCAGACTGTTCTGCATTCTTACAAGCCTCAAGCAAAGAGTGAGTTCAACCTTAAAAACATTAAGATAAAGAGTAATGTGCCCCTGAGTGTTTAATGTAGGCTAAACACTACAGACAAACCCTTCTACCACCCCTGTATCTTGCCTGTGAAACTGGCTTTCTTTTTGCCATTCACTTCATATACGAACATCTGATCAACCCTCTGGATAGTTTCCATGGCTGGTCGGAATGTTCTAGAGCAGAAGCTCTCTCTGATATGTGCTGATGTAATAGCTTGAAGGTGACGAAGGTGGTCGAGTCAATGGTGGAAAATGTCAGGTCTGATGTCACAGCAAACGCTCATGGAACTTCAAGAGCAAATGTTTAACATAACCATAAGAATGGAGGCAGAAATTTCACAAGTTATCAATAATTATTATATATATATATATATATATATATATATATATATATATATATATATATATATATATATATATATACACACACATACATATACACGTATTATATAGACCTATATAGATATATTTCAATTACCATTCTGTTGTCCACTACAGTATATACAGGACCGTGTTTAAGACCGATTCAAATCATTAAACAAAGTTGTTTATTTGAACTATTCTTTAAAGGGGTGATGAATTGAGAAATAAACTTTACTTTGAGCCTTTGGTATATAAAAGTTAATTATGATATAAGAATATCCTGTAAGTTTCAGAGCTGAAAACGTCCTTGTTCGTCAAAAAAAAGCTTTTATAGACACCAGGCCCAGAAAACGAGAGATCTCACAATATGTCTACCACTGACGTAATAGGACGCAGAGGCACCACCTCAAGCCTGCCCACTGACTCGTGGAGCTAAACGATGCCGGTTCCAGCTCACGTCCATAAGACATTGCGTTTGTGGACTCAAGAACCAGTCATTTGTTTTAGGAATCAGGCTTCACTGGTCATGATGTCTGTTTCTGTAAAACAAGTGGTCCACAAGCTTCATTTGTGTAGCCTGATTAAGACCTATAAGATCTATTTTGTGACGCTGTGACTCAAAAACAAACAATGCGACCACTGTGGTATGATACACAAACTGGCATGCGGTGTGCAAGCCATTTCAAATGGAAAGACGTTAGCCAACCACAGCAGTGGGTGTTTACACTGAAGTCAAAAAAAAAAAAAAAAAAAAAAGCATTCTAACATTATAAGTGCACCCCAGGAAACATCATAAAACACTAAAACAACGCAGTTCAGTCCAATGTAGCCTAATTCACAAACTGGTCATGCTACAATGAATCAGGCTACAATGGTGAGGCTGTAGGTTTTTGTTTTGCTAAAAAACGGCACAAATGAGTCATTTCTTTGCCAATTAGATTGCAATGGTTGTGCTGTGTTTCTGATTCACTACAAAGAACCGGTTCGTAGGAGTCATTTATTTCAGGAATAGGGCTATACTGATTGCGCTGTGTTTTTGTGTGGAGCCCACAAGGGCTGGGAAAAAAAATCGATTTAATTAAAAAATCGAGTTGGTAGGTCAAATCGATTTATATTTTCAAAAAAATCGATTTTTTAGAAAAACATTTCTCCCCCTCTGCAATATAACGCAATACAAACATTTTGCATTCGCCACATCTTCCTTCAGGGTTTCCGTAGCACGCTCCCTGCGGTGCAGCCCTGCGGTGCAGCCCCGAGGGCAGTGCATGCATACACAAACAACATGGCAGAAACAGCCTGGCGAAAGAGAGCAGCTCCTTCCAAAAAAATGCTCTTCGACTTCAGTCGTGTGGAGTTGGTTTGGATTTACGGCATCTGATGAGGAACAGACAACACCTCGATGCAAACTATGTCTTAAGGCTGTTGTTGTTGCTGGCAGCAGTACGACAAATCTGTTTCAGCATTTAAAGCGAAGACATGCGGCTGAGTGGGAGAAGTGTTGCCTTCTTCGAAAAGAAAACCACTCTAGTGGCGTTAGCTCTAGCACCCCGTTTGCAAAGCAAACAACTCTTCAACAAAGCTTTTCAAACAGTGTACCGTATGAGAAAAGCGGGGCAAGGTGGAAAGCCATAACGGAGGATTTTTTGTTGTTTATTAGCTCAATCCAAATACAGTATAAATAATTTGGATGTTTAACAATCTTTGTTGCACACTGCACAGTGACTTTTCAGTTAGACAAAGGGTTTGCCTTTGCAATTTTATGTTGATGCACTTTAATTAAATATAATAAATATATATATTTAAAATATATGTACAGTTTGCAATTATTTTGTTTTAAATGGGGGGCGGGGGAAAAAAAATCGAATTGAATCGTAAATCGAATTTTTTATTTAAAAAAAAAAAATAATTGCAGATTTTTTTAGGGGATAAAATCGCCCAGCCGTAGAGCCCACATGGTTTCTTGCCATTATTTTGCAGCACATTGTACAAATAAGTAAAGTTTAAACTTTAAATTTATTTTAAAAGTTTAAAATGTTTCTATTATTCACAAACCCAACAGAAACCAAAAGTTCCACTGTTCTAACAGACCTCTAATAACAGCACATAAACAGTCTCGTGTGTGGCCTATTTATATAAAGTACCAACAGCAAACTCTCTACACAAGGTTGGTTTTGATCTTCCATTGAATTGAATGCAAGCTCAGATGCAAGTATGAGTAGTCTACATCAGATAAGATACCTAAATAAACAGAGAAGAGCTTAAACAAATCTCATGCAGCTTTACACGCTACAGAACGTATACAAGTTCACTGGCTGGGGAAGAAGAACAAAATCCTACCTTGGAATCCCAGTCTTTATTCAGGTAATATATGCATGTGACACATCTCCCATCTCCATTAGGGTTATCCACATGCCGTACATATCCTGTCCCTTTGGCAGGGTAACACGCCACCATTGCCTGGAAGACAAAACGGGTTGTTTTAGTAATTGGCCGAAATAGCCAATCAAAAGAACATATGATGGCAGACTTTTCACAGTGGTTGGATGAAGCTCGCTCTATACAATGAAGATTTCCATTTTTTCCATCATAAGATCATATTTTGCAAATACATATTTATAGTCTTATTCATATATTTATTTTAATTATTTATATTAAAACATTTTGTAACAAGAATCTCACAAAGACTGTCAAGAAAATGTCCTGATAATATTGCAAGCATATTTGTAGGACAATTTTGCATTGTGCCATTATCAGGGCAAATTAAACATATTTCCATAATCCTTATTACTGTAATGAAAAAAATCTATATAGTATTATTAAAAATGGCTATGTATGGGAACCACTTTATGTACAATTTTATTTTTTCTAGACACTGCACAATAGTATATTTTTTAAATAATATCTAGGCATACAACTTTTTACATGCACTGTAAAAAAAAAATCAGGTCTCCAATTGAAAATGTTCTAGTGACAGATCACATCTAATTTTTTTAGTTGGCCAAATTGAATTTCTGTGAATTAAATTGCATCAATTCACAGAAATTCAATTTGGCCAACTGAAACATTTTGATGTGATCAGTCACTAGAAAATTTTCAATGACTTTTTTTTTTTTACAGTGTGATAAAAAAAATTATGAAACATATGTTTTATGTGAAATATGATCAAGATATTTTCTTTATGAGACTCACTGTTACTGTTACTGTTACACATTTGTGTAATGAAGTTCAGAGTGACTACTGAGTGATTCCATTCAGATACTGCACAACACACAGCTATGTGAATCAAAGTGGAAGAAATACACTGACAACTGTGATATTCTCAGCCCTGTGATGATTATATCATTTAATCTTGTTGAATCTGGGTTATGAGGCTGAGGGAACAATGAAGCCATTGCTGGAGTCTTTCCTTTGCTGAGGTTTTTCCTTTCCTGCTCTTCCTTTGCCCCTTTTTTTTTTGGTCTTGAGTTTACATGGAAAGTGTTAATTAATCACAAAGAAAAAAATAGCAGCGTAAATGTATTTGTGCACATGGACACATCCGTTACGAGCTATCAGGACAGTGTTACAAAAGAGCATATTGTGAGTCAAAAGTCAATAAAAATAGATCATCAGTTCATCCGTCCAAGTGACCTTAGAAGCTTTAAAATATTATAATTAGAAGTTTAAAAATAGCTTAAAAAGGTTGGAGAATATTTATTTTCAAGTAAAAAAAGATGTCAAACTTTAAGCAAAACAATGACTAATGCCAACGTTTACCTTTACCGTTAACAAATTGTTTCAAACAAGCACCCAACAAACACTCAAATATCAGAAACCTTTGGGCTAATACTGTGAGCCGTGTTTCTGTGAACTGAAAAAAGTAGTCAGAATGGCTCTCTGATATCGATCCCCTCCGGGAACTCGCCTTTTGCCTTGTTTTTCACCCACCCACTGCACGTAGGCTCATGAATCTGATCACTTCACTGATAGTTTGTGACCTAACACTCTATTTATAAGCAGCACTAGCCCAGCAGGGAATTTTTAGGCCTTAACTTAACCCTCTAACCCTAACCCTAAAGCATAATGTCAAAGGGACCGAGACGTCCTCCCCGGGGACATGACATCAGCTTGTTTTCCACTGCCTCTCAGCATATGTGTGTGTGTGCGTGTTAGGCCTGTCTGAGGAAGGCAGGGAGGGAGGGTGTTTTTATGGCTGAAAAACAAACATCTCTTCCAACATTCTTTGCCTTACTTGCATACATACTAGAGGTGAAATGGTTCCCATGAAAAAAAAAACAACCTTTATCATTTGGTTTGCATGCGTAGTGTAGTTCAGTCGTGTCATGTCATACGATGCTTTGAAAATATTAATATTTGTATTTATTCACCTGTTTTATGCTATGTCAGCATTAAAGTCTATTATCATGGCAAGAACATTCGAGATATAATCATAAAAAAAAAAATTAAAACACGTACTATAAACATATGTAGAAGTAAACAGTATAAATACATTTATTTAAATATATTAATAAACACATTTACATAGCAAAAGATAAAAACTATATATAAAATAAATGTGTAAGAATTGCATTATTAATAGCCCCCCCCCCCCCCCCCCCATTTTATATTGTTGAATTGAAGTACTAAAATAAAGGAAAACTAAATGAAGAGACCAGTTAAATAGATGTATTCTATGTACATCTGTTACAATTGTAGACACTGTAAACAGATAGTGTGGTTTAACGAGTGTAACGATACATGTCACGATTCTATACAAATTATGATACTGAACTCACCATACGATATTCTAAGACATATGGTAAAAACTAAGTTTAATAAAAATGTACTATTGATTAAAATGACGAAAACATTTTGAATCATGATATTAACTCAAATTAAATTTGTCTTCATTTACTCATGCATGCACGTACATTTGAACGTCCGTGTTTACTATAGTATGTGTGTTGATCAGTGTCCCTTCAGAAGACTTGGATAAAAAAAAATAATCTTCATTTAAGTTTGGAAGATGAATGAAAATGCAACAACATGAAGGAACAGAATTTACATTTCTGGGTGAATTATGCCTTATAAAAACAGTAAGCTGAGCCGTGGATAAAACAAACTCTATATCGCGATTCATATGGTTCACACCACCGTTACATAGGCTATACGTTAATTGTGATGTATCAAAATAACATGTATATCATTACACCCCTACGGACTAATGATGAAAACCTCTTGTATTTTATGCAAGGATTGCTATGGGTATTGAAACCGGTTCGGTTTTAGAAATGGTTCCAAGTTTCCCCAAAACCAGTGGTTCGATAAGAAACGCACATTTAGCTTCAGCTTATCGGTTCCTGTGTGCACATTTTAATGCGATATTAAACCATTCAGTCTCAAAAGACTTGCCGTTTTCTGAAAAACACATCAAAAACACACCCAGAAATTTTTATTTTAAACATTTGAGCGCAAAGACGACTCACGTGCGGTTTTCTGTACTGCAGACACAAACACACACACACACACACACACACACACACACACACACACACACACATACACACACACAGAATGGCTTCTCATAGTGAATAGTGCTCGATAATAAATTCTCTTCATCATCTTTTTGCACAGCACACGAACGGACACATGCATACAAATTATTGTAAACACAGTTGGTTATGTCTTAAGACAGTTGAAAAGAAAACAGTTTGATCCGTGCAGCTCTTAAAGTGACTGCAGATTTTCCTGATGCGTCTATGATAACGTTAATCAAAAAAAAGGCAACAAGAAAATTAGCTTGCTGTTACAGACAGAATAACTTTTGTATATAATAACTATAATACTATATTAATACTATAGTAATCAAATATAGGCTATAGTAATGTATAGCCTATATGTTTTTAATAAAGTGCCGTGTTTTTTACATTTAAGTTAAATAAGTTAAGTTAAGGTTAAGGTTAGAAAGCATGAAGCTTGTGGTGTCAGTCTGTCAGTCAAGTCCGAAGATAGACGCATTATGGCAATGTTTATCAGTCTGATGGCAGATAAAAATAAAAAGTAAACTTGATTTTCGTGTTGATTAATTACAAAATGTGCATCAAAGATGCTAAACAGGGAAGCTCCAACATGTGTGATGAGCTAGAACAGACCTCATTGGCCGTTTCTCAATATGCATTCTTGTCTGTACTTGTGTTCTTGTGGACTTGTGAAACGTCATCAGTCACAGCCCAAGTACTGTTCCAATTCAAAGTTCACATGTAACCAAGAACAGTTCAAAATCCCTGGATGTATTCTTGATCTGCCCCTTTTATCGAGGATGCATCGAGAGGTTACTTGTGCGGACTTGAGGCAGCCAGGTATTCCAGAATGCATTTCGCACCATCCAGCAAGTGTCAATAATGGATGAGAAAACCTGCGCAATAAAAAAAAAAAAACTGTTTTGTGTCACGAAAATGTAGTTTTAAGAGTGTTTCAGGCAATATTGTAGTTGTTTAAAGCTCAAATCTGTGGTTTACTAATAAAGATAGCATCCATTTGAAAATGTGATCTGACGTTTTCGATCATTAACCCTGCCGAGAACAGCAGTACCTTGACTAGTCCTTCTGACGTTTGCCGCTGACTGATGTCTCTTTAGTGGTTAAACATGAGATATAATTTGTCTTGTGTATATCTAACGGCGATCTTTGGTCTCATGAATCTATTATTTGTTCCCTGGCAAATCTTTTTTTGCTGAGGGCAAAGTGAAGTTTCATAACTTTATATATTTAGGCTATTTAAATGTATGCTGTACGTGCTGTATGTTTGACTGAATTGTTTATTTCTTATTGTATACCTGCTTATACCTTATACTTTTATAATGGCTATTATTGATCATTAAAACTGACATTTAACAAAAAGTGACAGGGCTGTTTTATGTCATATTCATTTTATTACAGTGAAGATCATCAGAGTACATACCGGTATGGACATATTGCCTGAACCACATATTAATATGTTTAATATTTCTAAAATGTTAACGAAGAGGCAGGATTGTGTTTTATATTTTGTTTTTTTGTAAATATACATGCAGTGAAGAATCAATGCGTTCCCTGAACCACATTTGTGTGGATTTTAATGCGTTTTAAGATTTTTTTTAACGGAAAATGAAAAGAGGCAGAGTGGTGTTTTATAACATATTTTGTTTTATTGTTCCCTAAAATATACACACAGAGATAACCGGAGTAGCCAGAGAGAGCTGAGTGACGTGATCAAGAATACTGCTGTACCATTTGCAGAATTACCAAACATGCATATTCCTGTCCTCGGGAGTTCGTTCTCCAAACTCGAACATGGCAAGTTTGAACTACCAAGGACGCAAGTCCGAACTTTGCGTACTTGGTATTGAGAAATGGCCATTGGTTCTTGCACGTCACGCACACACATTTGAGCTTCTTCTTCTCCTTTTAATGATGGTTCATGGTTGACAAACCCACTTGAAGGCACATACTGCCACCTTACCTGACGTAAAATAAAGGACTGGCCCTTAGGACAGCAGATACCGATGCTTAAACGCTTTAAAATTTGCCCAGATACCGATCCTTGAGCTTCATCTGAGGTACTGGTTAAATGGTTATCTATTAGTGCTTGATGATGGAAAATGACAAATATATTGTCCAAAAATAAAATAACATACATACATACATACATAAAATACATACATACCAATATCAGCCCTATAACCACTATGATGTCAACACATTGTCAAACTTTTGGCATTAATTTACAGTGCATTTTTCTGCAGCATATATTTTTTGTTATTATTTGAAAAATAAAAATCAGCAATCAGATTGGTACAAGGTAATCAGTGTTAAAATATCGGTATCTAAATTGTCCCTCCCGAAAAGCAACACGGCAAGTATTGAAACCGGGACCACAGAACAGTGATACAAACAGCAGTGAGAAATCTGAACCGTTACACCCAAAAACATACAAACTCTTTCACTCACAAGAACACACAGGTGCTAACAGCAGTGTGTGTCCCCCCTAGGGGTGTAACGGTACACGTATTCGTATTGAACCGTTTCGGTACAGGGCTTCCGGTACGGTGCACACGTGTAATCTTTAACAGTTAACAGTCGGCTTGTTGTAAGCGCGGAACGCACTTCAATCCGAGTTCCCACACGAACATATTAAGTATTCAGTCTATTTCATCACGAAATTCAAACGATAAATGCTGTTTTAACGCTCTTTTTAATGTGACGTGACTAATAGACGCGTATCAGTTCAACTTAAAGCTGCAGCACGCGGCGCGCGAGTCAATGCGATCATCTAAAGAATAAACATAAATTAATATATCTTAAAGTATGTTGAGGATACATTACAACTTACTGAAATGTATCATATGTCGTGTAATCGCTCCATCTGTGTTTCAACCCGCGGAAAGACAATAAAACTGCTTGTAAACAATGTCAAGCAGAATCACGTTTACTCAGAAGTCATTCAGTGTCCACAGCTGTTAGCTCACTAGAGAAATCAACTCTTTCACTGAATGTTCTGAATTAGGATATATCTGGATAAATGTGCACTGACCGCCACAGTGTTCTTGTCAGAGTCATGGATAGATGATAGCCTTTTAATGATTGCTTTGGTATCAACACAGATGGACATGTGTGTAGTATCCTGAATACTCATGCAAGGAAGACGGACAATGAGGTAGCGGTTAGCAAATGGCTTTACTTCCAGGCAGGAGACAACACAGAGCATAACAGGCTGACAGACTCTTCTTCAGCTAGCTCTACACAAGTTTATTTGTCCGTTACTCATACAATGTCCTTAAAGTGCGAGCAATCCAGCGAGCAAACTTTCCAGTCGGAATGGCTGATGCAACTAGTGCTACGCATATTCTCAGTCTACTAAATGAGCGTAAGCTCCGCAGCTGCGCATGTTGCGCAATATTCTGTAACGTGCAGCGCTGATCCTGTGCGCATCTCCGGTTATTATGCTGAACATGGAGAATTCAGAACACTGAATACATGCACTATATTAGCCGTTATATTCATTATATTAGACTATATATATTCATTATATACTACTTAGCCTGTTAGTGATGTCTTGTTTATTTAATGTATGTTTAAATAAACCTGTCATGAAAATTACAGGCCACTAAATGATTATATTTCAACAACGAATAAAAATAATTAGATTTAGAAGTTAATGCAAAAACTGCCTTATGTGAAGCTTATGAGTGTTGATTATTATATCTAAAAATAAATAGCAACTGAATTTAGGCTAATAGTTTGGGCTCTGTTGTTAATCTTTAATAGCTATATGTAAGTAAGGGCTCCCTATATAGTTTACAGCATTATCTTTAAGAAACTTTTAGTTATAATTTAATTCATTTAAGGACAGACACAATTTTTTTTCATTAAACCACTGTTGAATAAAAATTAATAAAAAGCAATTTTGTAAAACTGCTGTACCGAATCCATACCGAACCGGGACTTCAAAACCGAGGTACGTACTGAACCGTCAGTTTTGTGTACCGTTACACCCCTAGTCCCCCCTAGGGCTGTCAAAATTGCTCAAAAATGACGTTCGAATATTCCCTCTAAAAAAAACACGAATATTCGAACTATTCGAACATCTGGTTGCGCATTTTGTCAATGACGCGCATTACGTCAATAACAGGACAAATTAATACAAAGAGACATAACTACTTGTATAGGTAGTCTATTTAAGTTTAAACATATTTGACAACGTATTACCTACACAAAAACAAGTAGATCAACTAATGGCCAAGACCGCGGACCTCACACTCTCTCGCCCTCACCCTCACGCTCTCTGCGCATAACGGTTTAAATGAACAAACACATTTTGAGTGCTGATCAAGAGTTTTGTGCAAGCAATTTAAGGTCGCGACTCTTGTCCCAAATATAGCAGGCTTCATTCAGTGATTGAAACAAATATTAATTGAAGTTTTACAGCATATTGATCACTCCGAGCGAGCTGTGCTGTGGTAAACATGGAACTTTTCCTTGACGTGAAACGGTAAATAATCAAACCAGTGGAAGCAGTGCATTTATCCTTTATTCATGCAACATCTCTTCAGTCAGTACAGTAGCCTACACTTTAGTAATGTTAGGGTTATGGTACCTCGGTTCCACTGCTCGACAGAACTCCCTGAAGCCTGCCCCATCCACGACACTGATCGCTCTCATGTCCTTACAAATTAACGAAATTAATTTCTCCGTTACGGCCTCTTGTCGTGTTGCAGACAAAGAGCTTGTGGCGGGCGATGCAAAGTAAGGGTGGTCCAGTTTGCACATACAAATTAGTTGCTTATATTTACAAAATGAGCCTACAAAAGCATAAACAAGCTCGTTTAATAAAGAAAAGTTCACGAAACAAAGTGAAAACTCACGAAAGTGTTTAGTGAAATTAGGAAACATTTAAGAGATCATAAATTTAGTTGTACAAGTTAACATTACATTTCTACATACATTTTGTTCTCATGTCACAAGTAATATCAAGGTTTATTTTGATCTGTTTTACATGATTCTTTTGTAGTGTGGTTTTCGGTGAAGTGTACTAAAATAAATATCGTCACCTGTGTACATTAGCCCACTTCTTCTCTACGCTTTTTCCTGATGGTTTATAGAACAATTACTCCGAGTCGCCCTCTGTCGCTTCAAAGAATAGCACAATGGTCAAGTATAAACTAAACGCCTCGTCCGTTTGGGGAGGAGCGCGCACAGTCAGCGGGGGCTCGCGCCATAGACAGTAAAGGCTCGCGCTGCGGAGCCAGGCGAAAGTATAAAACAAGGCTTCAGGCCGCTAGCGCGCCCACTCGCAAAGCAGACAGCCACGCCTCTACTATCGCGGGCATTTTTTTCCCACTTTTTTTTTTAAATTCGAATATTCATTTTCCCCTTCGAAATTCGTTTTTTAAAAACTATTCGAATATATATTCGAATTTAGAATATTCGTTGACAGCCCTAGTCCCCCCTTAACATCTCTTCTCCCCAGCTTCCTGAGGCCTATAATTTGATATCAGATTTCCAGTGAAAGAGCGTCATGGGCAATTCCGCGGAAAACTGTCACATCCATAACACCAACACAATGCCATGGTATTTAGTTGGCGTTATGGATGTGACATTTTTGCGTGGAATTACCCTCCCAGGAGACAACAGCTAAGGAAAGCATGCAGGGAACAAGTCTTAAAACGACTGTACACAAGGACCTTTTTTCCAGCACCATAACGGTTAGAAGTGGTGGGGTGTGGCTGACAGTAAATCACTTATTTCAAGTGGAAGACGGGGAATGCAAAAGTCACGGAAAGGCCAGTCAGCAAGACGATGACTATTGTTATCATTTTACTGTTTAAAAGGCCATATCATACCCAGTCTTGAGTTGGTTTTTGGGGTCTACTAGAATAGGTTATATGGTCTTGAATGTTCAAAAAACACATTTTTTGGTCTGGAAGAAAAAGGAGGCTCCGAGTCCTATGATCAAATTATGATTTACAAATAAATTAAATGCTGTTTGAAGGAAAAATTTGAGCAGTTTGACAAAATCTGGCACCCTTTTATCTTTTATCTTGATGGAAACCATGTGGACTAATGCATTATTTTGTTCACGTCATTAATGTAATGGTTTAACATTTCTTCATCATACTTTTCGTTGAAATGTAAACAGATCTGGTATGGGATGGTTTGTTCATCACGCGCAGGGCACCAAGTGCTGAGGGGGGCAGCACAAGAGAATCCTCTCCGCACCACCCCCCGCTCAGCTCTTGAAAGTCACGAACGCTGCCACCATGGGCATCATAAAGTGATCACGCCTAGGGCAACAAAGACGGCCAGCAGCGGGACTGACTACAATCAAAGTATTTTAAGGAGTTGAGAAACTATGCTTACTGATATAGCGAATAACTCTCCTTTGAGTGGACTTTGTGCTTTGTAACTTTGCTGACCTTTTTATGCTCAAACAGCAACATTACACACTGAAGAAAATTTTAATGTAAAAAACATAATAGGTCCTCTTTAAAGTTGGCAAGAAACAGAAGTTGCAATCGTTTTTGTTCTCCATTCTGATGTATATTCGAGTGAAACAAAAAAATGTAGGGTGGGACTTGATTTTGCCCATCAGGAATTGATTGGACTGTTGGATGTGAGTGACAGTTGTCGAGTGTCATCAGAGAAGAGAAGACGCTGTTTTCATTAGAGGTATAGTGGAAGACACGATTAACAGGTAGAGATTTTAGACTATCGTCTCTATCACGGTTAGACTCATGGGACACGGTCACCAAAGCTTAATCTTTGAATGTATTTTAAAGCCTTGTGATTTAAAAACAAGTGATTTTAAACTGTTCAAGCACAATAAGCAGTTAAAGGGAACTCTTTTCTGTATATACATGCACTGCCTGAGGCGGTTTCTCAGCGCACACCTGAAACGTGCTCATACGGCTTGTGTTCTTTTTGGTGCATTATTGGGCTTAAACGGTCACATACACACACTTATGTGTCAAAATACCCGTCTTTGCAAGTATCCTCGTAAACAGTCGTTTATGTCTTAAGAATGTAAACAGAGTTGAGAAAGCGGATGTGTATCTGTATATCAGATCCGTGAATTCGGTCTTAAAGTAACAACAGCCTAATGCAGGTCTGTGCCATTATTGTTAATCAAACAATCGCTTTTGTACCTTTAACCCCTAGAAGTCTGAGCTGTTTTTGGGGCCATTTACAAGTTTTGACATGCTCTGATATTTGTGCTTTTTTTGATGCTTATAAACATATTAATGGCAAAAGTGTAATTACACTGTATTCAGCACAAACTGGGCAACCATAATATCTAAGCAACATGTATGTACATGCTTGTATTTTTGAGAGAATAATGTTAATGCATGGTTTTTGAAGAAAAAAGAAATACATTTAATTAAGGCCTCAAAACACAATAGATATGTGTCCACAAGACTTTTGACTGATGGGTGTTGTTGCCTAGAGTTTTTGCTTTAAACTGATGTGAGAATCATTGAGCCTACTCAGTCACATAAAACAATATATTCATTTACATTTTGTAAGACATTTTTTCTTTACAAAGGCAGTTTGCGAGGAGGCGTGAAAGATGAATAATGCTGGGTATCACACCTGAGACAATAAAAGAACGCATAATGGGCCGCATAATGAGCTGCATAATGAATGAGCTTCAGGTATGTGACAGAGGGAGCAACAGGACAAAGGAAATATATATATTTTTTTATTTTATTAATTATTTTATTTTATTTAGAATGTAGTCAACAAAGGTCATTATATTTTAAATGATCAAAAGTTTTGACTACACTGCAAAAAAATGTTCTTCTTATTTAGTAGTTTTTCTTTTTTCCAGTCCAAATATTTTTTCTTAAATAAAGATTAATTTAATAGATAAGTACAATTTTCTGGGGGAAAGAATCTAAATGAAGTGAGTTTTTGCTTAAAACAAGCTAAATTATCTGCCAAACCAAGAAACAAGATTTCAATCTGAAATGTTTTTGAAAGTCTAAAAAAAAAAAAAAAAAACAGTAATATTGTGACACTGAACCCAATTCAGTTTTCAGTAAATACAAATAACTGAATAATTGGTAATGATGAATGTTATAAGTAAAATATTTGGGATTTAAAACAACATAATACAATGCAATTATGATTCCAAATAGTATAGTGTGAATTCAGGTTGATTGGGACACTTTTTCCCAGTCATTTCAATGGCAAACATTTTCTGAATCATTTGATTTTGTAAACTATCATACACACAATACTCAAATATCATTTCGAGCTTCAGTTAATTTATGAGACATGCGTGCAATGCATGATCACCAGCGCTAAGGCTATTGTCTGTTATATTGGCTTCTTATTAAGAAGCAAATATATTAAAAACATTGATTAAAATTAAAGATACAATTTATACAAAACGAAAACAGGCCAAATAAATCTTGTCTAAACAGTCTTGCGTCTATGATGTACTTTATGTTGCAGCAGGATTCATTTTTAAACAGTCTTTTTGCGTTTAATAGTCACAGATGCTAACAGAATAAACTTAGCCTACCACAATCAGCTGCTGAATCCGTTGCTCTGAACAGAACATGAACA
This sequence comes from Romanogobio albipinnatus, assembly GCA_023566225.1. Taxonomy (NCBI): domain Eukaryota; kingdom Metazoa; phylum Chordata; class Actinopteri; order Cypriniformes; family Gobionidae; genus Romanogobio; species Romanogobio albipinnatus. Next base: position 12,324,683 of record CM042254.1, read on the forward strand.
GCTTTCCATGAGGAGAATTATTCCAGGATTATTCCTCAACGCGTTTCAAAACGATGTAGCTGAAGTGTAGCGCTTCACTTGAAGTGTTTGTTTGGGTTGATGTGTGGGATTTGACGCATGGATCGCCTCAGTATCTGAATCTCAAAGAGCGCGCGCTCCGTGGGCGTGGTCGCATTACCGGATAATGAAGAGGCTTGCGAACGACTGACATCACTCTCTTTTCAAACAGATTACATAAACTCAGAATATTTGTATTCAATTTGATTTACATTATTTAAAACCTGACATTTTAACTGTTCTTTAGACACATGTCTCATGTTTGTGTGATAAGTTTTCACTAAGCTACAGGTCATTTTCTGAAGAGAATCTGATTAGACATCATTGAGAGAGAGGCTGAAGATCGCACATGTTTTTATTGCACAACAATTTGCTTTTAATTGTGACTGTACACAAAAAAATAGAAACTTAACAGATTATAATGATGTATAACACTTGCCTGAATGATAAAAAAAACCGACTGTTATTTTAGTCTCTTTGGCACTGATAAGAAAAAAAGCATCAAAAATGTTATCATAAAAACTTCATTTAAAGCAAAAATGACCACATTGTGATATAGATATAGTGAAATAGTCTTATTCATAGCATGATATAAAGACTTTGGTCATCTCCCACCCCTAGTTTTTAATAACCTTCGTACATCGACTTCTTTAAAAGGTGTTTAATAGGGACCTTTCCAGCCAAGTCATGCAGCCTGCAATGGCACGCAATGCATGGCGGATCACAATACATGTGACAACATTTTAACTGGCGGCAGGTGCAAAAGCGAACGACAACGTAAATAAAGACGAAGAGAGAGCAAGTGAGGGTGCGCTTTAACCAGTAGGAGAAGGATACATAGGGGGAGAAGGAAAGAAAGACAAGCCACGACAAAAAAGCGAACCGAGGGCATTGACGCAATCCGCGAGCCCCCCACGTGAATGGGCCGGAGCAGATAAGGGTGAAATCGCTCAATGGCGCTTCAATCATTCAGCTGGGGGTGAGTGTGAGAGCCTATTGCGTCAGAAAGTAAGCAAGGCATGCTAGGCTGAGAAAACAACCGGGTGAGGAGGGGTGGGTGCGGATGGAACTCATCAACATCACGCAGCGGCTTTTGCGTCAGGATGCCATGCCGCCACTCTCCCATCACCACCTGCAAAGATCCATGACCGTGGAGGAGGGTGACAGAGATTGAGGGGATGCCATACTCCCACAAAACAAAGAGAATTTCAATCAGAGCTTCAGTGTGCGTGTATTCCAGTTTCAATGTCTCAGACACACCTGGATGTGACACTGTGAGCGCCATCTAAATATTTATTAGGCATGTGACAGTATCAATTTTTCATGTTACGATTAATTGCTGAAACTTTTATCACGGTATACGGTATTATTACGATATTGAAATAAGTTGCAAAAAAAGTGTTGTCATACTATTTTCATAACAGGTTTAATAACTTTTTCTTATGACAAAAAGAACTAAACATTTAAATACAATAAAGCAATACACAACAATGTATAAAGTAAACGTTTCAAACAGATCCATTAAATAATAAAGTTACAACTTTTGATTTTAATAATGTTATTAAATGTTGAAATTTACATTTAACTAAGAATAATAAATGCTTTAGAAGTATTTTTCATTGCCAGTTTGTTAACTAATGTTAAAAAAAATGGAGCCTTATTGTAAAGTGTGTGACTGAACAACAAAGAATCAGAACATATTCAAACAATATTTAGGGCATGTAGTCCAGATTAAAATATAAAATGTTTAAGTTTGAAAATAAATAGCCTTAAGTCTTTAAGTATTAAGTATTTGGTGATGTGATGAGCACCATAGCGAATACAGAAACCTGGCCGGCTGTGAGAAACATTTAAATACCGTTTAGTAGCGAAAGTCTGTTTTGTTTACGAGGTTTCCGGTGAAACGACTGCATTTCTGCTGTTCCATCAGCGTCATCTGCTGTCAGAGAGTGAATGTGCGTCTCCTTCACTCGTTCCACCATGTGCTGCTCATGCGCGTTGGGTTTGTTTACATCAGGGCACGTTCCTCTTTGAGGAAGCATTCAGCGGTGTTGTTCATTCATAAACAGTAGATGGGTAAAGTGTTCTTAAAATGCATTCTAAAAATCGGAATAATTCATAATAAATAATTATTCACTGTATTTTGAAGTGCCCACGATAACAATATCGTACATGTTCATTACAGTGATATATCATATTACCATATACCGGCACATATCTATTATCTATACTTCTAATATTGTCAATATTCCCCAATATTCATGGGTTCATGGTGTTTTTTGTTCTTTTGTAGTAATTCGCTTTAAGTACAGTTACAGTACAGTGAACCTAAAAGACATTCATGTTACAAAACATTTTATATTTCAATTAAATGCTGTTTGAACTTTATATTAATTAAAATCCTGATTTTTTTTCAGAAACCCAAAAATATGTATCATGGTTTTCAGAAAAATATTAAGCAGCGCAAATGTTTTCAACATTGATAATAATAAGAAATGTTTCTTGAGCACCAAATCAGCATATTAGAATGATTTCTGGAGTATCATGTGACACTGAACACCTTAGCTCTTAAATTGTAATTTCACTTCTGCATTCATGTTTGGAACAATATTAGGAGTACATTCTAAATTTGGGGTGAACTTCCCCTTTAACATCAAGTGTAGTAGACAAAAGGAAATAAATACAGACAATGACAACAGGAAAATCCATTTAAAATGTCCTAAATCGCCCTAAAATAAACTAATGAATCCCTAAATGATCAGCCTGACTTCGATGCATTTTATTCACAGACACAATGTCCAGACAAAATTATAATACACGTTATTTTTTAAATAAATACATCTGAACTACTGATTCTAATCAATGCTGTTTTAACTAACTAGCTTAAATAGACATTTCTACATACATATTGTGCTTTAAAACATTACAATTACATACAATGTAATTTTTTAGCACGTTGCACCTAATATGAACTGATTTCAGTGTGCATCAAGTCTTTAATGATTTCTAACTAAAAACATTCCCTTAATATGTTAATCATTTAACAGTGATTAACAGTGACAACATTTCCCTTTTCTTTTATGTAATACTGCATCTGTTCCAGTGAGCAATGCAGAGCTGATATAAACCTCAGCTGCTGGACTTTAGCCAGACAGACAGTTCTAATAGTCCAGCTACGTGCAGAGCGTGCAGCTGCACTGCTGTTCCAGCGCTGACACCCTGGCAGACTGACACGACACACTGCACCATTAAAAAACACGTTGAGGAAAAAGCAGTGACAGCGCACATCCAAGAGATAAGTCATGCATATAAGCTTTTGCTGATGAAAAATGGGCACAACATGCAACTAAGGGTGTGTTCACGCTTGGGGTTTGGTTTGCTTGATTTGTTTGTTCCAGACCAAAAATAAATAAATAAATAAGCGCTAAGCGTTCAGATTTTTTATCACCGAACCTAAAGGCATTGGGATATGTTCACAACCTGTTCACAAACTTAACAAACATCCTAAACAATGCTGTGTGCTGGGCTAAATGTGCTCATTGTAGGTGCGTAACCTGCATATGATGATATTTTGAACTTCTGAAGGCCTCCGTCACACACACATCTGCTGCTAGGAGATGCAGTTCTGATGCCTGTACCGAACTGTGATGATAACATCACGACTATGACTTGAAAAAAAAAAAAGGTATGTGCATCCTGTCCTTTTTAGGGTATCATCTTCCTGTTTTTTGGTTCGTATACATGTCTTTGGTCTGTGTTGCGGTTATATATCACTTGATAAATTTAATGCATCCTTGCTGAATAAATATATTAATTTCGTTAAAGCTACAATGTGTGATATTTTCCCCCATCTAGCGGTGAAAGGGTATATGACCATCCAGTAAATATTAGTTTCTTTTCCTCCCAATTCCGATTTCGTTTCAACTCCTACGGTGGCCAATTTAGTCCAAGATTAACATGGCTTCCAGTTCGATCCAGCAATCCCCCTCTTCACATTCGCCATCGAGTTGTAACGCGTGTGTCCGGGTGAAAAATACGGATAGCTCACTCAACGCAACTGGAGTCGATGCAAACACGGAGGCGATTGACATCAAACAGCCCGCACTTTATTCCCCGCGGAACCCCCCACAAGAGTCCGGCACAAACTCCACTTCCGTCCACAGCATTACCCAACAAAACAAAAATAAATTAATGTTAGCAACAGAAGACAGAAAATAATCCGCACACATGGGAGCTCGAGGCGCAGTGCACACACACACACACACACACACACACACACACACAGAACGCAGGCGCTCCAACCGGGGCGAACGCTCTTAAAGGGGCCACACTATTTTCCTACTCGTTACAGAGTGTTAAAACGCGATCGGCGAAGCTTGAATTTACAGGTATGTCCCTCTTTGGCTAATGTACTTTCAAGATGGAGGGGCAACATGGCGACCCCCATTCGAACCCCTTACCTGTATGTATTTTCAATGGCATATTATAAACTTACGAGAATACTTTATTACTTGAAAGAAGTAAATATACATTAATGAGCACATATATTTTTGAAAGAACTAAGTGTTTTTAGCTAAGAATAAACTAAAAAAGTTACACAGTGTAGCTTTAAGTTCTTTCCTCCCCAAAAATTAAAAAAATTATAATTCTTACTAGTGTTGTAGTACTCGAGACCGGTCTTGGTCTTGAGACCGGTCTTAAGACCATTTTTTGATGGTCTTGGTCTTGTCTCGGTCTCGACTGCATTTCTCCTCGGTCTTGTCTTGGTCTCGGACTTAAAGGACTCGGGATTTTATCTCAAGACCAGTCAAGACCACAACTGCAAGGATATCACTAAATTTCCGGTGCATTGTCTGATTTAATATCATTAATGTGATTTGATGTAAAACTTGCAGCTTACTTCTTTGTAATGTGATTTATTTTGTTACTATGCTGCCGGGTTCAAAAGCAATGCAGAATTGTCTCAGAAATGTGCAAAAATTTATATAAATGCCCACAAAATTCTGAGATTGTTTTTTTATATAACATAGAATAGAATTAAGCAATATCGCAATAGCAAGAGAATTCAGATGCAACTTCTGTGCCATGAATTTTATTGGTAGTGATTTGATTGGTAACAGCGCTATAGTGTCTTACTATTCTAATTGTATTTAATTACCGTATTCAATATAAGTAATTTCTCAGACACTAGATATGGATCTTTTAGATGAATTTAAGGAGTGCTGGTCTGGTCTTGGTCTTGACTCGGTCTCGCCCTGTCTTGGTCTTGGTCTTGTCTTGGTCTCAACACCACAAAGTCTTGGTCTTGTCTTGGTCTCGGCACATGCTGGTCTTGGTCTCGACTTGGTCTCGGTTTAGGTGGTCTTGACTACAACACTAATTCTTACCGACCCAAAAATTTTGAACGGTAGTACAATGTTACAATGTTTTCTATTTCAGATACTGTTCTTTTGAACTTTCTATTAAACAAAAATCTTTACACTAAAGAATAAAGATGAATATTGCCTGTACTTCTCTCTGAGGAGAAGAACATGTTATCTGTATGTTTTGGAGAACCGTATTGTTTTCAGTTGATGCTCCAATCTTGGAGAAACTGTGTATCTGCGTCAGTATTCTGTGTTGCATATCAGTATTGGAGGTGGATTACGGCATCCTAAGAGATGGGTGGACTTGTTTTCTGGGCAAGCTGGCGCCTGCTCCAAACCTAGAAGGTCACTACATGCCTAATTCCGGGGTGAAAGTGTCAACAAGTGATCTATGAAGACGTGCATCTGATTAACTGACAATGTGTGGAAATTTACTATGACTATCTATTTTCTCTTAGCCAATCAGAATCATTCAACATGAAGTAATGACGTAGACCTTGAAAAGAGCATAACTGTTGAGAAATGTTATGTACGAAAACAGGTAGAGGGAGAGCGCGGCCTACAAACTCCTTGAAGTGAGACCTGAAGCTGGCTTCTGCAGATGAAACTTCTTTAATTAATCGCACTCCTGACACTTGGTCTTCATTCTTCAAAACAGGTCTTGGGTCCTAAACTGTTGTCCCCTAACAGTGCGCACCAGGGTTCGGATCGCAGCATTCCCACTTATTCAAATGAACCGCACTAACAGAGCAATCACACTATTGTTCGTTTTATTTTAACCAAACACGGCATGTGTGAACACACCCTAACAGCACGCACACATAAAGCGCCTTAAAATATACACCAGAAATATAAAAGCAGGTTCATTATGAAGTCTACAGGTGTTTTACACATCAGCTTTCCACCTTCAAAAAACAACCTCATGTCTCCTGTTGGTTGCACGCAAGGTTTCCTGACATAAGGGTCCAAAAACAAAAAATCACGTAACTAAACATTGATGCAGACGCAAAGAAATATTATACATCCTTCCTGGTGAGGTGGGACTTTCCAAAGGGAATGAAATGCTCTAACGAATATGCTCAAAAACAGCCCATTCTGATCCAGTGCCAGCATCTCTGGTCACGTAAAGTAAACATGACCACATAGCAATTCATTGTGTTATACTCCTGCAAACATTCTTCACACGGACACCCAGAAGCTGACAAACCCTCTGGACCAATGATAAGGAATAATAAAAACATAAATACCACACAAAAACCTTGAGGGGAAAGATTTGATTTGTGTTCAGAAGTTCACAAGCTCTCTTCGATTATAGAGGGCATGCACGTGACGTCACTGTCGGCCGGAGTGACTGCGGTTAAGCCCACTGAGTGGCAAAAAGAGTGGCAACTGGCAAGCATTAGTTTTTAGCATGAATGCCGTGAAAAACAGGAAACACATCTAAAAAAGGAAATAGCTTTGAAATTGACTGTACAAATAGATTTGACAAGAAACCTGAGGTACATTTTTACAGACTGCCGAAAGCTACAAAGAAGAGAAGCAAATGGATCGCTGCAATTCACAGAAACAACTGGACTACAGGCAGCGAAACGTGGATTTGCAGTTATCATTTTGTGTCAATATGTTGAATTTTGGGGTAAAATCATACCCTATTGTATTGTTAAATATTGTATTCATCAATTAAATATTTACCATTTTATATTCTGCATAACTGGATGTTTAAAACATACATTTTAGGGCTGGACGAAATGACATATATATAACATTGATATTAGTGATTTATATCATATCATATTGATATGATTGACTTATATCGTGTCTAATAGTTTAAACTGATAATCGTTTGTTTTACTCTCATTTCTCAGTTTCCCCTATTAAATCCAGTCATGCAGCAGACTCTTTTGCCACTCAGTCCGGCTGAGGGGGCGTGTTTTGCTGGGATTTGGAAGAAATGCTCTCTCAGCTAATGATGTACAGTGGCAAGAAAAAGTATGTGCACCACTTGCAGAATCTGTGAAAATGTGAATAATTGTAACTAAATAAAAGAGATCATACAAAATGCATGTTATTTTTTATTTAGTACTGTCCTGAATAAGATATTTTACATAAAAAATGTTTACATATAGTCCACAAGACATTTTTTTTATTTTTTATTTATTCAAATAACCCTGTTCAAAAGTTTATGAACCATTCATTCTCAATACTGTGTGTCGTTCCCTGGATGATCTATGACTGTTTGTGTTTCCCAACCGGGGTGCCGTCTGACGAGAGCAGGGGTGCCGTGTAAAAGTCCTTCAAATAATTTTTTTTTTTTCCTTAAAATTTTTAAAATAATTATCTCTTTGTAAACTTTGTTCAATGCATGCGAGTGCTGCCGTATGTTCGAATATGACCAGTCATTTTCGCCATCATCACCCGGGTGTAGTGCCAGAAGACGCGAATGAGAAGTCACGCACGCTGTGAGAAAATGTGTCTGTGCACTCATCCGAAAGCGCGCACACGTCTCACAGCGCGCAAATATTGAGTTCTTGAAGTCTTGCTTTTGAACAGACAAATTCAGACAAAAAGTATGTTAACATGTCCATCTTTATGAGTATTCTAGCAGACATAGTCTGTATATGCCTTAAGTAAACTTTATACAGTCGAGAAAGACTTAAGGTCTTAAAGGGGCAGTAGCCTTTACTGCTGTCTGTTTAATGTCAAACAACAAAAGACAAGGACATCACTCACTGCTCTTGATTGAATAGCTTTTGTAACTTTAATAGGATTAATCTTGAATTTATACAGTCAAATATGTTAATGTAAATAGCAATGTTATTTTACATTTGATCATTTTCTGTACCTGAAAACTAATGTTAGACGTACCTGAAAAACCTGAAAAGCATAGTTTATTTTATTAGTATCTTTGCTCTATAGTATTTATTTGTGCTGCTGCTTGTATTTAAATTATTTGTTCTGATTATTTTCTTTATTTTTATTTGACAGTAGTCCCTTTTCCCTGAACATAGCAAATACTGAACCGTACCAAAACCGTGAACCTAAAATCGTGACACAAACCGAACTGTGAGCAATCTGTACCGTTACACCCCTAGCGTAACGTATGCGAGGGGGTGCCACAAAATGGAGTGAATTTTCAAAGGGTGCCATGACTGAAAAAAGGCTGGTTTAACTCTTTCCCCGTCAGCGTTTTTAAAAAAAAAGTTAAAAAAAAGTTTTTGGTCATTTTCACAAAAATGTAATGGCTCATAGAATATTTTGTTGTATGAATATCTGAGCATGCAATATATCAAAAGAAAGAGCAGACCCTCTGCTTTTAAACATTTTTTTTATTCTAGCTTCATGCATTCCTATTTTATCTTAAATATGGGTAAGTTTATAAAAAAGCAACATTTTGAACAAAAAGCTGAGAAAATCTTGTTTTTGTCAAATACTACATCCAGATCAGATTTAGAACGATGATCAAACACAGATGGAGTAGATCGAGTCCATCAACACCCCTAATGCTTGCACAGTCCTAGAGATCGACCTTGGTCCACATGTCATTCAGTAACTTTATGGCAGTTTTGATTTATATGTTGTTTAATGTTGATGATCACGTTATTTTACATATGCATCGCTTTTTTTTTGTTTTTTTGTTTTTTTTACATCTTCTTCAAGCTGTGTTTTGATCAGGAGATTCTGTACTCATTCAGAAGATGCGTAATAGTGCCCCCTAGCATATAACAGTGAAAACACGGAAACCCAGAAAATTCTGTGTTTGGCAGGGAAGCGTTTTTTTTAAATAATTGAAAATATTACCAACAAGGTCCACATAACAATTATTTATTTTGAGAGACTTCCTCAAAAGGACTACAAGAATTAATAATGGAATTATTAAGGAACTTGAATCGTTAAAGGCATAGTCTAGTTCACTCAGAAATGAACAATTTAAATTACTCACTCATCCAAACCTGTAGACTTACTGTATTTTAGAACACAAAAGAAGATATTTTGAAGAATACTGGTAACTAGGCAGTTTTGGTGACCAAAGAAAACATAAAAAATAATTTAAAAAAAACAGACATTCCTCAAAATATCTTGTTCCACAGAAGAGAAAAATTATACAGGTTTGGGATGATGAAGTAGGGCTGCACCAATTTGGCTTATTGCGATCATGAAATTGCAATGGCTGTGATTACTTTTATGCACAGCTTGTCAGTAAAGCAAGGCTCTGTGATCAGTAGTAAATGTTTCTCCACCTGAAAGCACTGCAAGAAGCATTTATGATTTAATAACAACGACAAGGCTATGTCGATTAGCATTTAAGTATATATGTATATATATATATATATATATATAGTTACTTTATTAATAGTTAGTTACATTTATCATGAAAATACCCGAGAAAGCTTGAACTCAGATAAAGCATTTATTGTCATAGTCTTGTATTTATTAGTCATATCATGTTTAATCAACATTAAGCATTTCAATCTTCTGTTTATTCAGCTACAGCGATTGTTTGATGGCCATAGGGATTTCCTGGAATGATGTGCGTTATTGTACTTCTGTGGGGCATATTTGGAGGGGTATACTACTAGAGATGTTCCGATACCCTTTTTCCCTTCCCGATACCTGGGCTCAGGGTATCGGCCGATACCGAGTACTGATCCGATACCTGTGTGTGTATCTGTATATACAGCTGTATATACTAGCCCTGTATGAATTGCTAGAATTATTTTATGGTGTGCTTCAGACTTATCCCTTAATAAAACATGAACAAATACATACAGTGAACTACTGTATTTATTACAGTATTATGATTATCTGACATGCATTTGACAGTAATATTATTTATTTTTCTTAAGCGAAAAAGAACTTCAAATGCAGCCTCAAATCTAACACTGCAAACTGAAAAAGGTATTTTAGTTGTACAATATAACTGAATAAAAAACAGTGCAACAAATAATATTATATATATATATATATATATAAATAAATCTTTTTATATATATATATATATAATAAATTATATATATATAAAATAAATAAATATATATATATATATATATATATATATATATATATATATATATATATATATATATATATATATATATATATATATATATATATAAAATCAGAAAATAATCTCTACAACAAAACAAGTGAAAAATAAGCAACCATCTAGGCATTATTATTATTAGTAGAGACGTATTATTATTACATAGAGACGTAGCTAAATCTACTGTACAGCAGTAGACTAATATATTTTGTCAATTTAAAATGTTTTAAACCAAACTTTTATTTTGACGGGCTGCTAAAAAGATATTTCAGTGTCTGTGTTCCTTATATGACAGTTTTCCCAAATGAAACGGTAAATTCTCATTAAGTGACAGTTTATGCGTTCGTGTCCTCATATAGTGACCATAGACTGTGAATATGGACGTAGAGAAACTGGGGGAGGTTGCCGCTTGATAGTGACACACGGCAGAGATTACAAAGACAGCGAGCGAGTGTCACGCGCGTGTGTGCGCGCGGGCGGCCGCCATCCACACAGAGACGAAATACTGCTAAACAAATACTGCTAACGTGTTTTCATTTCTTCTTCGCTGTTCTAAACAGGGGTTCCTTGTGGCAAAACAGCACAACTTCCTGTGTTTGCAATGCATTCGGAGCACCGAAGAAGAACCGCGCAGTGGTTAGGCAAAGCTCGCGGTCATAACTAGGTCTTGTTTAAGAAAATGGTATCGGATCGGTACATGGGTTCAAGTACTCGCCGATACCGATGCCAGAATTTTTTGTGGAATCGGTGATATTTCCGATACTAGTATCGGAATCGGAACAACTCTATATACTACTGATCACAGAGCTGTGCTTCACTGACAAGCAGCGCATAAAGTTAAGCAGCATAAAGCATGAATCATAATAATTACATATGCAATTTTAATGCATCAAAACATTATGCATCTATTCTAAATCAATGAAAACCACTCAAAAAAACTCATGTAGGCCTGTTCTGTTGTTTGATAATGAACATTTACCTTTCGTTCCTGTTCTCACTTCTTTCTCTACTCATCTCCTTCCCTTCCACAATCTCCGCCCGGCCTCACTGAAGTCCAGATATATATATACACACACACTCTGCCTCTGATCCTCCAACATTTAACAAGCACAAAGCTCGTTTATAGTTTAATATTAATACAAAGCATAAACATATTATCCGTTCATTGTGTTTTATGTAACAGACTCTTTCCCTTCGTCTGATTCTTTCATACGCCTGCTGAGCATCCTGAATTGTCCAGCTGTACATCTGCGACACTCACAATGACATAAAAAAAAACTATGCAGTCGCAGGAAGTTCTATAACCTCCCGTCAAGGCTTCTGATATTCACACTACAACATCCTGTGCACAGCAAATGCCTTAGCTTTAAGCACAAACGAATAAAGTACATTTTTTATGCAATTTACGACATTTTAATAAATGATATTTATCTTTAGCCATGGAAACATTTATGTTTAAAGAAAAATGTTTTAAGCATTATTGTTTCTCTTTCATAGTACTGTGGTTTTTATTGACAGTCTGATAATGGTATACGTGACTGATCGTAAAGCATGCCTGTGATGGCTTGCTGTGGCGTACAGGGAGTTAATCTAAAAAATATATAAAAGAAAGGGAACGCATACTCCCCCAGGCACAGACATTCAGTGAAGTACTGAGGTCATTGTCTTTCCAAATGATCCGGATGATTCACCATAGTGTGCGATATAAAACGAGACATACAAATACATAATCTTGCATAATCGTACCAACTCTTACAAATTCGTAAGCTAACTGTGTTACAAATTTCCTGTAAGTCGCAATAAGCGTGCGTGTGTTTACAGCAAGAGGGAAAAGGTGACGGTTTCCCTCAACCCTGAGAGGTTGTTGGTTTGACCAAACATTGTACGTGCGCTGGGTACGGCTGATAGCAGCCGGTGGTCGCAGGCGTTCCCCTGACCTGGGGAAATATGAGAGCCATGCTGGTCGTGGATAACTCACAATGGCACTATCAGTAACATAGTCTGTGGCTCCAGAGGAAGCTCCTGTTTTAAGAAAACGGTCAGTCTGACATTTTTGTGCGGGTAGAAAATTCAAGAACAATTGAATCTGGAGGAGAGACCTGATGGTGCATATTTTCAGGGTCTTTAATACGTTTAGTCCAGAATTATTAACTGTAGGAGATTTTCATGTTTGCTACAAAGACAGTGAAGAGGGTTGTGTAAAAGTAGTGATTTACGTTAATATCACAGATGCTGTTCAGTAATGCCCTTAATGATAATTACATAGCGACATATTTACACCATCTATCTTAAAAATGAAAGCTCGTCCAGTTCTTTTTCCGATACAGTGTCTGCATAATATTTCTTAAGATTCACTTTCTAGTGAAAGGCAGGTGTGGATATCTGCATCACCTGAAGATCAAAGGTGAAGCCTCTTCTCATCTAAAGTGACAGATTTTTAACTAATTCCATAAAAGCGGTGTTAATGTGTAAAATGGGGCTTTCACTTGATCACCCAGCCATATGATTTCACACCTGTTGACCAATAATATTGCACTTGACAAAGCAGAGATGAGCGTAACTATACAAATAAACGCCTATAACATTACTGACTTACTGATATTTTCAGGTTTCCCTATCCCAGATAATGTCTTGATAACTTTATGAATCATATTTACCCTGCAATTTTTTTTTAGAATAATATTTAATGTAGGAGATTTAAACTTGTGCCAAATATGCAAGTTAGAAACGGTTGAACACTTGTTTTTTTTTCTGTGTAAATTGGTAAACACATTCTGGAAAGATGCATTCAACAGGATGCAACAAGGAATACCTACAAAATTGACAATGGCATGGGAAACTGTTAAATGTGGTTTGTTAATTAAGGATAAAAAGGGATCTTATGTCATAAATATGATGTGTCTTTTGTTGAAATTTTACAAACACAAATGTAAATTTTTCTAAACCCCTCCACGATTATTGGTTTTTAAAAGAGGAATTTTGAGTATTTCTAGAAACACTGAGCGAGATGAAACCCCCCAAAGCATTGTATCTGTACTCCTTACTGGAAGATTGTGGTTTTATAACTCTTCCTCCCCCCCCCCCAACATTTTATTTTAATTTATTCACTTATGTTCTCTCTTTTCCTTTTGTCTTTAACTTACTGATTGTAATCTCAGTCCTTGTTTGTAATTCTTTCAATTGTGATTGCTTTTATGTTGATGTTCAATATGCTTATGAAAACAAAATGTCTTGATAACTTAAAGGTGTACTCAGTATGCTTGTGTTAAGCCTCATCACAGAAGTATTAGTAGTTGTATACTCTATACTGACACCTATTGGCTTGACGTTTGTTTAATAACAGCAATGTTTGTATTGTTTCTATTCTGTGTATCTTATCCTACACAAATCTGTATAATAAAACGATTTGAAGTTTTTTTGCGCAACTGGTTAGCAGTGGCTGGTCATGTGGCATCGCCCATGAAGGGGCGACCCGCTTGCAAATATCCAAAAACGTATAGGCATATTAATATTCATAAATAGCTTTAACCGATTGGTCGTTTAAATGGCAAGCCCATCAGTAGGCCCGATATAGGATCTACCTTTTGTAAATTGTATAACAAAAACAGCCGTATCTAGATATATTTCTCATATGTTTCTGCATAAAACTTTTTTTGTAACTTGCACAAAATGACTGAGCGTACCTTCTAAGCGCGTTCTCCTCTAATGACAGCTCTACTTACTTTTGTCCTTCCATTGATCCTGTAGTTGCCCAGTTTCCCGTTACAGTGTCGGATCAGATCGTCCATGCGGCTCATGAGAAACGCTATCCTCTCACAGCCGGCCTCCTTCCCCTCCACCCAGGTGATCTTATCCCCCCGAATGTCCTTAGACGAGTCGTTCCTCTGACTGACCAGCTGTCCGTCCGTAAAGCCGCCGGTCAGGTAAAGCGCCTGCACGTCCTCCAGAATACTGCGTCCGACCTCGTCACCTAGGAAGTTGTCGACCACACAGATGCCGTGCTTGTTCATACAGGGCACAATATAGTCCGTGGCCAGTTTCTGAGGCGTCGACCGCGTCTGTCCGTTGGGTTTCGAGCTGTCCGCGGTCGGTTTGGTGTCTGAGCTCGTGGCGGACTTGATAAAGTCTCGCATTCTTTCGCTGGGTGACGTAAGAGCGGAGTTCCTCTGAGTGGTGTTGGACTGTTCTGAAGCGTCGCACTGGACGGCGCTGCTCTCTTCTGCCGGCTGCTGCTGCTGCTGCTCGGCCTCCTTGCAGACCCGTTTGTGCTTCTTCCAGTCCTGTCTCTGGTGCTCTTTGCTGCAGTAGAAGGAGCTACGGCACCGTCCGCACTTCATCAGGTTCTCCATTTTCCCGCACAGCTCGCAGTACTGGCGTTCTCGCTCCAGGCGGTCGCTTTCCCTTGAGTTTCCCTCCATGTTTCAGTGCTGTATTACAGTATCAGCAACTTCACCACAAGTAACGTCATCCAAAAGCGAAATGGAAAGAAGCGCTGTCCCTGGGCCCCCGCTGCCAATTTCATTCCATTTGACGGAGGGCAACGTGACGCTCTCACATTCCCGAGACATCTATGGTTTGACACTTGTGAAGTCCCGGCGCGAGCCGTGAGTTTGATGGAAGCGCATGGCGCCTGCTGTTCCTTTTCTTCAGCGCATAGCGCACGTCAACCATGTGCGCATGCGCACTAGAGACCGGCTGGACAACACTTGTGGGCATGATTCACATGTGCTTCTCTCAACTTTATGTGGGCAGAATGAAAATTAACACCAAAAACATTTTATGAGCAGAAATACTGCATCTGCGTGTTAGAAAACAAAATAATAAACACAAATGGATAAACTCCCAATTTGCATAATAGAACGTTGATAAAACACAAGTAAATAAAAAGTGAAAGTAAATAAACGACCATTTCTAATTATTGGGGGGAACTTGATGTATCTACAGAGTAAGACGAGCACATAGACAAATAAGTAAACAAGTGAGCAAATAGTTTATATTTTATTCAAATGCATATTGCACATTACATACTGTACATGGGCCTAATGGCAATTCGAAAGTGGTAAATAAAGAAAGAAGGGAAGAAAAGTCTATTTTAAAATAATTTAGGAGCATAAAATGAATAAATATGGAAAAGAAAACTACCAGAACTGCCCATTTTTAATGGAGAAAAAAAGTCTTACCTTAATTAGACTTTACACCTTTCAATCTTTATGAATCTGTATGGTTTCCTTCAAATAAAAATCTCTACAATGCGTCCATAAATGTTATGGCCTAACTCATTGATGTCATTTCATAAAACAAAGTCCAAATGAAATCTTGGTTTGCATCCCAATCGTGTAGCACGTATGCAAAGATATTTCCATCACCCAATTCATGTTATTCGCGTGGAAGCAATAAAGATTAGATTTGCACTGTTTAAGAAAAATCTGATATGATAGGCCTACTCTGCTTTCTCTACGCCATTTTATCACACTCAAATGACAGTATTGTTGTTATATATATTTTCCTCCAAGCATTTATTTTGCTTTTGATTTTATGTAGCAGAACACAGTCATCGTATGGCAAAATATGCTTCTTATGTAATGAGAAGGTTGTGATGATGACAGTACCCTTACCTCAATTACAGGCAGAAAAACACTTTGTTGTCACAGTTGGAGCATTTGGATAATGCTCGAGTCTTTCATGATTGAGATTCTTTTGTCCTCGCTGCATGGATTTGAGGGTGAAACGATGGCCATGGCTTTGTCTGTCTAGTTTTGGCATGGCTGATGTTTGGAGTACAATTTCTCACAGAGGGCTTTGTTGGCCTAACCGCCCCACCAAGCTCAGATACGAACATGTTTATTTACAATCTCAGTGTGCATGTTTGTGTTTATCTCTCTCTGTGTCTGAGTACTTATGCAGACTACATCTTCAGTCATATAGAGCGCAGGGTGGGTCCACATCCATGCAGGACCAGTCCTCATCGCTGTCCCTATGGAGGGCTATCCCAAGCCTGAAGCCATCGCCTCATTCTCCGTCTTCCATCCTGCTGTACCTCAGGAGGCTGTTCTATTTTTGACAAGACTGTGTGTTGATGTGTGGCCTGGCAAAGGAGTGCGTATATATGAGCATAATTGTCTGACCAAGACAGATGCAAAGGCAGAGCGTGAACAACAAGACTTCTAGAGCTGCTTATGGCTGAATTGAACTCATTTCATAATTCAACATTGATAATAATAATAATAATAGTAAGAAATGCTTCATGAGCAGCAAATTCTGAAGGATCATGTGACACTGAAGACTGGAGTAATGATTCTGAAAATTCAGCTTTGCCACCACAGGAATAAATTACATTTTAAAATGTATGAAAACAGGAAACAGTTATTTTAACATACAATAATATTTACTGTATTTTTACTGTATTTTTGAGCAAATAAATGCAGCCTTGGTGAGCATAAGAGACTTCTTTTCGCTTTTTCTGAAAGAAAATTCATCAAGGTAGCATTTTAATATATATAATACATTATATTAAAGATGCAAATTATTACGGTTTAGAATAAATAATAATTTATTAATAATTTTAGCAGCCATTGTCTACTATGAAACATTGTGTAAAGTCATGCAAAAGCAATCATTCTATTTTGCTGTTAATTTGCTACGAATACACTTATTATCTCAACACATTTCCAAATGGTTGTGCTACTTGTATTTATAATTTATTAAGAAAGCAACCTGCAGGACAAAGAGAGAAGTGGAAGCCCCAGATACTGAACAAAAAAACAACAAAAAACAACAAAAATTAAAGATGCAAGAGTTTCAAATATACAGCCACATCTGAAATACTACAAAAACGTGTATATATGAATAATGTTGAAATTGAGCTGGACATTGGGAACATATAAGGTCTGGGAGAAGTGCCACAGAAAGGACATGAAGAAACTTCACCTGATTATATTAATAACCTGACAGATTGAATGCCAAAGGTCTGCAAGAAATACACATTGAAGATTATTTGATGAACAAAAAATGTGTAGAATATAGTACTTATGTAAAAATACATTTCTAAACACTGTACATCCCTTAGATGTAATTTTTAATCAATTGAATGCAACCTTGGTGAATATACCAATTTTAATGCAATTAATTGTGTTTTCAACCTATTGAATGGTAGTATTTGTGAAGGTGAATTTAAGTATCTCTATTTAAAATACCAAATACTCTTTTTAATATGGTTATTTACACCGATTAGGTATAACATTATGACCACTGACAGGAATCTTTTCATCACGGCACCTGTTGAGTGGGTGGGATATATTAGGCAGCAAGTGAACATTTTGTCCTCAAAGTTGATGTGTTAGAAGCAGGAAAAATGGGCAAGCGTAAGGATTTGAGTGAGTTTGACAAGGGCCAAATTGTGATGGCTAGACGACTGGGTCAGAGCATCTCCAAAACTGCAGCTCTTGTGGGGTGTTCCCGGTCTGCAGTGGTCAGTATCTATCAAAAGTGCTCCAAGGAAGGAACAGTGGTGAACCGGCAACAGAGTCATGGGCGGCCAAGGCTCATTGATGCACGTGGGGAGCGAAGGCTGGCCTGTATGGTCCAATCAAACAGATGAGCTACTGTAGCTCAAATTGCTCAAGAAGTTAATGCTGGTTCTGATAGAAAGGTGTCAGAATACACAATGCATCACAGTTTGTTGCATATGGGCTGCATAGTCGCAGACCAGTAAGGGTGCCCATGCTGACCCCTGTTCTGATGAATCACATTTTCTTTTCCATCACGTGGACGGCCGGGTGCGTGTGCGTCGCTTACCTGGGGAACACATGGCACCAGGATGCACTATGGGAAGAAGGCAAGCTGGTGGAGGCAGTGTGATGCTTTGAGCAATGTCCTGCCGGGAAACCTTGGGTCCTGCCATCCATGTGGATGT
Organism: Romanogobio albipinnatus; assembly: GCA_023566225.1. Lineage (NCBI taxonomy): Eukaryota > Metazoa > Chordata > Actinopteri > Cypriniformes > Gobionidae > Romanogobio > Romanogobio albipinnatus. The sequence continues at coordinate 12,343,059 of CM042254.1, forward strand.
TACTTTGACTGTACCACCTATCCATTGTTGCAGACCATGTACACCCTTTCATGGAAACGGTATTCCCTTGTGTCTGTGGCTCTTTCAGCAGGATAATGAACCCTGCCACAAAGCAAAACTGCTTCAGGAATGGTTTGAGGAGCACGACGAGTTTGAGGTGTTGACTTGGCCTCCAAATTTCCCAGATCTCAATCCCATCAAACATCTGTGGGATGTGCTGAACAAACAAGTCCCATCCATGGAGGCCCCACCTTGCAACTTACAGGACTTAAAGGATCTGCTGCTAACATCTTGGTGCCAGATACCACAGCACACCTTCAGGGGTCCAGTGGAGTCCATGCCTTGATGGGTCCGGGGCTGTTTTGGCAGCAAAAGGGGGACCAACGCAATATTAGTTATAATGTTATACTTGATCGGTGTAAATGGAAAGTATACAGTATGTTTAATCAGATAACTTTTTTATTCCAAATATCTGAATGAGGTTGAGCGCTGCAGTTTAGTCTTCAGTAAACAGCTACAGCTGCACACCTTGACCCATATAAACTCAGCAGTACCAGTGAACATCCACCCTTGATCTATTGTCTTGAAAACAATAGTGCCGTTGACCTGACTTTGATAAACACACACACACACACACACACCGTTTCTTTCCTCCTCAAGCCGCATACCACATAAATTCCTGCCCCTATATTCACATTGTCTCTTTTTACCCGTTTTGAGTCAGCTGCAATGTGGGATGTTTTTCAGTCTGTGAGTGACTTGTTTTTCGATGTTTGGACCACCTTCTAAGTTCCATTAGTCAAAGATCAACAGCTGGTGAGAAACGGGGTCAAAGTCTTTAAACAAAGACAAAGTTTTGATATTCTTGGCTGTCACATTAAACAACACATTTATGGAAGGAGAAGGAGGTGTCCTGTTTAAAACACACACACTACATTCCAATGACAATGATTTTTATAATGTACAAACTGTATATCCCCCCCCCCCCCCTACCCCCCCCCCCCCCCCCCCTCCCACACACACACAAACACACACACTAACCCTACCCCTAAAGGCCTAAAAGGTGTTTTGCTCAAGGGGACCAAAATTGTCCTCACAAGGTCAAAATTGACTAGCATTACTATACTTGTGGTGACATTTGGTCCCCATAACGTAGGGAATACCAAGACCACACGCACACACGTTGGGTTATTACTTTGTTATACTGTACAAAATGTATTATCCCCTAAACCTACCCATCACAGAACATTTTTACATTTTCAAAAAACATCACATAGTATGATTTATAAGCTGTTTTCCACAAGAACAAGGATTTCATCTTTGTGGGGATGTTTTATTCCCATAAATGTTTGCCATACCACAGCAAACAAAAATGTACATGAAAGTCAAACATTAAAGGGTGAGTTCACTCAATTACTCACCCTTGTGTCCAAAACCATAAGGCCTTTATTCATCTTCGGAACACACATTTATATATAACATTTTTATTGTTTTTTTTCTCATCTTTTTAACATTCAAAGGGATATTTTTGATGAAATCAAAGAGCTTTCTGATCCCTGATAGACTGCAACATAATCAACACTTATAAAGTAAATAACAACTTTATTCAACAATCTCTTCTTTTCCGACTCCTTCACTGTTCACATTGTAAACACAGTGCAGCGCTTACAGGTTCTACGTCAGAACGCCGCCTCTGTATTGGCCGATTCTGTTAACGTGAGCACCACAATAATGCCGTCAATAATGAGCCGGCGTTCTGACGTAGAAACCAGAAGCGCTGCACTGTGTTTACAATGTGAACAGCCGTTAATCTTATTTTTTGCGCACTAAAAGTATTCTCGTCGCTTCATAACATTAAGGTTGAACCACTGGAGTCACATGGAATATTTTAACAAATGAAGATGAACGAAGGTTTTACGGGTTTGGAGCAACATGAGGGTGAGTAATTAACGACAGAATTTCAGAAACTGAATAGGACTTTTATATTTTTCTTTTTTTTAAGAGAGATTTTATTAGTCTTAATAATCTGACTCAGCTGTGGCTATTTAGCCTCATATTTACCATACTGTTCAAAAGTTTGGGGTCAGTAACATATTTTCAAATATTATTTAAAAAATGGCATTTTATTTGAATATATTTAAAAATGCAATTTATTCCTGTGATGCAAAGCTTAATTTTCAGCATCATTATTCCAGTCTTCAGTGTCACATGATTCTTCAGAAATCATTCTAATATGATGATTTGCTGCTCAAGAAACATTTCCTATAAAAAATAATAATAAAAGGCCTAATAATTAAACGCATTATGCATTGCATTGTTTTTGTAACAACATATTTTGTATATAATACGCAATACGGGTCACAAACCTTTAATCGGTATTGGGTATCAATGGCTAAAATGACTGATATGACAAGACAATACATTTATAAAGTTAAAAACTATTGCAAAACCGTATAGCTACTTAATTACTGTACAAGAAAGAAACTGATGCTTTGGGTTTAAAATTGAAAGATTATGTGTATTTTCATTCATATTTAGTCAGATGCATTTACATTGTGACTGTGCCTCAGATGCAATCAACTCTGTGTCTGTAAAGGTGTGAACCATAGAAACTGATGGGTGTGAATGACAAAGAAACTGCATTGCTCAGAGTAGACTGCAGGCTAGATCGATCTCATGTGGGAGGTCCTAACAGATTTCTATTGTATGTTGCCCTTGTGTCTTCATGCATAAAGTTCTGTCCCACAGGCACAGACAGAATTTTGGGTTAAGATTCTTTGAAGGCAGACACGCTAACATCACTGCTGAAGGACAGTGCTACACTACTACCTTCAATCTTCTTCTCCCCATAAGAACTCTGGTCAGCGTACTTATTTTATGTATTAGAGAAATTGAATACATTGGCGAGCCACCCAAACAACCACTCGGCCAAATATAGAGAAATCTAACCAAATGGAATGAGGACATGTAGGGTATTGTGGGGGAAAACGCCCCCATGGGGTAAAATGCCCCCTACTGTTTTCCCCCAAATAACCAGTAAATAAAATCAAGATAAGTTTTTGTTGTTGCTATGGACTTCTTTGACCAGAAGTTTTCACGGCGAAGCTTACACTGGTAACGTACCTGAGAGAAAACAGATTTCACGTTAAGTGATATCATTTTTAACCGCAAGGCCTGTAGTTAGTGAGTATTTTTTATTTAAAGGGTTAGTTCACCCAAAAATGAAAATTATGTAATTTATTACTCACCCTCATGTCGTTCGACACCCGTAAGACATTCGTTCATCTTCGGAACACAAATGAAGATATTTTTGTTGAAAGCTGATGGCTGAGAAAGGCCTCCATTGACGTTCAGTACATTTACACTCACAAGACCCATAAAAGGCACTAAAAACGTCGTTACAAAGTCCATCTCACTACAGTGGCTCTACAATCATTTTATGAAGCGATGACAATAGTTTTTGTGCGAAAAAAAAAAATCAAAATAACGACTTTATTCTACAAGTTCTTGTCTTCCTTGTTGTTCTCGGCGTGAACTCACGAAGCACCACGACGCATGCGCGAGAATATGACGTAGCGCCGGCGTTCGGGAATCCATGAAATACACACTTTAGTCCCATTTTGAGCCCTGCACCGAGACCTAAAGCACGATCAATGTAGAATTCAACAGCTTAGATACGGCGTGTCTTCCTCTGCTCGTTGTAAACAAATCTCCTCGCTTCTGGGTCACGTGTCCGAACGCCGGTTCTGCGTCATATTCTCGCACATGCGCCGTGGTGCTTCGTGAGTTCACGTCCGAGAACAACAAGGAAGACAAGAACTTGTAGAATAAAGTCGTTATTTTGATTTTTTTTTTCACACAAAAACTATAGTCATCGCTTCATAAAATTATTGTAGAGCCACTGTAGTGAGATGGACTTTGTAACGACGTTTTTAGTGCCTTTTATGGGTCTTGTGAGTGTAAATGTACTGAACGTCAATGGAGGCCTATCTCAAGCCTTTCTCAGCCATCAGCTTTCAACAAAAATATCTTCATTTGTGCTCCGAAGATGAACGAATGTCTTACGGGTGTCGAACGACATGAGGGTGAGTAATTAATGACATAATTTTTGGGTGAACTAACCCTTTAAGGAAAATAGAATTATATTTTCAGAATGACAACCTTTTTTTCAAACCTAGTCTGTGGGGTAAAACGGCCCCTGCCACTTGAATAAAACGTCACAGGGAGCATCACTTCCCAGTTCCCACTGTCATAAATACTGTAGTTACCATGTTCTGAACATCACATTCTTTGTTTTTCCATCAAATGTAATCTAACTATGTGGTTGAATAAAAATATTTGGACTTTATATTAAAAAATTACCTCACAGTAGCATCAGCTAGCTAGTTAGCCACCCAGTTAGCATCAGCTAACAATATATTTAATTTGATTTTCAAAATGCTTAATTCATAAATATTCATATTTATCTATGGTTATTTTTGCTTGTCTTTTTATTTTAAGCTAAAACATGCTTGTACTCTGATTTTGCTGTAAACGTATAAAGCAAATAGTTTTGTCAGAGTGGGGGCATTTTACCCCACCTGTGGTTTATAAACCATACTTGGTTTATAATTTATGTCATTGTCACAGAAAACTAGGATAACTATTCTAGACACTTTTAACTTTAGTTCCTCAGAAAAAGTTACACAGTCCTTAAGGGGGGCGTTCTACCCTAATCTCGTCTGTGATTAAATCCAATATTGATAGACTTGACTTCTGTCTTTCTCCACTAGAGGTCACTGCAGACTAAACTATCATAAAGCATTTGTAACAATCAGCCTTCCAAATGCATCATCTTTAAACATCTTTTTACACAGAAATGGACAGATATTTGACAGATATGTTTTTAAAAAGCAGCTACAAGCTGCAAAAATAAGCAGTGCCTGTTTCATGAGTGGCCTTCGCTTTCAGTAGGCGATATTAGGCCTATCCTATACTAAACGAACATTATGCTCTGTACAATAGTCAGGACAGAGAGCATAAAACCAGGCTGAGGAACAGATGCAAAAAACAAAAACAAAACAAAAACCAATTGTTTACGGCTCTACCCTCTTCACACTACACTTGAGCATAGGCATATGAATGGAATACCGCTCTACAAAACTGATTTAAAATGAATTCAAGACAGTTTAAGTCCCCCTGTGTTGAAAATCAAGTTTTTGAAGTCCTCATAAAATCAAAATTGACCCTATTTACTAACAGCACACATTACAGGGGCCCGTTCTTCGTACCTCGCTAACTCAGTTTTGATTTGGCATGATCTTGGATTGTTTGGTTCTTCGACGCTCATCCTGGACTTGCTGTCATAGCAACAGGTCCGTAAACTTAAACCTGCTCACGAGCAGGCTTATTTAATGTAAACAGGATTAGATTGCATCTTGAGGTGATACTTAAAATCTGTCCCAGCCACTGCTACTTTATTACAAGAGTTCATTACTGAACCAGGGGCAATAATAATAATTTTAAATAATAATAATAATATACACATTTTAAATTGTATATGTATATGAGAATGTATATAATATTATAATGTATAATACTATAGACACAGCCACTTGATTGAGCGATTTATTTGTGATGGAATAATTACTTTATAATTTTATTGGAGGTTTGCACACATGTTGTACAGTTCATCTGAGCCGTGCATTAATTTAAGTGATGAAGGATATTATGGGAGTGGCTTGATGCAGCGCAGGAGAAGCAGAGAATTTGATCTTGACCCTTAAAGGGTTAGTTCACCCAAAAATGAAAATTATGTCATTAATTACTCACCCTCATGTCGTTCGACACCCGTAAGACATTCGTTCATCTTCGGAGCACAAATGAAGATATTTTTGTTGAAAGCTGATGGCTGAGAAAGGCTTCAGATAGGCCTCCATAGGGATTCAGTACATTCACTCTCACAAGACCCATAAAAGGCACTAAAAACGTTGTTACAAAGTCCATCTCACTACAGTGGCTCTACAATAATTTTACGAAGCGACGACAATAGTTTTTGAGCGAAAAAAAAAATCAAAATAACGACTTTATTCCACAAGTTCTGTCTTCCTCTGCCGTGACCTCACGAAGCACCAAGACGCATGCGCGAGAATATGACGTAGCGCCGGCGTAACAAAAAAACATTTATCATTGATCTATTATAACTTTTATGTTGGTTTGGTCGTTTAGCTGTTTCCTTATAAAGGTCCAGATATTCGTGGGTTTTTTTTGTGTAATTTTCCAAGTTTTTTGCCAGGTGGCTTTTTTAATTATGTAATGTCATTACGTTGCTGTCTTGACGCCAGCCAATCGCTGCATTGCTGATCATGGTTTCGAGTATCGATGCATCTGCCCTCTTCAGGGAAAACAAGAACGCGCAGTGATCTTAGATCATTTAATCCAGATATTTAAATCCAATCCGCAAATTCGTTTGAAGAACCAAATTAGCCAGAGATCAGTTATCAGGATTAAAAGATCTGGGATCTGTCAAATCATCTCAGATGTATTAAGCCAGGAACGAAGAACAGACCCCTGGTCTTAGGGTGAACAATTAAGCCGTGCAAGTTAATACACAGAAAAAAATTGTTTGTCGAGGTAATCTTTAATCAAAATCTGAAAAGTTACTTCTAGTCTGGAATGACGTTCCTTCTCAGATGACATCAGTTCGACGGCTTGGGTTTGAATATCCTTGACCACACTAGTCTGCTATGAGCGAGAGATGGAGAGGAGGAACTCTGAAGTAAAAACTTGCCCTTTATTCAATGTTCCGTTTCACTTGGAAATACGCAAGGGGGTAATCCAGCACCCGGAAAGTGTACCTTCCATAGGGGCAGCCATTGCTAACCAAGCCATCACCTGCTGTTAGCATCCCATTGACTCCCATTCATTTTGGCGTCACTTTGACAGCAAATAAATTTGCATTTGAGGCGTTTAAAGACTCCATTTGTCCATTGTATATCTCTAAAGAAACACGACAATGTATAAAAGGCTCCATTACCTTGTATCTTACACTATCGCCCTGTAGAAGCCGTTTTTGTAAAAATAGGCTAACGATTGCGCCATAACCACCCGACTCTCTGTCACACAGAGAAATTACCGTATATACCTATATAGACAGGACACATTAACTTAAAATGGCGTACTGGCGTGAAATTTTTAAATAAATAAATACTATGCAAAATGACAAAATAATTAATCAAAATACTTACCAAAAGTTGGCCCTGCTCACGCTCTCCGTCTCTGCAAGATTCGGTGATTTCACTTTGCACAACTACTAGAAGACTTACATCACGTCACATCTACGTCGTCAAGCTCAGTCTGAGGCTGCACAGTACACTCAGCCATCAGGAAGTGAGTGCTTCTAATTGACTTCACTTTTCTGCGTTGAAGTCTATGGGGTCGCTATGTCCATTTCTTTTACTATCTATGGAAATACGTCACAGCACTGAAGAAAACTCAGTTGCTACTTCCGGTTCACTGGGACATTAAATGTTGTTTATATGTCTATGTGGTATTTTTAATATGCTTCAAGAAAAAGCATGTGCAAAAATTATAAGTCAACACCATTGCTAAGAATTTTCAATTTAAAACTGCAGTGATCTAGCCTGGGAAAACCCAGACTACTTCCGGCAAATTTAGATTTGCTCTGCCAGTAGTCTGGCAAAGAGCTCATTCAAGCCCATTTCTAATCCCTCGAAATCGTGGCACCATTCAGAAACTTTGGGGCGGGCTTTACACGATGACGACAGAGCAGCGACGGTGAAGCAGATTTTGTACATTACAAAGATGATGGAACATCACTCGTTCGAATCAGCTATCGCGTCTGTTTTAAGCGATTTACATTTTTCCTTTTCGTTAAAACCCGAGCAAAGAACAACACTCGAAGCCTTCATATCTAAAAAAGATGTTATCGCTGTCTTACCGACTGGATTCGGCAAAAGTCTGATATACCAGCTTGCCCCTTTTGTGGCTAAACGAATGGGTCTTAGCGAGAGCCCTCTGGTAGTGTTAATGTTTCACAAAATATAGTTTTAAGTCCTTTCAGGCGAGAATGTAGTTGTTTAAAGCTCAAATCTGTGGTTTATTTATAAAGAGAGCGCCTTTTTGAAAATTTGATCTGCTGTTTTCGGAGTTTTGAGCTCCAGTGGATCAGCGGCGCTCAAAGCTCATTAACCCCGCCGAGAACAGCCTTTCCTCGGCCAGTCCTTCTGCCGTTGGCTCTGATGTCTCTGTAGTGATTAAACATAAGATATGATTCGTCTTGTGTAGATCTAATGGCTGATCTTTGCTCTCATGAATCTATCATTTGTTCCCTGACAGATCGTTTGGTCTGAGGGCAAAGTGAAGTTTCACAACTTTATATTTTTAAGCTATTAAACTTTATCGTTGTAGTCTCTTAGCGCTGACTTTGTTTGACTGAATTGCTTTATTTATTGTATAGCTTCTTATACCTTTTACTTATACTTTTATAATGACTATTGATCACACATAAACTGACATTTAACAAAAAGAGGTCTTTTGGTTGTATTTTATATCATATTCCATTTTATGACAGTGATAATCATAGCCTATATATGCACAAATATTAATGTTTTTTTTTTATGTAAACGAAAAGAGGCCGTTTTTTTTATTTTATATATTTCGTTTTGTTATATACATGCATTGAAAATAATATGCATTGCCTGCACTACATTTGTGTGGCTATAATATGTTTAATCTTTTTTTTTATGAAAATGAAAAGAGGCAGAGTGGTGTTTTATCATATATTTTGTTTTAGTGTAGCCTAAAATATACAAATATATACTGAGTGATACTGTCAAGAACGCTGCTTGTCCATTAGCAGAATAGGCGGACTAGTGTCCTCCCGTCCTCGGGAGTTCATTCTCCGGAGTCAAACTTGGCAAGTCACGGACGCAAGTCAGAAGTCATAAAACACCACTGCCTCATTTCATAAAAAAAAAAAAAAATTCTTAAACATAATAGCCACACAAATGTGGTTCAGGCAACGTGTAGCTAGGCCTACATTGATTATCTTATATATTTATAATAATACGAAGTATAAAACACCCAGTCTCTTTTTGTTTACATTTAAAAAATTATGTATTAAACATTAATATTTGGATTTAGGTAAGGTGACCAGATTTCTGAAATGGAAACCGTGGACATTTCCTATTTGAGAACACAAGTACAGACAAGAACGCATATTGAGAAACGGCCAGTCTCAGATGTTTCTCCGTCGCTCTGAATACGTCATCTCCTTCCTCGCTCTGATTGATTGCGTTTTGAGAGACGTCCGTTGGTGACTCCCCTTTGGAAATGATTTGTCTATGAAGCTTTGCCAGACCATAACTCAGTTACTACTGAGAATGGTCTGGTTTTAACCATGCAGGCTAGCAGTGATCTAGACAAACTCAAAAACGCAGTTTGAAATCGCTGGTGTTTCTGACGTCACAAACTACATTGTAAGTTAACCAATCACATCAATGTGCGGCCAGGCTTTAGCATATCATTAACTATTCTCTGAAGCTGTGTTGATTTGAAAAATCGGGTACATTTAGCAATGTAACGGGTGTATGATGTTATAATGAACTATATGCCTTTCACCACTGACATTCTGAGTTGTTCAAAGTGATACTGATTGTTAGAAGGCAGCTGTCTGACTCTGAGATGGCGAACGGGAACAGGGTTTGTGTAACATTAGCAACACATTATTAGCTGTTGGATAACGTATTAAAGCAAAAGGCTAATCATATTAATTAACGTTATGCGTTTGAAGTTGTAAAAAGCATTACCTCAGTAAGTTGGCAGAGTGGATCTCTGAGCTGTTGTGAGGGGGGGGGGCTAATTAGCATATTCATGTATCAGCGTATACTAAATGAAGCAGGGGTGTAGAGCTACATTTAAGCTATTTTAAGGCATGACGATTTTTTTCACAGGAAATTTTTTTTGTAAATATGTCAGTTTGGTGATCAAAGGTGAGTTTTAAGGGATACAATTAATGTCTACAGGGGGACTTTAACAGTTTAAGTATGAAAATGAAATTGAAAAGGTTAAAATGAGAATAAAATTCAGCTGGAGGGATCAAAGACACATCAGGACCTCAAGCTGCAGGCTTGATAACATTAATAAAACTGGCAGTGAAACAAACAAAAACATATCTAATCTAATCTACAGCAGTGTAAACAGTTAATGCTTCAGTTCACAGCGGTGTAAGAACTTTAACTCTGATCATTTAATATGGAATCAGTAAATTAAGTTCATGCCTGGGAAAATTTGCAGTTCATTCACACCCGACGATTCAAATGTTATTACAGGGGCCGCTGCACTTTACAAGTATAGACCTGCGATTGTGGATGTGATTAACACCCTGGGCTCCATTTCTACAGAGGGTACAGGGTTGATGGTGGAGATAGCAATGGAAATGTTGCAGGTTCAAGTATATATATATATATATATATATATATATATATATATATATATATATATATATATATATATATATATATATATATATATATATATATATATATATATATATATATATATATATATATATATATATGATGGGATGGTTTTCGCAGGAAATTGTGTACATACGTCACTTGCCCGTGAGTTACTCCATAGAGAAAAGTTGCTCAGGCTACGTGTGGTGTGGGAGTGACATAGGCCTTATTCACAGCAACACCATCTTTGATTTTTAACGGGAATGGCAGCGAGGCTTTGAGGGACAGACATGCATCTCTTCAGTGGGTTGAACTGTTATTTAATGTGTTTTTGGACTGTTCTGCTGACAAAACACTGCACAAATATCTTTCAGAACAATTTCAGTAGACAAAAAAAAAAACCAGACAATATGAGCTATGGAAAATTATAAGTGATCTTGGAGCTTTGTACAGCTTTTTACAGTGGATGCCATTGAAAGCACATTAAGTCTATACTTCACAGGCTGGCTTTTATGCCTGTCATGGCGCTCAGCAGGTGAGTAAGGTATTTTATTGAACAGATAAATTGCCATATGTAGCTCTCTACCAGTTCATTAAAGCATAATTGTGACGGGTCATTTCATTATGGTGGTTGTAGCGCTATGTTGGAGTTTATTTTCAAGGAAGTACTCTGTCTGTTAATAGGTATAGCTACAGTAACATCTTCATCTAGTCAGCTTGAGATACTTTCCATCTAAACTAGCTATATCTTTTAACAGTGAATGTTTTATGAGCAATGGAACCACAAACAATCTTCTTCTGTAAAATTTTATATAGTCCACCTTTAATATACATTAAAACGTCATTTATTCCTGTGATGTCATTATTTCAGTCTTCAGTGTCACATGATCCTTCAGAAATCATTCTAATATGGTACGCAAGAAACAACCGTGATACATATTTACAGTGTTTATGATGAAAAGAAGATACATTACTTTTTTTGTAGCAATGTAAAAGCCTTTCATCCTTGTTGAATAAATCTAATAATCTTTTTCGGGGACGGAAAAAAATCTTCTTGACCCCAAATGTTAAATCAAGTTTACACATTTTAAAAGGGATAATTCACCCAAAATATCTCCTTTTGCTGTTCTACTGAATAAAGTAAATGGATTTTGATTAAATAATGACACAATGTACTTGCACCGCTACCTGCTGGATATTCTTTTACTAATTTGACCTCTTAACCTCTTGTTTTGTGACTGTGCCAGCACTCTTCCTGAGGCGCAACAGCACAGCCTACATCTGTCAGTCCTACATAGAACAGCATGTCATCATGAACAGCAAGTCACCCTCCATCCCAAACATATTGTACCTCCCCAGGCCACGAAGCCCCTGCAAGACCTCCACGCCCACCAAGTTTAATAGCTTGTGGATCTTTTCCTCTCCTGTAATGCTTGTGCAGGTTATCACACATCACTTGATTCATGATGTTTCTCTTTTTTTTGTCTGGTTGCCCTTGTACACTTGGCCTTTGCAGTTAGTTTTTTTTATACTAGATGAGATCTTCTCACGCTATCTGGGATTTAAACTGTCCTTGTGCTGACAAATAAAATGGGAGGATTTTATTTTAATTTCACTCACACTGACCCAAATTATTATGGCACTGCCCTGAATTAATAGATTTTTGGTAAAAAGCTTTTTATATTTACTCACCACCTCTACACATTGCTTTTTAAATGTTGTTTTTGTCCACAAAATGCTTTGTTTTTCTTGCAAGGCAATGGGAACATAAGATTCTTGGTGGCAGCCGTGAATATTCATGTTTGTTCCTGTCAAAGAAGCACTCTGTACACATTTCCAGCTCTCCCGCTGCCTATAGGGTATCTGCATTTTATGGGTTAAGCTGATCTTCAAGCTAGATGAGTAATTCATTTATTTACTCATTAAAGAGGAGAAGTATTTAAAGGAGTATGGCTGTTTTCAGTTTTGTGCCTCACAAGATTAAGTAAAATGCTAATCATTGTGTTGTCACATACAGAAGCTGACAGTCTCACAAAAGTGATAAGTGAATTGCACAAAACCTGTCAAGTCAAAAGAGAAAAATAATAATAATTAGGGCCGGGACTCGATTAAAAAAATGTATCTAATTAATTAGAGGCTTTGTAATTAATTAATCGAAATTAATCGCATTTTAATTGCATATAAATATTTGACCTGAGAACAGTGAGAAGTAATTTTTTTCACATGGATTTTTAGTATACCATTGAATAATGACTGAATACATAAGCTTAATCAACAAAATATTGTTTATTTATTTCAGTCCAGCAGACCAGTGACTTAGTTACCCTGGTCTTGAAACCAGTCATCTGGTGGAGTGTGGGTTGGGTGTGGGTCCTTTTAACTTTACTCGGAGTCGGGCTAACGTCTATGCTAACTCCTATGTGTTTTGCGTTGAGGTGATATTTGAGGCTCGATGTGCTGCGGTGATTCGCAAATTCCTTGTTGCATAGCTTGCACACAACCATGCTCTTGTCGACGCTTCCATCCTTTCGTTTTTTAAAACAAAATTTCCCATCCACGGGGCCAAGCAAATCGGTCTCGTCAGCTTCTTCGTTCATGTTCACTGTGGTTTGTTGTTGTCGGAAGTCAAGAACGCTAGTTGGTGCTCCGGTATAATCGGTCTGTCAAAACTCATTCATTGAAAAACGTTCTGCGGTGCAAAAATAAGTGTGGTTTTAATTTTATTTTTTTTGTTTTTTTTGCGTAATTAATCTTAATTAACGCGTTAAAGTCCCGTAATTAATTAATCTTAATTAACGCGTTAAAGTCCCGGCCCGATATATAATAATAAATATTATATATAAGAGCATGTACACATTGGCTGCATCTGAAAACTTAGGCAGGCGACTTGTTGACTCGCTGCCTTAAAGGCAATGACTCTGCAGGCTGTGTTTGCGTATTCCTGTGAAAGAAGGGCGCATTTGACGGTCGCATTTGTAGTGTCCTACTTACTTTTTTGAAATGAGACAGCCTTGATGACACATGCAGCCTTCGAATGTGACCTCTGGAGGATGCAGCCTTCGAAATGAGACACAGCCATGGTTAAGATGGTCTGCTGAAGTTCACTGAGCATCAGAATGGGGAAGAAAGGTGATTTAGTGTGTGTGTGTGGTGGGCGTACTGGCGCAATATGGCTGCCGTCGCATCATATAGGTGGATGCTGCATATTGGTGGTGGTTGAGGAGATTCCCCCCTTCCATGTAAAGCGCTTTGAGTGCCTAGAAAAGCGCTATTTAAATGTAACAAATTATAATTAATTTAAAGGTCCCATGGCATGGATTTTTTATTTTATTTTATAATGTATTCTGAGGTGTACTTATATTGTTAGTATGATTTTCACATTATAAAATGTCATAATTTAGAAATAAAAGGCATTTTTTCTATACTGATGTTTGCCCTCTGGCTGAATGCCCTGCTTCAAGAGGCGTGTCTGCTGTGAGACTTCAGTAAAAACGCCCACTGTTGTGATTGGCTGACATCTTTGCATTTGAAATGAACGGAGGGGGCGTGGTTTAACGAGGTCAACGAGGCACAAGGCTGTGCCAGAGAGACGGATGTCACTTCTCATCAGTTCTCGTCTCAGTTCAGTGAACTGTTATAGTTACTAGCATATACTTCAGGTTATTAGTTTATTTCTAGTCGGAGGGACTGTCACTCATGTCAGAAAGTTAGTAACTTTAGTAAATGATAGATCAGTGCTGACTCGAGACGCGAACCGTTTAGAACGATTCAGTCCGAAGCCGCAGCACGAATAATAAAGTTCTGTGTGAACTTGAATAATTAGCTACACATCAGAAATCACTCAGAAGGAACTGAAAAAAGACTTCTGTTTTCATTTGTACATCCAAACACTGAGAAACTGCCAGCATTCACTCGTTCATCTCTCGAGGACAAACAAATATGGCGCTCACATGGGCGTGCCAAATTCTCTGGGCGGAGGAAAGGGAGGTAACCGTTAAATTTATGACGTCATAACAGGAAAATTCAAGATCAGCTCGTCTGAGCTCTCATTTTCTCAAAGGCAGAGAAAGACAGCCAGAACTCGATTTACACCGTTCAAAATTTCTAGCCACTTGGGGACAATATTCAGGCTAGGGGAACTCATATTAATGTTGAAAAACCTCATAAAATGAAAATGTCATGCCATGGGACCTTTAAGTGACTTTGAACATGGCATGGTTGTTAGTGCCAGACTGGTCTGAGTATTTTAGAAACTGCCGATCTACTGGGATTTTCACACACAAACAACTCTAGAGTTTACAGAGAATGGTCAACAACAACAAAAAAGAGAGAAAATATCCAGTGAGTGGAAGGCAAAACTGCCTTGTTGATGCCAATGGTCAGAGAAGGATGGCCAGACTGGTTCAAGCAGATAGAAAGGCAACAGTAACTCAAATAACCACGTGTTAACAGCCGAGGTCTGCAGAAGAGCATCTCTGAATGCACAACACGTCCAACCTTGAAGCAGATGAGCTACAGCAGCAGAAGGCCACACCAGGTGACACTCCTGTCAGCTAAGAACAGGAAACAGCTACAATTTTCACAGGATCATCAAATTTGGACAATATAAAATTGGAAAAAACATTGCCTGGTCTTTATTTCTTCTGCGACATTCATATGGTCAGAATTTGGATCCATCCTTGGATCCATCAATGGTTCAGGCAGGTGCTTGTGGTGTATTGGTGTAGGGGATATTATCTTGGCACACGTCGGGCCTTTTAGTACCAACTGAGCACTGTTTAAACGCCACAGCCTACCTGAGTATTGTTGCTGACCATGTCCATTCCTTCATGACCAGTATAGCCATATTCTGATGGCTACATCCAGCAGGATAACGTGCCATATAATCTCTAACTGGTTTCTTGAACATGACAATGAGTTCACTATACTCAAATGGCCTCCACAGTCACCAGATCTCAACATTTGGGATGTGGTGGAACGGGAGATACGTATCATGGATGTGCCACCGACAAATCTGCAGCAACTGCGTGATGCTATCATGCCACTTTGGAACAAAATCTCTGAGGAATGTTTTTAGCACCTTGTTGATATATGTCATGAAGAATAAAGGCAGAAGGCAAAAGGGAGTCCAATCCGGTACTAGCAAGGTGTACCTAATAAAGTGGCCGGTGAGTGTATATTACTACTTATATATTACTTGTATACAATAAGCTATTTAAATAAAAATACTTTACTTGTATATAAATATTTTTTCTTTAAGAATGAAAATGTTTTCTATATGGCTGGCAAAAATGGCTGTCATTTTGGGGTGCTATGTGACCAGGAGATGTTCTGAAAGCTGGGTCCCAGTCTATGGGAATCTAAGACTTTATTTCTTTATTTCTCTTTTTCTCTGACATACGCACAAACTTTGAAACATCCATGACCTCTGGATGCCCTGAACTGTGGCTAATCAGATGTTTACTTGGTTGTAACTTTCTCACAAGGACTTTGCATCTGTGATCGCAGATTTCAGTCAAGACCGTTTGCGTGTCTTGTCACAAGATTTCTTTCTTTCCACTTGACATTTCTGATGCTGATGTGACAGCTGAGCGTGTGAACATGAATCCCTTAACAGAAAGGCGCAGAGTCTGATGATGACTGTAGAGAAGTGACAGCACTTTATTGAGCGGAAGTTGGTGCTAAATTCTCCCGTAGCCAGAAAAGTGCAAAGCAGACACAGATATGCAATCAGTCGTTTTCTTCTCTGCCAGCGGCCTAGACAGCTCTGTGCGATCAAGCACATCCACGGCTGCATTTTACCACCTGTCAGAACTTGGTTTGGCAAACTTGCATGTGTGAATCGCTTGTCAGCATGGTGTTTGTTGGCCAGCCTCCACGGAAACAGTGAGCAGTTCTCTAATCATCAGGTAGTTTGTTAGGCGACATATGTTTGTTTGTGGATGTTTTTGTCAGTTATGCAAGTCTACGCAGCATCACCGTTACAGTAACTCAGCAGACAGGAGGGCATATGCATATTACATGTCTCCTTCTCACGCAAGGTCTCATTGCTGCTTGTGTGTCAGTATACTGTATGTGTATAGTATGATGGAGGAACTGCAAATTGGCAGATGCAGTGGGATACTTCTTGGAAGCCTATGATATATCATGTTGCCTGCCAAAAAAAGAGTGTGAGTTAATGACTTTAGGGTATAATATAAGAGGAATTAATCATATAAAGCAGATTTTATTACTTATATCTACATATAACATATACATATAGGGCCAAATGATTATATATATATATATATATATATATATATATATATATATATATATATATATATATATATATATATATATATATATATATATATATATATATATATATATATATATATATATACAATTTTCCAGTGAGGAAAATAATTATTTGAACACCCTGCTATTTTGTAAGTTCTCCCACTTGGAAATCAGGGAGGGGTCTGAAATTGTCATCGTAGGTGCATGTCCACTGTGAGAGACATAATTAAAAAAAAAATCCAGAAATCACAATGTATGATTTTTTTACTATTTATTTGTAAGATACAGCTGCAAATAAGTTTTATGAACACCTGAGAAAATCAATGTTAATATTTGGTACAGTAGCCTTTGTTTGCAATTACAGAGGTCAAATGTTTCCTGTAGTTTTTCACCAGGTTTGCACACACTGCAAGAGGGATTTTGGCCCACTCCTCCACACAGATCTTCTCTAGATCAGTCAGGTTTCTGGCCTGTCGCTGAGAAACACAGAGTTTGAGCTCCCTCCAAAGATTCAATATTGGGTTTAGGCCTGGAGACTGGCAAGGCCACGCCAGAACCTTGATATGCTTCTTACAGAGCCACTCCTTGGTTATCCTGGCTGTGTGCTTCGGGTCATTGTCATGACCCATCTTCAATGCTCTAACTGAGGGAAGGAGGTTGTTCCCCAAAATCTCGCAATACATGGCCCCGGTCATCCTCTCCTTAATACAGTGCAGTCGCCCTGTCCCATGTGCATAAAAACACCCCCAAAGCATGATCCTACCACCCCCATGCTTCACAGTAGGGATGGTGTTCTTGGGATGGTACTCATCATTCTTCTTCCTCCAAACACGTTTAGTGGAATTATGACCAAAAAGTTCTATTTTGGTCTCATCTGACCACATGACTTTCTCCCATGACTTCTCTGGATCATCCAAATGGTCATTGGCAAACTTAAGACGGGCCTTGACATGTGCTGGTTTAAGCAGGGGAACCTTCCGTGACATGCATGATTTCAAACCATGACGTCTTAGTGTATTACCAACAGTAACCTTGGAAACGGTGGTCCCAGCTCTTTTCAGGTCATTGACCAGCTCCTCCTGTGTAGTTCTGGGCTGATTTCTCACCTTTCTTAGGATCATTGAGACCCCACGAGGTGAGATCTTGCATGTAGCCCCAGTCAGAGGGAGACTGACAGTCATGTTTAGCTTCTTCCATTTTCTAATGATTGCTCCAACAGTGGACCTTTTTTCACCAAGCAGCTTGGCAATTTTCCCGTAGCCCTTTCCAGCCTTGTGGAGGTGTACAATTTTGTCTTTAGTGTCTTTGGACAGCTCTTTGGTCTTGGCCATGTTAGTAGTTGGATTCTTACTGATTGTATGGGGTGGACAGGTGTCTTTATGCAGCTAACGACCTCAAACAGGTGCATCTAATTTAGGATAATAAATGGAGTGGAGGTGGACATTTTAAAGGCAGACTAACAGGTCTTTGAGGGTCAGAATTCTAGCTGATAGACAGGTGTTCAAATACTTATTTGCAGCTGTATCATACAAATAAATAGTTAAATAATCATACATTGTGATTTCTGGATTTTTTTTTTTTAAAATTATGTCTCTCACAGTGGACATGCACCTACGATGACAATTTCAGACCCCTCCATGATTTCCAAGTGGGAGAACTTACAAAATAGCAGGGTATTCAAATACTTATTTTCCTCACTGTATATATGCCATTTGGGAACCCCGGTTTCCACAAAAAAATATTAACATGTTCAATATTGATGATGATGGTGTTATTAATAATAATAATAAATATAGTTGCAATTATCGGGGGCCAAGTACAACAGAAGCAAACAAGAAAGCTAGCAGCTGACTAACTGCAAAAATGAGCAAAGACATTTGGAGACAATTTTAAGCAAAAAGGTTGAAAACCCCATAAATAAAAGTGTATAGAGCCAATTTCATACTATAGTGCCACCCTGGCACAGTTCCACTGCTTTTTGTGTGTCCTCAGAGTGCGCCCATACATAAGCATGTAAAATTTTAGGAGTTTAGGAGTTATAGACATTTGTATTTATGAGCATATAAAAAATTACCCACACCCAACTTTGATTGGATTATTTATTTATTTATTTTTACAAAAAATTACTTTAATTTTTTTTTACATTTGGCCATTAATAAATAGTCAACCCACTATGTTTCAGCTAAATAACAACGTTGCACAAACCATAAGGCGAAACCTAGCATTTTTGGTATTGTTGGACTCTGCAAGGATTCAGGAATCTAAAGAAATGACTCTCGTGAAAATAAGTCACCAAATATGGCCGATATGGGAAAACTGGATATCATTCGATACGGCATGCAGTGGTCTCGTGGACTTAACGGACGCACGCATGCAGCGGCCATTGTAAGTCCACAAGACTGACAGTGCACATGAATTGTGCCATTTGGGACAGGGCCATTGACCAAGTTTGGTCTGAATCAAGTCTGCAGCACTCTTCTCAGAAACTGAAGCCTCTGCACCTCGATCGCCCCCTGGTGGTTGGTCCCAGTATAGCTCATAACCCCCACCTCTTGTTGCCGATGATTTCATTTCAAGTGTTCATTTTTTAAATAAGTTTAGTTTTAGTTAGTTATTTGATACTATAAAAACAGGGGGTGTGACGTCATGATTGACAGCTGAGATTGACGGCTTCTCTGAGTGAAGTTGTCACTAAGGCACTAACAGACTTTTTTCATGATTTTTGGGAGGAGATTGGAGCTTTAGCTTTAATTTCTACATTTCTATAACTGTTTATTTCACACCAACATAATTAATTGTTCTGCATCTGTGAGAGTGTGGGCGGGCTTTTGATAACCGCGCCTCTACTTCCTGCTCTCTACTGCGCAACTCCGGTCCCGAGATCGCTACTGCGCAGACTCTGTCCCAAGATATTAGCACCGTGTGCGGGCCTACGAAAGCTTCAACTCTGGTCAGTGGAAGTCAATGAATTTGCGTCGTCCATATTTTTTTACGGTCTATGGTCTGAATACAAGAATGTGTTTAGGCATTTTTCAAAAACGGTTGAACTAATCAACTTGAATTCCATACATTTTTGTCGGCACGGTCTGAAGATGATCTGGTTAAATTTTCACGAAAATCAGAGCAACGGACTAGAATTAGAGAGTTTCGCAAAATTAAAAATGGTGGGAACATTTTTATGACGGAAAATGACCAAATCAGCATATTAGAATGATTTCTGAAGGATCATGTGACACTGAAGACTGGAGTAATGGCTGCGGTAAATTCAGCTTTGCCATCACAGGAATTTTAAATACAAAACTGTTTCACAATATTACTGTTTTACTGTAATTTTGACCAAATAAATGCAGTATTGTAGACAGATGGTCTGGCTGGCCTAATAATTGCACAAAAAAAATAAAAAATACAAACGATGCCATCCAACCCTGGACTCCCCTACAGGTAGATGCAGTGGACTAGAATGACCTAGAATGCTAAAATATGAGTAGGACAGCTTTGAACAACATCTGGGTCTGAATCTGCAATATTCTGCTTTGTTGACTGCATTCGCACAAACACGCATATTACCCAAGGGGCAACTCTGCACCTACGGCCACCCTTAAAAGCTGTAGCAAAAATAGACAACACGCTAAAATGTTTTATTACTTTGCCTCCTTCCTACTCCTTCTCACGGCTTTGCATATCGTTAGTGGAGCAAAGCAAGCGTGACCTTAATTTGAACTAAATACAAAAGTGGTTAAACATCCCAAATGACTTCCTCCAGCTTGTCTTTCTGACTTGAATAAAATATTTCTGCCAGCATAAATTGCACTGTCACTACGTTTCCCTTTAAACAGGGTGAATAGAGAAAACTCTGTCACATTCAAACTCCAAGCTGTAATTCAGGCACTTTCTACAGAGGATGGAAGAAACTTTCATTCCCTGACCGAGACTTTTTCTACATTTCCTTGTGTTTCGCATCACTTTGTGCACCCAGATGGAATAAAAACAGGCATTGTCTATTAAATGAGCCAGAAGGAGAAGTGTAAGGAGTGTTTACCTTATCTTGTAGGCGTTAATTGTTGCCACATACCACTGATGACAGATTTTGACTGACAGCTCCCCCACCATGTGCTTCTCTGTTTAGGCTAGTCATTAACTCTCCTTCCTTGAGCTGCAGTTTGTTGCTTTCTGTATTAGAAAGTAGCAGAGATGGTGTGTGTGAGAGAGAGGAAGACATCTTTGAATTTCACAATGAATAAAATACAGTGACAGATACATCAAACAGCGATCACAATGTGACGTTACATACATGCCCTGTCTCTGCGTGATAACACAAGTTCTGTAAGACCTGGAAGAGAATGATATCTGTCATTCCCCTGCCTTTATCTCAATGGCACTCTATTGGCCGGTCGGGAGTACATTGTTTGAATCTGCCATCTTTACTGATGGGTGACATCATGACAACTTTTATTGGTTGATGGCATTATAAGAACACAGACAGGTCCAAATCCTTCCTTCTTATGAGAAAAGTAAATCAGAAACGTATTTTGATTAGCCTATATCTATTGTGTATAGCGTATTATATCAAAAACAGCCTTTGTTTCAGTTGAATGAACAACACCTGGCGATCACTAAAACAGAAACTATCCATTATCTGGTGCCAAGAGAACAAAGAAACACTCAGACTAACTTCCTACTTAATAATGGGTTTTAAATGTAATCCGGAGTCCCTGATGTTATAGGATGCACTGAGTTTGCATTCAATTTTAATAAAGTGGGATTGTTGAAAAATTAATTTAGCCAATTAAACAAAGGCAGTAAAAAAAAATATATTTAATTTTATAAAATTAACTAAACAATGCAGTTAATTATAAATAACTCATGTATACAATTCATAAATGATTCAATAAATAATATATATATAACTTCTGTCCCTTTAAGACCTGAAGCACGCATATCCAAACACTGTTCCTGTGAGCTGGTTACGACTGTGTTTACGTTAAAACTCACCAAGATGGGCATTGAGACATTTTTGAGTGTATTTGACCATTAATAAGCTGGAAAAAGGAGCTAATTTTTGCACTTGTATGTCAGAGGCAGCTTTATTACGGTATGTGTGTGTGCGCTTCAGATGCGAGTGCGAAATCTAGCGAGCGCGGAATTAGTAGAATTAACGTTATGTGCAACCCCGCGCGAAATTCAGTCCCACCAATACTAATAAAAGTCCAGCAGAACACCCGTTCGCAATGTTCAGAGGATTAAACGGACTGAATGAGAGGAGGCGGGTGCGTGTCACTCGCTGTCGGTCGGAGAGCGCAGCTGACATCGATACTGTAGAAAATGAGTATTATATCATTTCAGATATTTCAGTATCGATACATAGCGAAATATGGATATTTTTGACAACACTAGTAGGCATACACACAGGTTAAAAGACTCGTTCTCTCCCCCCTACAGTGCAATTCGGTTAGGTGTACATCCGCGCTAAAATATCAAGGTGAAAGCCATCATAGCCTGCGTAGTATAGACCCAGCTCCCAACCCAACTTTGAGAATAGATTAACGGCAATATTTTTTTTTAGCGCCTGATAAGAGTCACGCGTTAACGCAGCACGTTAACGCCGATAACGGCCCACCACTAATATATACACACACACACACCAATCAGGCATAACATTATGGATAAATACTAGGACCACCTTCCTAATATTGTGTTGGTGCCCCTTTTGCTGCCAAAACAGCCCTGACCTGTCGAGGTATGGACTCCACAAGACCCATACGCAACAAACTGTGATGCACTGTGTATTCTGACACCTTTCTATCAGAACCAGCATTAACTTCTTGAGCAATTTGAGCTACAGTAGCTTTAATCTCTGTTTTGATCGCTATATATATACACTCACCTAAAGGATTATTAGGAACACCATACTAATTCTGTGTTTGACCCCCTTTCACCTTCAGAACTGCCTTAATTCTACGTGGCATTGATTCAACAAGGTGCTGAAAGCATTCTTTAGAAATGTTGGCCCATATTGATAGGATAGCATCTTGCAGTTGATGGAGATTTGTGGGATGCACATCCAGGGCACGAAGCTCCCGTTCCACCACATCCCAAAGATGCTCTATTGGGTTGAGATCTGGTGACTGTGGGGGCCATTTTAGTACAGTGAACTCATTGTCATGTTCAAGAAACCAATTTGAAATGATTCGAGCTTTGTGACATGGTGCATTATCCTGCTGGAAGTAGCCATCAGAGGATGGGTACATGGTGGTCATAAAGGGATGGACATGGTCAGAAACAATGCTCAGGTAGGCCGTGGCATTTAAACAATGCCCAATTGGCACTAAGGGGCCTAAAGTGTGCCAAGAAAACATCCCCCACACCATTACACCACCACCACCAGCCTGCACAATGGTAACAAGGCATGATGGATCCATGTTCTCATTCTGTTTACGCCAAATTCTGACTCTACCATCTGTACGTCTAAACAGAAATCGAGACTCATCAGACCAGGCAACATTTTTCCAGTCTTCAACTGTCCAATTTTGGTGAGCTTGTGCAAATTGTAGCCTCTCTTTCCTATTTGTAGTGGAGATGAGTGGTACCCGGTGGGGTCTTCTGCTGTTGTAGCCCATCCGCCTCAAGGTTGTGCGTGTTGTGGCTTCACAAATGCTTTGCTGCATACCTTGGTTGTAACGAGTGGTTATTTCATTCAAAGTTGCTCTTCTATCAGCTTGAATCAGTCGGCCAATTCTCCTCTGACCTCTAGCATCAACAAGGCATTTTCGCCCACAGGACTGCCGCATACTGGATGTTTTTCCCTTTTCACACCATTCTTTGTAAACCCTAGAAATTCAGCAGATTGTGAAATACTCAGACAGGCCCGTCTGGCACCAACAACCATGCCACGCTCAAAATTGCTTAAATCACCTTTCTTTCCCATTCTGACATTCAGTTTGAAGTTCAGGAGATTGTCTTGACCAGAACCACATCCCTAAATGCATTGAAGCAACTGCCATGTGATTGGTTGATTAGATAATTGCATTAATGAGAAATTGAACAGGTGTTCCTAATAATCCTTTAGGTGAGTGTATAGCGCGAAACAAAGGGTAATTTGCAGTTTCCGTGCGTTATAGGTAAAGTAAAATAAAATTGGAAAAAAACAGGAAATGAACCTAATACTGTAACTGACAGCCATAACAATGTTGTTCCATGTCATATACATAAACAAAAGTTACTTGCACCTTAGGTGCACCTTTATTTTCTGTAATGGAAAAGTATGTCTCCCAATACTATTTCACAAGTTTGTGTGCCCATATAATCTATATGCTATAGAGGGGCTCGGAGAGGATATTCTACCTGAGCTCCGATTGCCCCCCTATAACAGGCAAAATTGTACAAAAGGGGGAGCAGGGGAGGAGGAGGGATGCTGCCGGAACTAAAAATGGGATGAGGTAAGCTGCTGGTTTTATACCTTGGTATTAATTGGAAGATTAGATGGGCGTTCTCCTCCCGAAATTACGTTGAATAACTTCACTAAGTAAAGACAGCAAGCTGATCAAACTATTACTCATCAGATGGTGGCATCTAGTGGGGTGAAGGAAGAGCTACTGGCTCAGTTATCACATGCATAATGGGATTGGAGAAATCTCGACATAATATATTCAAAACAGTAAACTTTAAAGCCTGAATGACAACTGACTGGTCATGGATTGCCTACAGGGTGGCGTGAGAAAAGATTCAATGCGTTCATGGAACATTATGTGATATCTCCTTAACAGAGGCTTAAATGCTGACATGGTTCACAGCTGCACAGTTGCACTGCAAGTCATCTTACTGTATCATGCCCAAACAGTGAACTGGATGCTACCTAACATCCAATGACGTTCTCTCTCTGCATTTTTCTGACTCATTTTATGCACTTTCTAGTGCAAGGCGATCTGAGCCCAGGCAGTTAAGATATACTTTACTTTACTGAAAGTATTCTTGCGTGTACAGTGAATTTTTTATATAATGCTTTTATATAATGAATCCTATATGGTCATGCATCATTTATGATGAAGACTTTAGCAGATAGTCCTTCAGTACTGTAAAATCTAATGGAGATGGTTTTTGAGCTAACCTATTGTGAAAAGAAACATTATACTTTGTCAGCCTCTGTAATGTGGATTTCATGCTTTAGTCTTTAGCATTATGTAAAAAAACTCTGAGTTGGTCTGTTCACCTAATTGTCCATCGGTAGTGCCTCCACCATACAACATGTTCAAGCAATCTTCTCATATCATGTTCATTCCTCCACTTTCTTCTTGGACGACTAGTGCGGTTTCCTCATTCATCTGAACAACTGAAATGCACTCTGACTATATGAGGAGTGGCAGCCAATAAACATAATCGTGCATGAAAGAAATCCTTCCCAACATGCACAGAATGAGCCTCATATAACTCCCATATAGGCTTCTTGTTGACACATGACTGTGCCATAAAGGGATAGTTCACCCAAAAATGAAAATTCTGTCATCATTTAGTCACGCTCAAGTTGTTTCAAACCTGTATACAGTACATTTCTTTGTTCTGCTAAACACAAAGGAAGATATTTGGAAGAATGTTTGTAACAAAGCAGATCTCGGGAGCCAACCCAGTGTGGAAAAAAAATACTTGGTAGTCAATGGCTGCCGAGATATGCTTGGTTACAAACATTCTTCCAAATATCTTCCTTTGTGTACTGCAGAACAAAGAAATGTACACAGGTTTGGAACAACTTGAGGGTAAGTAAAGGATGACAGCATTTTCATTTTTGGGTGAACTATCCCTTTAAAACAGTGATGTTTGAAACTTCATCTTGATAGTGTTTATATGAACACACAGCTCTAAAATGTCCTGAAAAAGGGCACATTTTGTAGAATGTTCTTTCAATGCAAACTCATTCTAATTACTTTCATACCGTAATGAAAATCATCCTGCCTGGAAAACATACAACAAACTCTACCATGATTAAACTTACATAAGTTTACATAAACGTATATACTTTTAACGTATATGTACTTTACAATTTATTATTATTAATATTTCTTTGGCATTATTATTATTTTCATGACAACTTTTCCCATCAAATTCTCTTTATTGTAATCCAAAAAAACCTATTATTATTATTATTATTATTATTATTATTATTATTATAAGATTCATGGAAAAAGAATAAGGATATTTTATGGGGGTAAATAAATGTCATAATATGAATCTTAAAAATAAAATAGGCCTCATATTCTTAAATGCTCATTTTAGGAAAAATTTATTTTTCTTTTGATTTGATTTTCACCCAGATATTTTTTGACACTTTTTATGGAGATCTATTTACACAATATATCAGCCTCACATATGCTATTGCTTAAATAAAGCATTAAGCATCAGAAACACAACTCAAAAACATCTAAATTATCAGACGATTCACTCTCTTTCTTTTGTTACTGCAAAACAAGAGGGAAAGCTAGAGCTATACACCTGTTCTCTTCTTTCTCCAGAGGACTGCAAGAAGTGCAAGTGTGCTAATTTGATCATGCTCACACCTATCCGTCTATCCCCACAAGCACGCACGCACACACGCACACACACTCTCCGTTCACACGTAAACATGATGTTCGCTCATATCAGTCTCTTACTGTATTGACACCCCACCAGGAGCTGCCATGGAAACCAAATTAAATATACGATTTCACTTCTCAATAAGTGTAGTGATTAAAAAAAGAGAAAGAGCATAGTCAATGGATGGAAAGACAGCAGTAGGGAGTGAGAGAAGTACTAATTATCTCTTCATTCACTCCTGGGAGAAGGATTACCTTTCATATGGTATTAGATGGATAGATGAATATATCCTTGAGTATATATTCATTCAGACATGAAATAACTTACTCCGAAGTCTGTCCGAGGTGAAATATGTCTTCATGGGTGTGATATTGCAAGCATTGCGCAAATTTTTCACTTCATTACCACAGTCTGCTTATAAAAAGATGAACCGAGAGAAAGGCAGACAGAGACGGAGAGTGTTTTGCATTCAATTAAAGGATGTTCACAGTCACACCTCACACTGTGTGTTTTTCAGTGCTCTCTCTGACTGCTTAATACAGAGATAGAATTTTGGAACACAAATATCACTTGAATAACGTCATTCTCAACATTTTTTGCCAGAGAATGTTCGCCTTACTTCACATTTAGTAAAGCAGTTTTTATTCAATCTCTGCAGTGGCACTGTAGTCAATTTGTGGATTAGCATCCGAAAGATACATTTTTAATTTGGCCAATCTGAGACATTTAAATGCAATCCCATTAGATCCGGCCTACTAGAGACCACTACATGTTTAATGAGGATGTCACCCATCTTGACCATGATATGTTATCTAGATCTATTTTATGCAACAAATATATTTAAAATGTAAAAAGGCTACATATGTGCATGTATACAAATCAGATCATATCTCACTACATTCATCAGATTTACCTTAACTTTATGTCAACCCTACAAGGCTAATGTTACAACATGGCTGAGCTTTTAAATAAAACCTTTTACTCTTTCAGATATCTGATTTATTGTAAAAATGTCAGGATGCTCTGCTACTTTGATTCTCTAAAACAGACAATTGTGATCAGTGTTAAATTGTAATATCCATTGATGTCAAGCATTAACCAATAAAAGACAAATGACAAAAATGAGCACATCTTTCATTGTCACCAGTAAGTGGCGACAAGCGATTATCTTTTTGAGTGAGTCACTGAATCAAAGTTTGTCCTAAACAAGTGTGAGTCACTGACTGCGTTTACATGGACAATAGTAATCAATATTCTGATTAAGGTGTTTACATGAGTTGCTTTTAGAATATTCCGTTCAAGTTCCCGTTTTACATGTTATAGAACATAGCCCGATTATACATACATACATACAGTATACACACTACATATACACCCGTTTTATTTTTGTAATATTATATAGTCTCTTTCAGGTTTTTTTTTTGAAGAGACACTGCCCCTCTTGACATCCTACATTTCGAATAATAGCTTTGATTAATGAAACTGCTCATTTCGAATAATAGCTTTGATTAATGATGAAAAAGGTTTCAAAATCGTTATTGTTTAGATTGTTTTTTTACTGCCGTCGAGCCACAGGCGTTCACTGAATGACCCATATGGCTCGCGAGCCTAGAGGTTCCTGACCGCCGTTGTAAGCAGACAGTTTGGTCACAATTATGAATATGGGATTACAGATACAAACTTATTGAATGAACAGAATAATTACAACAAAAATAGTGTCAGAATGAACAGCAAAGCAAGACACACGCATCATAGCAACACGTCATGGCAACGTCATTTAAGACGGACAGTAGGCCTAAAAGATAAATAGGAATTTTCCGAAATTTGAACGCTTTGTTACGGTGTTGTACAAGTTGTTATATTAATTATAATTCAAATTCAGTTTTATTGGCCACAATATTATTGATGATTGTTGAGAGGGGCACTTTTGATGAATTTTTAAAAAGGGCACGTTTACTTCGAGTATGACTTTAACCGGATTAAGGTAATAGAAATCGCTGTTTACATGGTAGTTTCTTAATCAGAGTATTGTCTTAATCGGGTTAATATCAGAGTATTGTTGTCCATGTAAACGTACTCACTGACTCACTCAATTCGTTCAAAAACACTGATTTGATTTGTTTAGGAACTAAACACTTCCCCTCGGAACCCCTAGGAACTCGTACACTTCCCTACTATATAGGCGAAAAACAGTATGTGACAAAAGAAGTATGTCTGAATTCACAGTACTCATAAAAGAGCAGTACTCAGTACTCAGAACACAAGATCCAGGGGGCGAGGTTGGATCCAGATACAACTCCTCCCACTTTTCATATGAGTAGCGTCTCGCTGCAGCCTGGGGGGGGACATCCAACCCGACCACATCCAAGTGTGACGTCAGAAGCCAGATTTTATTGTTCATGTCAATCACAGTACTGATTGCCTACACCAAACACTAATCCTTAAACCTACCGGTCTCCACTCCCTGAATCTCATGTACTGCTGCGAGGAGCTACTGCGCCTTGATGGAAAATTCAGTTTGCACTAACTCCGCCCACTGACGTCTGGTTGGGCCAGAGAAAACGACGGAAGACACTAGTTTGTGTTTTGCAATAGTATAGAACCAGCAGAAAAGCGTTCAGCAGAAATTTTGTTATGCAAAATGACCTGAGGTTCAATTTTTTTGGCCTTTTGCCGAACTCACTCTGATCCCTTTTTCCATCACATATCAGATCAGAAAGGCATTTATTTTCAATAAAAATGAAAATATTATAAAAGTGGAAATAAAGTGTCTAACGTGTGTTTATCGGTTAGGGGGAGGTTTAGGGAGAACTTTATTGTCCCAATAGAGGCATCATTCCCATAGTCATAAATTCCTGGTTTGTGGACTCTTTGTTATTTCCTGCCTTGTGCCATGTTTTGTAGTCCTTTGTAGTTTTTCATCATGATTCGAAGCCAGCAGCACAGTTAATGCGTCTCCGTCAAGGAGATAGATCCATCGAGGTCTTTGTCAAGGAATTTATTGAACTGGCACATTTAAAAAATTTTGACGAGGTATGCCTTATGATATTTTGTCGAGGGGGATTATCTGAGCCGCTCAGTTTGCTCATGCCCTTGCTTGACCCTCATTGAAGTTTAGAAAATTATATTGAAATTGCATTGCAACTGAGTGGCTCCGCATTTACTGTGGGTGTTGTGGAAAAGGAACACTGCACTCCCGCAGTACCCGCCATTCCAGAGTCTAGCACCGTCCTAGTCTCCGCCCAGAGCCCAGTGACGTCCCCTGTCTCCATCCAGAGCCCAGAGCTCTGTCATAAATTCCCGGTGTGTTTGTGGACTCTTTTGTTATTTCCTGCCTTGTGCCATGTGTTGTACTCCTTTGTAGTTTTTCATCATGATTCGTTTTCTCCAGGTGTTGCCTATTAGCCACTCCCCCTTGTTTCCCTTTGTGTATACCTCTGTGCTTCAGTTGTGGTTTGTCAGTTGATGTACTCCTGTATGTGTGTTCTTGTCGTCGTGCTCCTGCCTGTTTTGGATACCCTTGTTCTTGGACTTTCTGTCTGTTGTTTGTTATTAAATCATTCATGCTGCACTTGGATTCTCACTCAGCTTCATCCCTGCTCACATGTTACACATGTGCACCTCTTCTTTTTTTTCCTTTTTATAAATGTGCATTCATAAACTTCCCTCCCTCTTGCAGCGACATCTCTCAAGTTCAAGTGAGCTTTGTGGAGACATAAACATAAAACATAAAAAAAAATACATAAACATAAAACCTATAAATCTACATGTACCTAGATCACCTATGTAAACATAACTTCTATAGCTAAACCTACACATAGCTAACCTATTTAAAGAGTAATCTGCCTATATATTTTACATAAAACTTTAGACACAAGAAACCTGAATTAACGCATTAACAAAACACAAAGTGCAGTGGTACAGAAGACAGGGTAAAAACAGTGCAAACAGGGACAGTGCCAGATGAGAGAAAAGTAATTAAAGTGTTCATTGGACAACAGGGAGAGACAAGAGTAATGAGGCCCACGCATCCGCTCACATAGTATTGCACATAGGAATTGTAATCAATTTTTTAAATGAACAGTACTTGGAGGACAATAGCAGCAAGAGGTTAAGTGTGTGGTTGGGTGGGTGTTGAAATGTTTCTGGTTCAGGATGTAGGGGTTTGAGTGGGGTTCCGAGGGGAGTGGGGTGATTGGAGTTCAGGGCTCTCACAGCCTGGGGGAAGAAGCTGTTGAGCAGTCTGGCAGAGTGGGCTCTGATGCTCTGGTATGTCTTCCGGATAGCAGGAGCTGGAAGAAACTGTGGGTGGGGTCCTTCACAATGCTGGTGGCTTTTCTGGAGCATAGTGCAAGGAAAATGTCCAGGGGGGAGGGAAGAGGGACACCAATGGATTCTAGGTCTAATTCTATTTGGCACTGACAAAGGCAAATCACCCGAAACATTTTTCTTTGTATCTCCATGTTTCAAGTCAATAAAATCAATATTAGAGTGCAGACTTTTTGCATTGTCTAATTCTATGTGGGAAATAATAATTTATTCAATTCAATTCAATTCAAATTTATTTGTATAGCGCTTTTCACAATACACATTGTTTCAAAGCAGCTTTACAGAAAGTGCATTTCATAGATGAACAGTAAAAATGTTAGAAAGACAATGTTAAAGAATAATGTTCGAAAAAGTTAATCAATCGTGTATTAATTTAGGCCATAACAACGCTGGCGTTGAGGCGTCTCTTCACAGGCGTGGAGTCGTCTCATCACAGGTTTTGGGGCATCCGAAGTCTCCATGAGAGGCTGGATACAAACTGGAGCTGACGAACTATTTACCTCGGGACTAGTGTCCCGAGATAATAGAAAAGCAGATGGGAAATAATTAGCGTAGCTGCTGTTCAGAATATTATATTAATGCTTTTGTTCCGATTTAACTGTAGTATAAAAGGCAATTATAATGTGAATGCTTGGCTAAAGAGATGCGTCTTTAATCTAGTTTTAAACTGGGACAGCGAGTCTGAACCTCAAACAATATCAGGAAGACTATTCCAGAGTTTAGGAGCCAAATGTGAAAAAGCCCTCCCTCCTTTAGTGGACTTAGATATCCTAGGAATGAGCAGAAGCCTAGAGTTTAATGATCTTAAAGAGCGCGATGGATTGTAGGGCGATAGAAGATCCGTTAGATACACTGGAGCTAAACCATTTAGGGCTTTATAGGTCAGTAGCAATACTTTGTAATTGATACGGAACTTAATAGGTAACCAGTGTAGAGATGATAAAATTGGTATTATATGATCATATATTTCCTAGTAAGAACTCTAGCAGCTGTGTTTTGGACTAACTGTAGTTTGTTTATTGAGGATGCAGGACAACCAGCTAATAAAGCATTACAGTAATCTAATCTCGAGGTCATGAATGCATGAACGAACTTTTCTGCATCAGGAATAGATAGCATGTTACGTAGCTTAGCAATGTTTTGAAGGTGGAAAAATGCCGTTCTTGTAACATATGAAATATGATTTTCGAATGTCAGGTTGCGGTCTAATATAACACCCAGGTCTTTTACTGTAGTGGATAAAGTGACAGGACATCCTTCCAAGGTAAAATTGTATTGTGAGAGGTTTTGTGGGCAGTTTTTTGGACCAATAAGTAATACCTCCGTTTTATCTGAATTTAATAGCAGAAAATTACACGTCATCCAGTATTTAATTTAGAACTGTAAATTAATTTGCATTAAAACAAGCACATATTTACTTTTATTTGTATGCCTAATATGTCGATGTAAGAATTTATCTGGTCGCCGCCCGAGCTCTGCCGTCCCTCGTGGTGGAGTTGTGTGAGCGCTCAAATAAGAAACAACAAGCCAAGAGTAAAGATACAAATGGTTTATTGCCTCCTACCCAACTGAGATAAGCTGGGGCAGTCCCAGCTTATATACACACGTGGGTTGCACAAGGCCAGGAAAGCAACTCCATATATGGAGTAGAATCTTACAGCAGTTACAGAGGTAACTTCTAATGCGTGAAAACAACACCCTGCAAAAGTCATACATACAGGGAACAAAGTACATCATAGAATTAATTCTTATAGTCGAAAACTTAAAATGTTTCTTGTCACACTCAGGAATTACATGAATCACTTAAATACATATTTTCAATTCAAAACGGCCATATTTGAGAAAAAAAAAGTTGAGTAGTTTGCATCACTATATGTTACTGTCAGTCGTTTTAACATTTCTAACGCAAAACATTTGGCATGTATTAAATCTCTTACCTAACTCTCTTTCAACCGCGTTAGCCACGTTTCCATTACCCTTCAAATTGCGCAAAATAAAATAGAAACGAATAGAAATTTAAAATTGAATTAAAAAAAAATAGGCCCAATGGAAACAAATCAATTTCGCAAAAAATCCCATATCGCAAAAAAGATTTACGCTCACATGAGGCCGTTTTCAGGCAATTAGAAAAAGGAATATATCACAAAACTGCAATGGAAACAATTTTTTTGTATTTACAGGCCACCTGGTGCAAGTAAAATGATAATTGATAATTCGTGAAAGATGACGCGGTATGTTTGGTCAGAAGATGAGACAGACAAAGAAATGCCACAATTTATCAAGACCTTGAAGCAGATATGAGGGAGAAACACCCAGAAACATCTTATATGTGGCCGCTCTCTAGTATAAGGGGCTTTCCTTGCCATTAATGCTTGGATAACACACTTACGTCTCCTTTGATTAAAAATAATGGCTAGTGTGGTGGCTGTGATATATGTAAACCTACCAACATCCGTTGGCGTGAGAAAACAGTTTTAGTCACATAACATTGCTTAATTGAAACGCTGTCATTTCGCAATAGTTTTTTTTGATCGACATTTAGAAAATACCGGATCAATAACGATCAATAACGGAAGCGCGGCTACTGACGCTTTGCGCTGGAATTCACGTGCTGCTCCTTTGAACGGTTTGAACTACTTTGATTTGATTGGCCATCTCAATCATTTTGGCATTGTCGACTAAAATGTAACTTTTAAACCTTTTTGTCATCCTAACAACATACAGAGCACTGCGTAATGGTATGAAAGCTTGTTTCTGCCACCAAATAAAACATTAAAAAGATAATTGCAACTTTTTATCTCACATTTTTTCTGTGCGATACAAAGTCAGAATTGTGAGGCATAAAGTCAGAATTGCGAGTTATAAAGATAGAATTGTGATATATAAACGTATAAAAAAATCTGACTTTTTCTTGCAAATGCGACTTTGTATCACACATTTCTGACTTTATGCCACACAATTTTGACTTTATATCATGCAATTCTGACATTCTATCACATAATTCCAAGTTCTCTCAAGGTTCTCAAACTCTCAAGGTTCTAGATACTAAAAAAACTACAGAAATTAATTTGGATACACTTTACCCTTATTCTTTTTAACTACATTAAGACTAAAAACAGTGTACAAACGCCATTATGAAATGTTCTTTTTCACAACTTATAATACTATTTTACAAAACTAAAAACTGTACAACAAGCTTACTCCTTCAACTCAACGCTGATGAACACATGAAAGTGGTTGTTTTCTTCTTTGTTTTCTGATGGATCGCAAAAAAACTTACAACAGTACCACCACCATCTGTGGAGCATGAACCAATAGCTATACACAGGTTATACTAAATAAACCAATCAAAATCCTCTGTAAGTTTGTACAGCCCACTTGCGGCTAAAGCTCCACCCACTTGCTGCTAACCCACCCATTTGCAGCTGGCTCCGACCTCCGTTTATACCCAACTCGATTTTTCAACTTGAGCGATTCGCTCAAAACGCTCAATTCGCGCCGCAGAATGCCATTTCGCGTCTCTGCATTGACTTAACATGTAAATCACTCGCACGAATCGCGTGATTTGCATCCGGTGTGAACGCACCATAAGAAGAACTACTTTTGGTCAGTTATCTTTTGCTTTCAGAGGAACACATGAGTGGATTAGACTTCCAACGGAGCTTAAAGAATTAAAATGGGTCATTGTCGTTTCTCATTTATAGGCATTTGGGTACACTATTTTCATATCTTTTTTTTTTCCTGTCCTTAACATCAACCTGCCAAGAGACTACGGATGAAAATTAGCCAGTGTCGGCTAAATCTGGCGCATTTTTACATATTTTATGTATTATTAATTAAACATTTATATATAATTATATATAATTAAACATTATATCTCACAATTTTAACTTTAAAGCTACACTGTGTAACTTTTTTTGTCTGTTCTTAGCTAAAAACACTTATATACTCAAAAATATATGTGCTCATTAATGTATATTTACTTCTTTCAAGTAATAAAGTATTCTCGTAAGTTTATAATATGCCATTGAAAATACATACGGGTAAGGGGATCTAACGGTGGTCGCCATGTTGCCCCTCCATCTTGAAAGTACATTAGCCAACGAGGGACATACCCGCAAATTCAAGCTTCGCCTTTCGGGTTTTAACCGGTTTTAATACTCGATGGCACTGTACAAAATTCCTTGCCTCGTGCATGTGCGCGTCAACTTGTTCAGACTTGTCTGGTGCATGTGCAGAGAGTTTTCATCTCAGCGGCGTCCAGTAACAGAGTTATACGGAGTTTTCCTGGCTTGTTTATTCCTCAAAAGTCTGTTTTTCCTTGTGTGGTATTTCTGTGCGTTAATAACTCCGTAAGTAATAATAGTTATTGTCATTGTAGATGTGTTTCAGAGTGTGTCATTGCGTAATTCAGTTGATTTCACCTCAGAAGTACTTTTGTGTCAACATACAATAGCGTAATGCTCACCTATTTGAATAATCATTCAGTTATTTTGTTATCAACAATGTTTATTCGTTTATAGAAAATATTTGCTTGTAATGTATGGAAATATGTATCAGGTCTGATCGGCAGTTATACAGAGCGCACTGCAGTGCTATTAATGCAGCTGCATTTAGCGCCTATATATGGTACAATAAGCTCTGGTTTACGGTTACATTATACAAATGTAACTTATACGTATAGTTATACAGTTCTTAACTGTGTATGTATATTTACCATCCTTATTTGTTCTCTCACAGAAACCACATTTATGTATATATCCACGCAAACCTGTTTATGCCTTGCAATTGGATGACTGAATAAACATTACTATCCTCAAAGTTCACTCTGGATTAGCTGCAGTTCTTTCTAGCCGAATAATTAGGCCAGTTGAGTTCCAACCATCCCACTGCGCACAGAATATCCCACAGGCACCGTGTCGAATGTGGACGAGGTCGAACTGGAAACATGTTAATCTTGGACTAAATCGGCCACCGTAGGAGTTGAAACGAAATCGGAATTGAGAGGAACAGAAACTAAAATTCACTGGATGGTCATATAGCTTTTCACCACTAGATGGGGGAAAATATCACACAGTGTAGCTTTAATTCTCACAATTGCAAATTATAAAGTCCGAATTGCACGATATAAAGTAGCAATTGCTTGTTATAAAGTCAGAATTGCGAGATATAAACAATTGCAATTGTGACTTTATACCACACGATTCTGACTTCATAACTCACAATTGCAACTTTGTATCGCAATTCTGAGAAAAAAAAAGTCGCAATTGCAATTGTTTATATCTCGCAATTCTGACTTTATAACAAGCAATTGCTACTTTATATCAGCAATAGCTTTTTTATTTTTTATTCTGTGGCGGAAACAAGCTTTTAATATAATGGCGTGCAGCAGAGCAGTGCAAGAATTCAGATATTGGTGGGGACAATTTGGCCATTTCTAATTATGGGGGGGGGGGGGTGTCTTGTCCCCCTCAATGTCTATGGTGATTATGGCCCTGATTTGTTCACAAACTTACCAACTCTCTCCGTAGTGTCTATTTCATCTAGAGGTTTTAGACTGCTTGCTCAGTCAGATCTGTTAGTCAGTGTTGCTGTGCTGGGAATCATCTCTAATCATCTGACACACAGACCACAAACACTACAGCGCTCCTTCTGTAGTGAAAGCTTTTATGTTTTATTTACTATGCTATTTGATTATTTTGTTTCACACAAATACTCGAGGATATGTTTTAGTTGCTAACATCTTTCTTTTCAATATTTCTTAACAGATTGACAGATTTAATGAATCAATTCATGTGTGGTCAGTTCACGCTCTTGTGAATTGCTTCTCTTGGTTGGCTGCCAGAACAATGACACTGCAGGGGAGGTCTGAATATTTTCAGCAGATGAACATCTGAATCATCAACAATGTCTCAAAGACATCCAAACATATTCACCCAGAGCTGTTATTGCACTCCTAACCCTGACATCTCCTAAAAGTTAACCGCACACCCTTTCAGTCTATGTTCTCTTTATAAGGCTAATTTCCCAACGCAGGCCCGTCTCGTTCTGAAGTGTTGGAGACGAAAGGTCTAATTCTGTCACATCTAGAATGAGCTGCATGGGAACGGGCTGTGGAACACAGTATTTTGGGTTGGCTTTGGTTTGGCCTCGCAAGCCCTGCAGAAATGACCTGGCAAACAGCTAAGGTTAGTTAAGCTCCCAATGGGAATTGTGTCCTTCTCTGTCTGACAGTTGGGCTGCATGAATCATATTTGCTCATGCATTTGTTTACTTAGTTTAACAGTGCCTGATGTCTATAGTGCGTGACTGGACCAGGGTCAGTTAGAGTTTTATGGCGTGAGTGTTTTATATTGTAACTTTATTCCAAAAATGCAACACTTAACATTTACAGTGTCAATTTACACATATTATTGAAACCTACAAGTCGCAATTTGTGACCTCTGTGAAGAATGTCATGAAGATTCAGACTAAAACATTGATATGCACTTATCTGTAAATCTGCTGTAAATCTGTTTTAAAATCTAAAATGGCCTGCAACAGCATGGATTGGCATAATTAATTCTGCCTGATCTCATGAGAAAATGTGGATTTGTACCTTCAGGTCAGTATTTTGGGAAAACTTATTCATAGCCACGTTTTTCCTCATGAGATCAGGGTAAAATAATTGCAATCGCAATAACAGGAACTGGATTCTTGTTTACATTTTCTGAACAAAATATGCTTGTCTGTTGAAAACTCACTGCTGTGGTGCTCTGGGTGTTTGCTGAGGTGTCCTGAATCTGTAATGTTAAAATATGTGTCAAGCTCCCAGGAACTAAATATAAATATTTCCTTGGCATATTTCTTAAACATCAATTTTCTAGTCTTGGTCAAACAAGCAAGCAATTGAAAATAAATGGGTTCCTACCCTTTTAGGTTTTAGATTTCCGTGGGCAATTTTTCCCATGAACTAAGAGCTACCAATTATAAGCTATAAATCCATTGCCTGCATCATTTATGATGTCCAATGGAGAGCCATTTGTAAAGTACACTTCAGCATTTCTGATAAAGGGGTCGGGTATTTTTAGCATGTTGGCATTTGAAAGTTTTGAAAGGGGTGGGTTAGTACTTAAAGTTAGCATGCAATGGAAATTATGATAATTTTTCTTCCCTATTGTGAGGTACAGTATACCTAAGTGAAACAGCTTCTCGACTGAGAAAACTGTAGGGCGGGATTTGATTTTGTCCATCATGAATTGGTTGGGATCATTGTTGTTTGCTAATTGGAGTTGAGGCTTTATTGGCTATGTTCACACTGTCAGTCCAAATCCGATTACTTGTGTATCCGATTGAAATCTGATCTAAATGATTGACTGCTACTGCTCAGATCTGATTTGTGTGTCCCGTGGCGTTCTTTCATTTTCTGGAATATCTGCATTTGTTTCTATGGCAGTGATGTTGGGTTAGTAGGCATACGCCAAAAACAACAACAGCAACGTGGAGGGGTTTGCAAAATCTACATTATATTGTACTTTTCTGCTCGAAAGGCACTTTGCAACAGCACAACCTTGTTTCTGCAGGGACTTTCAGCATGTTTATGTTTTATATGGCGTGAAAAAGTGATAAACCAAGCAAAATCCATTTCGGATTTCCAGAAAATGCGATTTGAATAGGATTTCAAACCACATATGAATGTAGCTCAACTGCATCTCATTTCATGTGATTTATTTGCTTTTCACACTTACTAAAAATGATCAGATTCCAATCAGATACAAAAATATTATTTGGACTGACAGTCTGATTGAGGCTTTTGTCTTCTCTTTGCACCTGTGTAC
This sequence comes from Romanogobio albipinnatus, assembly GCA_023566225.1. Taxonomy (NCBI): domain Eukaryota; kingdom Metazoa; phylum Chordata; class Actinopteri; order Cypriniformes; family Gobionidae; genus Romanogobio; species Romanogobio albipinnatus. The sequence continues at coordinate 12,381,508 of CM042254.1, forward strand.
GCAATATGATTAATATCCTAATATCATTGTAACAATATCCACCGATCAGGCATAACATAACACTGACAGGTGAAGTGAAAAACACTGATTATCTCTTCATCACTGTTGTGGGTGGGATATATTAGGCAACAACTGAACATTTTGTCATAGTTTATGTGTTAGAAGCGGGAAAAATGCACAAGGGTAAGGTTTTGAGTGAGTTTGAATAGGGCCAAATTGTGATGGCTAGACGACTGGGTCAGAGCATCTCCAAAACTGCAGCTCTTGTGGGGTGTTCCCGGTCTGCAGTGGTCAGTATCTATCAAAAGTGCTCCAAGGAAGGAACAGTGGTGAACCGGCAACAGAGTCATGGGCGGCCAAGGCTCATTGATGCACGTGGGGAGCGAAGGCTGGTCCGTATGGTCCGATCAAACAGACGAGCTACTATAGCTCAAATTGCTCAAGAAGTTAATGCTGGTTCTGATAGAAAGGTGTCAGAATACACAGTGCATCGCAGTTTGTTGCGTATGGAGCTGTATAAGCCACAGACAGTCAGTGTGCCCATGCTGACCCATGTCCACCGTCAAAAGCACCAACAATCAGAACTGGACCACGGAGCAATGAAAGAAGGTGGCCTGGTCTGAAGAATCACGCTGAGTGCGTGTGCGTCGCTTACCTGGGGAACACATGGCACTAGGATGCACTATGGGAAGGTGGCAAGCTGGTGGAGGCAGTGTGATGCTTTAGGCAATGTTCAGCTGGGAAACCTTGGGTCCTTCCATCCATGTGGATGTTACTTTCCCACGTACCACCTATTAAAGCATTATTGCAGACCATGTACACCCTTTCATGGAAATGGTATTCCCTGGTGGCTGTGGTCTCTTTCAGCAGGATAATGAGCCCTGCCACAAAGCAAAAATGGTTCAGGAATGGTTTGAGGAGCACAACGAGTTTGAGGTGTTGACTTGGCCTCCAAATTCCCCAGATCTCAATCCATTTGAGCATTTGTTGGATGTTCTGAACAAACAAGTCTGATCCATGGAGGACCCACCTCGCAACTTACAAGACTTAAAGATCTGCTGCCAAAGTTTTGGTGCCAGATACCACAGCACACCTTCAGGGGTCTAGTGGAGTCCATGCCTTGATGGGTCAGAGCTGTTTTGGCCCCAAAAGGGGGACCAACACAATATTAGGATAGGTCATAATGTTATGCCTGATCGGTGTATACCTGCACACATACACAAAAATACACTACCCACCTCATATGGACCTCAACACTTGGTACACGATAAACAACAATTCTAACAATCTATCTGGTCCTAATAAGAAGAGGAACAAACTCATTCTGACATCACAAGATAAAAATGTCAACAATGTCAATAAAACTGAAAAACAACAACAACTGAAAACTGGCAAATGGTCAAACAACACAAAACAACACAACAATTTTAGGTATTCAATGTCCTAGTGCATGCTGGGAAGAAGGCAAAACTGCACTGAAAGAAATGGTGTAGAAACAAATTTCACTCAGAAATTGTCACAATGAATCACAAAAAAGCAAGTGACATTGAATTAAATGTGAAATTGTGAAGTAGAAAGAGTGAAACGGCCCTTTCTTGTCAAATATACTCCAGTAAACCATGTATGGCTGAAACTTAACTAAATTACATAGGTAAATGCAATAACCAATCTCAATAACTGAATCTCTTGTTGTTACCCACTAACTGACATATGTAATAGGCTACATTTGCTTTTTAAATGGAAATATCTATTACTTATGTAAATTAGCCATCCTCAACCCAAGCACAAGCATCACTCTTCACAACAAGTCACAAAAACACCTCTAAATCCACAAATAACACTAAGATCATTGTGCTTAAAAAAACTTTAAACATGAATGCTGAGTCTGAAATCGCATACTCTTGAATAGGTTCTAATTTTGAATAAGTAATTACTTCACAATCGATTATGTTCTATATATAAATGTAATCTGGATGTAATACATTCGCCATGCTGTCATTATCATGTGACCTACAATCGTCAGTTACACGTCGCTTGACTGCCATTCATTAATCTTCTCCCATGACCTCACGGGATAGTAAACTGTCCATCGTATGCACACTTCAGAATGTAGCCGAAAGTAGGTCATCTGGGTACTTTTTGCCAACTCTTTTATGAGTACTGTGTATTTGGACATACTTCTTTTGTCACATACTTTTTTTTGTCTACTATATAGTAGGGAAGTATGTGATTTTGGATGCAGCCTTACTCTCCCAATCCAGGCCAATGCAAAGCATGCTGAGGATTAGAAATCCCCATTCCAATTTTAGCTATTCGATGCCAACACCAACACAGATGGATTCTGCAAATTCGAATGGATTGCACATAATGTGAAAGTTGTAGCAAATTCTGTAACTTTGTGCATTAGCTTATTTAATTCTTTGCATTATTAAGTAAATTGAGCAGGCCACAAAAGTTCGATTTTGAGTAGTCTCAGCCTCAGATGTCATGCCCACGGACCGTTGGCTGAAAGTCTGATGCATAAGGCACACTTTTCTGGAAACACTTCAGGAGTTTCAAAGTTGTCATCTGATTGGTTGAATTCTACAAGATGTCCAGGAGACGAGTGTGTTGCATTTCTTTAACGGTCTGCTTGGAAGCAAATGCTGTGACGCCAAACTCCTTTGTGGAAGAAGAACGGCGTCGTGTTTACAACTGTGACAATGAGAGCTTACCAGGATCAACAAAACACTGGATTTTCAAAAGCATGTGAAGTTTGCATCTCCATTGTTGCTGTAAATGTAAACATCGTTCTTGAATTAATAATTTATAGATGCATAGATGTCTGTTTTTAGATGTCTGTTATTGCAGGGACATTACATTTTCACACCCCTAACCATGATGCGGAACAAATGGAACTGTGATTGGTTGCGTTACATATCAGTCAAATGTCCTCTTGGGCTGCGAAAGAGTCCAGACCTGCCGTTAATCTGAAGGTCTGGCTACGCAAGACTAGATTTTGAGTGCTTTCCTGAAAGGTATATGTTGTTAGAACTTCGTCAAGTAATTGGATCATCAAGTAAACCTTTTATTCTTTTTTTAACATTATTTATTATAGGAATGATGTTTCTTATAGTATTTCTGCAGGACCTAAAGAAACTGGGATAGGCTCCAGCTCTGACCCTAGAGGTCATACAAGTATCAACGAATGAATGAGTATATCTGCAGAGGCCCTAGGCTCCCGTTTCACTAGCGCTGCAAAATCTGTGATTGTTCAGCATATCTGGAATCAAAAACATGACCTTGAATTCAGCACATCCACAAATTACCCCAGCGCTCTACCTTAGCACATCCATCCTGAGAGACGGCAGACTGCAATTCACAGAAAAGCGCTCAATAATAAACCCTGATTTGAGAGGCAGAGATTCCTCAGAGTCTGACTTGCCTGTTACTCTCAGCGGGAAAGGAAGATGGCGATGATGGAGTCCGCCGCCTGTGCATCTTGTCATCAAGAATAATAAATGTAAATTTCCAACCAATCCAAATATAGGCTTGAATTCGCACTGGTAATCACCGAGATGAATAGATGTGTGTGTGTAAGGTCTGTTTTCTCTCTGACATTAATGGTTTCATAGAAGAGGAATCAATAGTGACAAGTAGTTGTGGATGTAGTTTGTGTGTTTGTTTATACAAGACTGCCTGACATCCAAATTATGTGAGCTTAGAATGTAATAACTAATTTCTGCATCCTGTTGATATTGATGCCCCAGGGGTTGTTTTTCCCCCCAAAAAAAACAATCAGTCTATTTCTCCTTGAGCACCAGGGACAAGATTTCATAGGTAATTATTAAACATTCTGTTTGGCACCTCAGGAGATCAACCCACTGCAAATGATGCTATAAAGCCAAGCTTCTTGTGTTATAAACGAAGCGAGATTAAAGTGACTCGAAAATTTGAATAAACCCCTAAAGGAGAAATTTGTAAAACTTGATCAAATGTTATTGCCACAAAAGCTTGCTCACATGATTCTAAATATCAAAGGACTTTCATTTTGTTTGTCATAAGCAAAATCTGTTGAAATGGACAAATTGTTACTTGTACCTTATCACACTAATGCCAAGAATCATGTGCACTACTGCTAAATTTGTCGACTCATTTAACCTTTTAATTGTGCTTACCAGCCCTCTGCAACTCCGTAAATAACAAAACGGTAAAAAAACCCACTGCAAACACATTTATGACCGAAGACGCTTATAATAAACAGAAATGGCAACTTTCTGCATTTGAGACTTAGGGTGTGTCCGAATCCACTTTGCTAGTTTAATGAAGGAAAAAACAGTTGGCGCATGGTCCAAAAGGGTTGTACCTTGTCTCTCAATGAGTCATGTGTGTGTTTTGGGGCGTAATGTGCAATAAACCAAACAGAGTCTCATCTCCCATTCCCTTTAAAAGCCAGTTGCTCTTGCACCATGGCGATTCGCTATTTATATGGTGAAATTTGCAAGCGGAAAGACTGAACACTTTTCCAGAGAGGAATCCTTTTATTTTTAATATTTACAAATATTTGTGTGCTGCTGCATCCCTGTGTGTGTAATGAGCAGAGTGTAAGCGCTTTGATACTAACACAAAAAATACTATTGACTTTAGACCAGGTTTTTATTGTTCAATGGCGCAGTCGATTTCAGTTTCCTTGAAATAGCAACGCACCAACACACCTTGGTGGCGCTGGATGTGAAAATGATAACGATATTGAGCTGAAACTAGCAAAAAACACTTGCGCGCGCCTGACATCTCATTGTGCCGGGGTGTATGATAAGGCCCATAGTGTCTGTCAATTGGAGTTTATTTAAAATTGCTAGACATAATGCAATTTTGGTCCCTAATATTACATATCTTGACTTATAACATGACTTTATAAACAAACGTGACTTAATAAGCAAGCCCGAAGATGCTTATAATGAACAGACATGGCAAACCTCAAAGAGAACAAACTTTGAGTAAAACCAGCTTTGCAAGCATAAACAAATCAATACGTCTCTCCATTGTGTTTTATTTAAAATTGCCAGACATAATATCAGTGACCAAAAATGCATTATGTTGCGGATAATCAGCGGATACCAAAGGTGTTCAACTGGGCCTGTATTTCTTGTTCACAGCTGCGAAACACAGACGTTGAGGTTTCCACTGTCAATCATCGAAACTTGTGCATCCGTACACACTCAGAATTTCACACTTGCACATTTTTTTTGTCAGCCAAAAACCTAAAATATTTACATTTATGCATTTGGCAGACGCTTTTATCCAAAGCGACTTACAGTGCCCGTATTACAGGGACAATCCCCCTGGAGCAACATGGAGGCAAGTGCCTTGCTCAAGGACACACTGGTGGTGACCGCTGGGATCGAACCAGCAACCTTCTGCATATCAGTTCCATGGTTTAACCCACTGGACCACCATCTCACATTTACTTCAGATACCCCCTGAGATTGTAATTTAACACCACATTCGCATGTTCAAGCTTCTCTGATGTTGGTTAGCAGTACGGAGCCCCTAAAGGGACATGGAGATGGGGAAAAAAATAGATGGGAGGAAAAATTATATGTCAATGTTTCTCCCGAGAAATTTTGCGTTCGCTTGCAAAACTTTCGAGTTCTTTGCAAGCAAATGCAACGTTTCTCGGGGGAACGCAAAAGTTTTGCGAGCAAACGCAAAAGTTCTAAAATATACAGTGGGGAGAACAAGTATTTGATACACTAGCGATTTTGCAGGTTTTCCTACTTACAAAGCATGTAGAAGTCTGTAATTTTTATCATAGGTACACATCAACTGTGAGAGACAGAATCTAAAACAGAGATGCAGAAAATCACATTGTAAGATTTTTAATGAATTAATTAGCATTTTATTGCATGACATAAGTATTTGATCACCTAACAACCAGTAAGAATTCTCACAGACCTGTTCGTTTTTCTTTAAGAAGCCCTCCTGTTCTCCACTAATTACCTGTATTAACTGCACCTGTTTGAACTCGTTACCTGTATAAAAGACACCTGTCCACACACTCAATCAAACAGACTCCAACCTCTCCACAATGGCCAAGACCAGAGAGCTGTGTAAGGACATCAGGGATAAAATTGTAGACCTGCACAAGGCTGGGATGGGCTAAAGGCAAGCAGCTTAGTGAGAAGGCAACAACTGTTGCGCAATTATTAGAAAATGGAAGAAGTTCAAGATGATGGTCAATCTCCCTCGGTCTGGGGCACCATGCAACATCTCACCTCGTGGGGCATCAATGATCTTTAGGAAGGTGAGGGATCAGCCCAGAACTACATGGCAGGACCTGGTCAATGACCTGAAGAGAGCTGGGACCACAGTCTCAAAGAAAACCATTAGTAACACACTACGCCGTCATGGATTAAAATCCTGCAGCGCGCGCAAGGTCCCCCTGCTCAAGCCAGCGCATGTCCAGGCCCGTCTGAAGTTTGCCAATGACCATCTAGATGATCCAGAGGAGGAATGGGAGAAGGTCATGTGGTCTGATGAGACAAAAATAGAGCTTTTTGGTCTAAACTCCACTCGCCGTGTTTGGAGGAAGAAGAAGGATGATTACAACCCAAAGAACACCATCCCAACCGTGAAGCATGGAGGTGGAAACATCATTCTTTGGGGATGCTTTTCTGCAAAGGGGACAGGACGATTGCACCGTATTGAGGGGAGGATGGATGGGTCCATGTATCGTGAGATCTTGGCCAACAACCTCCTTCCCTCAGTAAGAGCATTGAAGATGGGTCGTGGCTGGGTCTTCCAGCATGTCAACGGCCCGAAACACACAGCCAGGGCAACTAAGGAGTGGCTCCGTAAGAAGCATCTAAAAGGTCCTGGAGTGGCCTAGCCAGTCTCCAGACCTGAACACAATAGAAAAATCTTTGGAGGGAGATGAAAGTCCGTATAGCCCAGCGACAGCCCCGAAACCTGAAGGATCTGGATATGGTCTGTATGGAGGAGTGGGCCAAAATCCCTGCTGCAGTGTAGGGCTGTAATCAACCAAAGAAAATCTTGGTCGACTGAAGTCCTGAAATTTTCGACTAAAAATCGTCTGAAAATGACGTTAGGAAAAAAACATGTTAAATTAATTAGCTGCACACTGTGCGCAGTACTTGGTAGCCTTGTTGTCTGCCTAAATGAATTATAAATAAACATAAACTAGTAGATTATTTGCAGTATATTAAATAGTTTTTGACCTGATTATTATTATTATTATTATGTCTTTCGGATCTGACAGCGTTGCATCACGTGCACCATCATAGCCTATGATTTCCGAAAATATAGTACTATGTTGTCAACTAGTGATATCATCACAAGAACTTTTGAGGAATATGCAACATAATTTAGACAATTGTTTTTGTCATATGTATTATAATAACTGACAGACACTATCATTTCAGCCACTCTGTGCACTTCGTACATAGGATCAGCTCAGCTTTGCGGCTGAGACACGAATAGACTATTTACTTAAAACTTTTACTCTTAAACACAAAAGGCACGTCCACTTGAATAAAAAAGGAATATTTATTAAACAAGCCAGATCAAGAGCAGGAAAAACGCTCACAATTAAATAAATAATATACAGCAGCAAACTAGCCTTCTTCAATCTGTCTCTCTTCTCCAGTGGGTTGGGCTAATCCAAAAGAAGTGGAAACAAGGGGGTGTTCTGAAGACAGACTGTTACCTGTGAAACAGGTGTGCTCTGAAAACACCCCCATTAGCAATTAGTGCTCTCCACCTGATGAAATGAACGCGGCGCGGCAAAACTGATGAAATGAACGCGGTAAAACTAACGAAATGAACGCGGCAAAAAAATTGGTCGAGCCAGAACGTATCGACTAATAATCGACTAATCGACTGGGAGATTACAGCCCTATTGCAGTGTGCGCAAACCTAGTCAAGAACTACAGGAAACGTATGATCTCTGTAATTGCAAACAAAGGTTTCTGTACCAAATATTAATCTGATGTATCAAATACTTATGTCATGCAATAAAATGCTAATTAGTTACTTAAAAATCATACAATGTTATTTTCTGGATTTTTGTTTTAGATTCCGTCACTCAGAGTTGAAGTGTACCTATGATAAAAATTACAGACCTCTACATGCTTTGTCAGTGGGTGGCAAACCTGCAAAATCGGCAGTGTATCAAATACTTGTTCTCCCCACTGTATAAATATTTTTCTCCATCTCATATTTTTTCCACCACCATGTTTCCCTTTTAGGTCACATGACATGCAGGTAAACAAAAAAAAATATTTGTTGACATTCACAAATTTCACACAAGTGTTTTGTTTTGATTGTTTTTTTTTTTATTAATTATTTTAATTTATCATTTTTATGATTTAATTATTAGTGTTTCGGGAATTTACGCCCGCTGTGGGAACACCTTCGCCTGTCAGGGGAGGAGAAAATCAAAAAATCTTTAAAAACACTAAAGAATGGAATTTTTTGGAAAAAAATAAAAATAAAAAATATTTTTTTCCTCACAAACCTCCTGCAGCTCCCTTACAAAACCCCAGGGGTTCACGAACCCCAGTTTGTGAAATCTTGATTTACACCAGAGTTTAAATGCGATCGTTATTTCTGATCATTTTTACAGTGTACATGTTGCAATTATGTTCAATGTGACATTGATTTATATTCAGCGCACAGGACCCACAGAAAAGTCGGCCCGAGCTTCCAGCATGTTCTGTCTGAAAACGGCTCTCCAAGCAAACCAAACAGAGCTGAAACCATACCCGCACTGCTCTTCGCTTTGAAGTCCCTGCATCCTGACAGTAGAGTGCCTGTGTGAGGACCGGGACTAAAATGTGTTCATTTTTTTCGGCAGATAGCCCAGCGACCTCCCTCCATGTTTCTAATTAAACTTACGGCTAGTCCCTCAGTACCTCCACATGCATTTTCGAGTGTTCGACGCCACCGTGGGTAATCCTTTGAAAAGGGGCTTAAAGATTTTCAAGGGAGTCTTCTTCAAACTAGCCACCATCACCTTATCCACACTCACATGGTGATGGGGATAAATTAATTTCTGGAACAGCCTCGGCTCAAGTGTGCACATACACACAAGCTCAAGTACATATACACATGCAGATGTGATTTTCAAACGAAGATACACAATAGATACAAGATTCGAAGATACAAAATTTCACTGACTCTCTGCACAACAAATTTATTGAACTCAAAGAAAGCAGAGGTAGTGGAAAAATGAGATGGAGTTCATTAAGATCACAGAATATTCAGAGGAAACAAATACAGATGACCCTTGAACCGAGAGGGAAATTACCAGATGGCCTTTACCCCCGGCTCAAACTAGCAGATGATGGCTGATGACACTTCAAATATTTTAGTGTTGGGGGAAAAACCTCTCATAAAAAAAGTGATGCACAAAGATTAAATATAAATCCAAAATAGCTTCACGTGTCAGTTTATGCTCATGGCCGTGGCAGAGGGATTTAAGAAGATAGTTAAAAGCTCATCATTGTGAAATGTTTGAAAGCCATTCATGTGAAATACAAACTCATAAATGTGTAATGTGATAAAGAGTAGCACTAAAGATATGGATGATGTTTTCACGAATAATGCACTAAAATTATTTCATATGGACTGAGCAAAATGGCCCAAATAATAAAACAATACATTGACTTTTAAACCCAGTTTTAGTAAAGTCTTTCAATACTTTTATCCACCACAAAAATATAAATTATTGTCTTTAAATTATCTTTTTTTTGAAGATTTTTCTAAGGAAAAGCATATTGATGTATGTCCTAATTAATTCAATTAAATATAGGGATGCATGAGATGTTAGTTATTGGCCAGAATGAGAGATTATTAAATGTATTGATATCAAACAATATTGGATGTTTAATTGTGCATGCACATTTTTCATATACATTTAGATCATCTTTGCCAGCATTAATTACTAATAATTTATTAGCAACAATAATAGTAATAATAATTAACAGTTAAATGTAATCTTTTAGAACCTTTGAAAAAGGATATACATTTTGTCATATTATATTATATTATTGTGATGCCTAAATTCACTTGTAGTATTTCAAATTACTATTTTCATTCTTTTAGACATCATTTTATAGAATTTTAGTTTACACTTTATTTTAAAGTGTCACTGTTACAGTGTAATTATATATTTAAGTACTGAGTAATATTAATTAACTACATGTACTTTCTAGGGTTTTGGTTGAGGGTTAGTTGCATGTAATTATGCATTATTTACTGTTATAAGCACACTGTAAAATTCAACAGTGATTCTAACTAACACTTTTTAGTTATCTTTACTTAATGTCTTAACTTAATTGTAAAATCTAGTATGTACTGTTCACATACTATTCCTTGTTTACGCAGAAAACCCAAGTTAGGATTAATTGATTGGTTTGAGTACCATTTTGTCAAGCAAAAAACCCCCAAAAAATTATTTAAAAAAAAATGGTGATCATTTTTTACTTTGTTTGGGCACATGGAACATTCATATTATTGTAATTCTTTTCCTATTGATGCAGCGATGCAACTAGAAATCACAGTTATGTAGTCTAAAAGGAAAATATATAATAAATAGGTTTCTTTTAAAAGTTGATCTAGCTTCCGACTGAATAATTAACTATAGTTAATGATTTAGTCAGAAATTAGGTCACCTTTTAAAAGTAATGTATGTAATACTTCCCTGTATGTCGTATAATGATCGGTTACAATTTTATTGCTAACACTTACGTCATAAACACCTCGTGAAACGTTTAATTGGGTTTCTATAATCCCTCTATATTATTATATTTGTAACAAAATCTTGCAGTTGACCATGCTTGAGTCACACACGATTTCAACATCCAGCATGCAAAACACAACAAGAGTAAACCTAAAGTAAATTATCAAGTACTCTCTACAGCTCTTTTTTAGTTACTAGAACTCTTGTGTAAGTGAAGTATACTAACTAAACATTTGTTAGCACAACATACTATTCCTATTTCACTTTACTTGGTTTGTTTAAGGCAATCGGTTTGCATGTTGTTGTTTTTTAAGTAAGTCTAACTAATAAGATCTTACAGTGAACATGTAAGGAGGACACTGTAAAATAAAGTGTTACCAAATTTTATTAATGGTGATTTATCAGTTTTTGGTCATAACATGAAAATAATTATGCACATATTTAAATTTCTGTTTATATAATTATTTAATCATAATCATGTATTGTCCAGAATTATATTATCATTGCGCATCTAAGTAAATTTTTTATCCATCATTAGTTGGCAGCCCTATATGAAATTAGGGATGTACCAATTATGATTTTTCATTTGCGATTCTGATTTTTACAAGCAAATTGGCCAATTTCAATAACGGTTGCCATTCTTCTTTGGTGTTAACCTCCTGTTTACAGACTTCAAAATATTTCCACACAAATGACATTTTGGGAAATGATTGCAATGCAGTTTGTGTGCAAGTCCAGAATAGAAATCATCCACAATAAAACTAAAAACCATGTTGTGTGTTTCTGTCGACCAGTGCATCTCTATATGAAATATTTATAAACATTGTCAAAAATGCACAGTTATTATTATGAAGAAGACTGAAACAGAAGGACACCTGAAAACCCCATGTAAATATCTGTTTGAACACGGCTCTTCAGCGAGATTTATTAATCGCATTCATGAGAATGAAACTCAGGCAGTCCTAAACAGCCTGTTCTATTAGAGCACAACAAGAAAGGAGCACAACTCCAGATGTCCCGCGCTCTCAAAGGGACAGAGATACGGACAGAGTAAATGAGTGGGAGAGAGAGAAGAGAAGAAAGAGGGACAGGAAGAGACTGAAATCACAGATGGTTTCGAGGCCCGCTGGGATGAGGAATTTAAGATGAGTAGTTTTCCAACACTTCAGAAAACTAGAAGTGAGTCACACGCATGGAAGGCTTTGAGAATATCAAACAAGGGCAGCAGAGTCTCTCTTATGATTGTGTCATTACAGCCACAGGTATAGAAGCATCCGGCTTGATTTGGCTGGCAGGCTAATATCCAAGATACATTGTTTATTACACACTCACCTAAAGGATTATTAGGAACACCTGTTCAATTTCTCATTAATGCAATTATCTAATCAACCAATCACATGGCAGTTGCTTCAATGCATTTAGGGGTGTGGTCCTGGTCAAGACAATCTCCTGAACTCCAAACTGAATGTCAGAATGGGAAAGAAAGGTGATTTAAGCAATTTTGAGCGTGGCATGGTTGTTGGTGCCAGACGGGCTGGTCTGAGTATTTCACAGTCTGCTCAGTTACTGGGATTTTCACGCACAACCATTTATAGGGTTTACAAAGAATGGTGTGAAAAGGGAAAAACATCCAGTATGCGGCAGTCCTGTGGGCGAAAATGCCTTGTTGATGCTAGAGGTCAGAGGACAATGGGCCGACTGATTCAAGCTGATAGAAGAGCAACTTTGACTGAAATAACCGAGGTATGCAACCGAGGTATGCAGCAAAGCATTTGTGAAGCCACAACACGCACAACCTTGAGGCGGATGGGCTCATCTCCACTACAAATAGGAAAGAGAGGCTACAATTTGCACAAGCTCACCAAAATTGGACAGTTGAAGACTGGAAAAATGTTGCCTGGTCTGATGAGTCTTTCTGTTGAGACATTCAGATGGTAGAGTCAGAATTTGGTGTAAACAGAATGAGAACATGGATCCATCATGCCTTGTTACCACTGTGCAGGCTGGTGGTGGGGGTGTAATGGAGTGGGGGATGTTTTATTGGCACAGTTTAGGCCCCTTAGTGCCAATTGGGCATCGTTTAAATGCCACGGCCTACCTGAGCATTGTTTCTGACCATGTCCATCCCTTTATGACCACCATGTACCCATCCTCTGATGGCTACTTCCAGCAGGATAATGCACCATGTCACAAAGCCCGAATAATTTCAAATTGGTTTCTTGAACATGACAATGAGTTCACTGTACTAAAATGGCCCCCACAGTCACCAGATCTCAACCCAATAGAGCATCTTTGGGATGTGGTGGAACGGGAGCTTCATGTCCTGGATGTGCATCCCACAAATCTCCATCAACTGCAAGATGCTATCCTATCAATATGGGCCAACATTTCTAAAGAATGCTTTCAGCACCTTGTTGAATCAATGCCACGTAGAATTAAGGCAGTTCTGAAGGCGAAAGGGGGTCAAACACAGAATTAGTATGGTGTTCCTAATAATCCTTTAGGTGAGTGCATATTTGAATATAAAAATATAAGTACATCATGTAATCATCATTTCTGAGGATGTTCAGAGTCTCTTTATAAATTGTGTAATCATGTTCTCTAGTCACAATCTTCCATGTGAAATATAAACCATGTTTCTCTGACCTGACTGCATTATGTATTAGAGGTGGAAACTGTGGATTGATTTCTGTGTATCGTATTTCAAATTGATTCATAGATTTATAATACGGTGTAATACAAGGACCTGCAAAGCATTTTTTCTTGCCATATGGTGTTTATGGGACATGGAATTCTCTTGGGAAGTTGATATGTCCTGCAGAGTGATACTGCATGCGTTTTATATGAATTGTTATGCATAATAATTGAGAGAATGCATATGCATATTTCTATTATAAATTCAGTTGTCACACTACAGGATCATGTAAAATAAATTAAAAGGTGTTTTAAAAGTGTATCAAATCCTATATGGGATATATCTTCATCACATGGCTCTTAGGAATACTTGATTCTGATTGGTCAGTCATTTTTAATTACTGCAATGTAGTTGCAGAGTTTGTCTTGTTGGTTGATTGTTTTGTATATTGGAATTGTTAAGTTTTAAGATAATTAGTTGGGGAGTCGCCATGTATTACAACAAAATAAAATGATCAAACACTTACAAATAGTTTTATAGCTCTATGAAACTGAGATCAAATTACAGGTAATACTGAAAATATCAATAGATATGACTATCTGCTAAAAAAAAGTAAATGGACGGAGTGTCATTGTGGCAATGAAACATGTCTTAATGGACAGAGATTTGGGTGTTAAACAAGCAGACCGAGGGTAACCTATAGCAGTCTGTGGCTGGGCAGGAAACGGGAGGAGAACAAATCTCCGGAGACCATCACCACACAAAAGCACTTAAGAAAAGATATGAACTAAATGCCCAAGAAAAGTGTGTCAGAGGCTGTCTGAGAACTGGAGAAACGCTCCTGACCTACTTACAGAGAAGGATGGAAGAGATGTGTGCACATACACAGAGACGTCTCTTTCTCTTCTGTTACATGAGAATCTGGGGGCCACATCATGGGGCTCTCTTTGATGTGGAAGATTATATAGAAGAGCTAGGAAAAGTTATTTATTTAGGAAAAAGATATTCCTAATTAATTTGGCATGAAATGCATGTGTGACTTTGAAGATGTATAATATAATATAATAATATAATATGTGCTTCCACAGAAAGCCGCGTCCCTCAGCGTGCAATCACGAATTCAGTTCCCTTTCACGTCTTATTGTACTTAAATGGTCTAATACACACACAATCATGTCAAAATGCCCAACGCGTGGAGTATTCATCAAGTTCAAGTTCAAGTTCAATTTTATTTGTATAGCACATTTCCAACAGCCCCCAGGCTGACCAAACGGCTTTACAGAAGAGCAAGAATAACACACATACTGAAAAATAAAAATAAATAAACCACATAAGAATATAAAAACCACCTATAAAAAAGTTTAAGAAATCACCATAATCAGTACACTAAGGAAAATAAAAAAGTTTTTAGCAGGGACTTGAAAATAGACAAGGAAGGGGCCAGCCTAATCTCTAAAGGCAGGGTATTCCAAAGTCGTGGCCCTGCCACCGCAAATGCACGCTCACCTCTACGCTTTAGTCTAGCGCGAGGAACGACCAACAAAGCCTGATCACAAGAACGGAGGCTTCTGGGTGGAGTATAGGAGTGAAGGAGTGAAGGAGTTCAGATAAATAGACAGGAGCTTTGTTATGTAGGGATTTATACACGAAGAGTAGAATTTTGAAGTCTATTCTCTGACAAATCGGCAACCAGTGAAGGGATCTAAGAATCGGAGTGATGTGATCATGTTTACGACACTTTGAAAGCAGTCTGGCAGCAGCATTTTGGACAAGCTGAAGTCGCGCAATTTGAGATTTAGATATACCGCAATATAGGGAATTGCAATAATCTAAACGCGACGTAACAAACGCATGAACAGCCATTTCGAGTGTTTTTGGGGAGAAAAAGTTTTTAATTTTTGACAGTAGACGAAGCTGATAAAAACTGGATCCAACAACAGAGGAGATATGTCTGTCAAATTTTAAAAGCTGGTCAAAAATAATACCCAAGTTCGTCACCCGTGTCGATCTAAAAGCGGATAAACTTTCTAGCTCAGGACCTATACACTGAGAGTTTTCATTTGGGCTGAATACAATCACCTCTGTCTTGTCCTCGTTTAAGAAGAGGAAGTTCTGGGCTAGCCATATTTTAACCTCCTCTAAGCATTGGAGAAGAGAGGTGATCGCAGTGGAGTTGTTTTTCTTTACTGGAAGATAGATTTGGGTGTCATCTGCATAGAAATGAAAGGACACACCATGCTTTCTTAAAATAGAGCCCAAAGGCAGCATGTACAAAGAGAATAGAGAGGGAGCTAAAATAGAGCCTTGAGGAAGGCCACAGGTCAGAGGAGCGGCGGAAGATGAAAAGTTACTCAATTTCACTAAAAATTTTCTGTCAGATAGGTATGAATGAAACTATTTCAGAGCGTTTGCTTTTAGACCTACCCAAGACTCTAGTCTAGATAATAGTAAGGATTGGTCAATGGTATCAAAAGCAGCTGATAAATCTAAAAGAATAAGAACCACAGAGTCCCCAGAGTCAGTGGAGATGTAGATGTCATTTACAACTCTCAGAAGGGCGGACTCAGTGCTGTGAGCGGATTTAAAGCCAGACTGAAAAACCTCATAAATAGAATTGCTAGTCATAAAGTTTTGAAGTTGATTCAGCACAATTTTTTCTAAAACTTTTGAAATAAAAGGCAAAACCGAAATGGGGCAAACAATTTTAGGACAGTGGGGTCCAGAGAGGGCTTCTTGAGCAGAGGAGTGACTGTAGCGACTTTAAGGTCAGCAGGAACAGAGCCCGTTTGGAGACACTTATTAACAAGAGATAACAGACCAGGCCCAATGGGGACTTTTTTTTTTATGGGGGCTCTTAGGGGGGTGGAGAGAGCATTTTCTTGTGGTGCCCCCCTGAGCACTTGGTGCCCTACGAGCAGCGCGTGATGCGTGTAATGGGAGCGGCGGCACTGCTAATAAACCTGATTTGACCCGTCTGTGTCAAATTAAACAAACAAAAAAATAACTTACTGCTCTTGACTGAATAACTGTTTTAGCCTTAATAAGAATAGATTTATATATAATTCATACACTAAAGATTATGCAGTTGTAACCCCTCCTGTTCGAACCGCCCCGCTCCAAGCGGGACTCGAACCCGGGTCCGCCGGCATGAGAGTCGGACGCTCTAACAAGGAGGCTAAAGGCTGCAACCCCTAGCATCAGTTGCTAGAGCATCTCTTGAGATTAGAGGAGTGAAGTTTACTCGCACAGCAACTACTAGCTGGCCTCCGTTACACAGTATTATTCCATTTCTGTTCTATTTCTAACTAAATGTTAAATAAACCTACCTGAAAAACTGAATTAGTTTAATTCATATTTTATTATATTGAATGTGTACTATTGTTTGTAATTTGCTTCTTTGTCCATATTTTAAATAACAAAAATGAAATAAAATAACAAAAATAACTATATCATGATGTATAGGCAAGGCAAGGCAAGGCAAGTTTATTTGTATAGCACATTTCATACACAGGGGCAATTCAAAGTGCTTTACACAGAAATGAAGTTAAAATATTCATAAGTGAATACAATAAAAATATACATAGTATAACAGTTATAGTGGGAATTAAAAGAAAATATAAAATAAAGATGAAATCCCCTATCTGGGGTGGAAGAAAATGGAGAGTCAGGTTTACTTTAAAAATATTTGTCAGGTAACTGTGCGTTTAGACAGTACCCTTACACCCCTACTATATATACACCGATCAGGTGTAATTTTGCGTTGGTCCCCCTTTTGCTGCCAATACAGCCCTGACCCGTCGAGGCATGGACTCCACTAGACCCCTGAAGGTGTGCTGTGGTATCTGGCACCAAGAGTCCTGTAAGTTGCGAGGCGGGGCCTCCATGGATCGCACTAGTTTGTTCAGCACATCCCACAGATGTTTGATGGGATTGAGATCTGGGGAATTTGGAGGCCAAGTCAACACCTCAAACTCGTTGTGCTCCTCAAACCATTCCTGAAGCAGTTTTGCTTTGTGGCAGGGCTCATTATCCTGCTGAAAGAGACCACAGATGCAACAATGCTTAGGTAGGTGGTACTTGTCAAAGTAACATCCACATGGATGGCAGGACCCAGCAGAACATTGCCCAAAGCATCACACTGCCTCCGCCGGCTTGCCTTCTTCCCATAGTGCATCCTGGTGCCATGTTTCCCAGTTAAGCTACACACACACACACACATATCCGACCGTCCACGTGATGTAAAAGAAAACGTGATTCATCAGACCAGGCCACCTTCTTCCATTGCTCCGTGGTCCAGTTCTGATGCTCATGTGCCCACTGTTGGTGCTTTTGACGGTGGACATGGGTCAGCATGGGCACACTGACTGTCTGTGGCTTATGCAGCCCATACGCAACAAACTGCAATGCACTGTGTATTGTGACACCTATCTATCAGAACCAGCATTAACTTCTTGAGCTACAGTAGCTTGTCTGTTTGAACAGACTACACGGGCCAGCCTTCACTCCCCACGTGCATCAATGAGCCTTGGCCGCCCATCGCGGGTTCACCACTGTTCCTTCCTTGGAGCACTTTTGATAGATACTGACCACTGCAGACCGGGAACACCCCACAAGAGCTGCAGTTTTGACACAGTCATCTAGCCATCACAATTTGGCCCTTGTAAAAAATCGCAATACACACACACACACACACACACACACACACACACACACACACACACACACACACACACACACACACACACACACACACACACACACACACACACACACACACACACACACACACACACACACACACACACACACACACACACACACACACACACACACACACACACACACACACACACACACACACACACACACACACACACACACACACACACACACACACAATTAATATAAAATATAATTAAAATAAATGTGTGTGTGAAATAGTTAAAATATATAAATATATATGAATTCGTTTGATATACAATTTTTTTTTTGTTGAAAATATTGTTTAATATATGAATATATCTATCATATTTAGATAAATGTATAAACAATCTATGATATCAATTTTTTTGGTCTAATTTAGTTGCCCCGTGTATCCGGTTTAAAAAGTGTAATAAAATAAAAAATGTCTCGGATAATGAATATACCTTCCAGAAAACAGCCTGCATTGCAAGAACACCCAGCCGCCTCTATGTATGACCCACATGCCCGAGAGAGCTGAATTAGCACCATCTGCTAATGACCAGCAACCTTTGGTTCCCATCCTTCTGTAACAGAGAGAAATGGATTAGAGCAGTAAAAGCACATATAATGCATTTTTGTGTGTGTCCAGATTCATGCTGAGCTAAGCTCCCTAGGTGGAACGTTTACCCCAGGGACTACATGTTCAACTAATAGCCTCCACGCCAGAAGGGGTCACTCTGACACTATCAATAACCTGTTCTGAGATGTCTTTACAAGCCGAATTGTTACCCCATCTCTCTCTCTTTATCCTGAATCTGCTGTTTAAGGCAGCTAGTGCCTTTGGAACCTGCTGGACAGCAATTTGCATTTTGAACACTTCATTCTTCGCTTCGGGTAACCACATGTTCTCCTGTATCTCCAAAAAAAAAAAGTCTGTCCCTCTTCTGTAATGGGATGGCATGCAGGCGATAACGCAGATGGGATTCTACGCTTGTGTATTAAACTGGAACTGAATGAAACATAAATGAAATGAACTGAATTTCAAAGGAGTTTGCCTCAGCAGATGAGTAATAGCAACTTCTAAAAAAAGAAAACAGTCTCAGAGGAACAACACGCTGTGATGATAGTTCTGGAAAGCTTATGGAAATATATCTTTGCCCTTTCCCCAGGCCCTGTTCATGAAACATTAATGTCAGTATGTAGATTCACCACCTGCCTCACTTCATTAAGAGGGTTGCATTGCATCGAATTCAGCATGCCTATATATGTGAGTCACTGCATTTAGTGAAGGAAAAGCATAGAGCCATCTTGAGATGAACAGTACTTCATAACCTGATTTTTATGTGCTGTGACACCATGGACTGATGAGCAGACCTTCATGAAATCAGAGCCCGCAAAAAGCTCAGCAGGTTTCAGAAATAATTCTATCTTCTCCAAAGTTCTACACATCTCTTTTGCCTGTTGTTGTTTACTAAACATGGAAAATGTGGGGAAAAGTATGCAGATTCTGTGCATTATTGGAAGAGATATTGGAAGTGGGACATACCTGTTATTAATAAATATGCCTGTGTTAGGATTTATGTAAGTATTTCCAAAAAAGGAACTGATATGATAGAACTTTATCATTTACACAATGACAAGAGAATTAGCAAGAAGGATCATAAAAGGATGGAAACAAAGAGCTAAAGTCATCGCTCAGAGTTAGCTTGCATGAAAGTGACTACCATCGAACGTGATGTGGTGAGAGTGACAAACCAGCTAAAACATTTATTACTAATAGTGATGGCAATTTAAAAACACTGCTTCATGAAGCTTTCGAATCAATTGGTTTGGAGCGTGTATCAAACTGCCAAAGTCACGTGATTTCAGTAAACAAGGCTTCGTTTAGTCATCACTGTTTCAAAACGTTTCGAAACACTTCGAAATGTCAATGGTTCACCTCTAGGGGGCGATGATCTCTCTGAACACATGAATCATGAGCAGTCACTGAACAAGTGTCTGTGGGTTTTACCCAAGTGGCAGGGTTGCCAGGTTTTCACAACAAAACCAAATGCTACTCAAAACTAGCCCAAAACAAGCCCAATCGCATTGCGGTGGGGTTCCCTGCAAAAATATCACAAAAATATCACATAATTGGGGTTACATCAACCCGCGGACATGAAAAACAGCCCGTGAAAACAGTGTTAAAGTAGCCCAATTCTGCGGGAAAACCGTGGACTTGGCACTGCCAAGAGGCAACCTCCTGCAGTTTCTCTTGAAGCCAATACGGAAGTGACATAAACTGCAATTCATCGACTGGCCGCTAGGGGCAGGCTCCAGAAGGGAGCAGAATCTCATTGAGCCCCATGTTAAAATGCCCAACTTTACAGCAGAATAAAACATGTTTACAGCCTGGTACAAATTGTGGTTTTGGTCTAAACAGCTAATTTTGGCCTTCATGACAACTGTGAGGTGGGTGCATTTTTTTAGAACTCATTCGTTTACATTATATAAAGCATTAAAGTTCTGCATAATTAAGGGCGTGGCCACTTCGAGTGACCGATGGATAGCCATTTATCTGCTGTCTGTTAGTCATCGCGTCACTTCAGCTCCGCCCACGTCCCGCCTTTTTGCCCATTTTCTGTTATCCGGGAGTGACACGCGATGATGCGCTGCCAAGATGGCAATGGCCATCTCGTCCATACTTTACGCTTCAAAACTGCTCATCAGAATCCTATGGGTGACGTCACGGACACTACGTCCATATTTTTTTTACAGTCTATGTTCGAAACACTTCGAAATGTCAATGGTTCACCGCTAGGGGGAGATGATCTCTGTGAACCCATGAATCATGAGCAGTCACTGAGAACCACTGAACAAGTGTCTGTGGGTTTTATCTGATCTCTGATCAGTTTTATACATTTGTAGACATTAGTATAATTAAAAGGAATAATAGTCTTGAATTGGCCTGTTTAGCTGAGCCATTCATGGAACAAACAAAACAGGCCCTAACAATTGATAAAAGAACATATAGACACTTAATATTACATTTTATTTGATGATTAGTTAATTGCATTTGAAAGATTTTACTTTCAATAAAACCTTTGCAATAGATTTGTAAAAGGTGTTTTTATGCATGTTTGGCCTGGGTTTTTGCTGTTCTGACCAGCAGGGGTCACCATGGAGATGGCGAATTGTCGAATTGTTTCGAGGCTTCGATGCTTCAACTGTTTCAGTGTGTCACGAAGTCTCGGCCTGCCCATCAATAGTTACTACCACTTACTGACGTTTCTGGTATTATTTAAAATACTGTATGATGTCACTTCCATGAGGATGATGTCATTAAAGAATATTCTTTTAGGGGTTTTGCACAAGACTGGAAAGTGAAATTGAGAATACAGGAAAATAAATCTATAGCGGTCTAAATTTATCTTTATAAATATATATCGTCTGTGGAAGGCGGTTAGAATGGCAGGCAAACAGTTGTTTAAGTTCATTATTGTATTGTACTGTTACTCGCTGTACTGTAAAGTTTACTCACCGGTGAATGACACGATGTAATCCAATAAGGTTGTCTCTGGTTGTCTCGCTTCTAGTCTGTGCACGTTCATGTGTTTTGGAAGAGGCGTAGCTTTGGACAGTGATTTGCAGGGAAGGTGGGATCATATGCTTTCAATGCTAGTAGGCTAATATGTCCCACCTTAAAGGTGTAAATATATATATATATATATATATATTTTTAGATGTTAGAGGTGATGAAACGTGACAAAAATCTCTCAAACCAAAGTTGTGAAATTATTTAAAATTCAT
This sequence comes from Romanogobio albipinnatus, assembly GCA_023566225.1. Classification (NCBI taxonomy): domain Eukaryota; kingdom Metazoa; phylum Chordata; class Actinopteri; order Cypriniformes; family Gobionidae; genus Romanogobio; species Romanogobio albipinnatus. The sequence goes on from CM042254.1 coordinate 12,403,356, forward strand.
GCAATGTTCACTTAATTGTGATAAATGAAAATAAATATTTAAAAAATTTGATTAGGGAAGAGCAGGGCACAGCTTTCTCCGTTTGTGTAAATCCACTTGTGGTTCAGAGTATTTATTTTTTCCCCACATTAATTTCCCACATGTCTAGTACAATTATGTGGTTTTGTTTCATTAATAGTGTATACTTTTTTCTTGATTTACCTTGAAAGAATGGAAGTGAAATGTGACATGCCCCATAGAACTACATATTTAGATGTAGATTGTAACATGACCAATGATAGCTTAAAATGTTATCTGATATAATAAAAACTATATCCAAGATAAACTAAAATATTTTGTCAATAAAATACAATTATTAACTTTTTCAAATAAAATAATGGCATTTTTTAATGATTAAAAATAAACACATTTTTCAGTTTGACAACAAACACTTCAAAACACAGTTATACAGCATAGTTAAAGGTGCCCTAGAATGAAAAATCGAATGAACCTTGCCATAGTTGAATAACAAGAGTTCAGTGCATGTAAATCACCTACAGTGAGTCTCAAACACCATTGCCTCCTCCTTCATATGTAAATCTCGTTTGTGAAAAACACCACAGAAAAATAGGCGAATCTCAACATAACACCAGCAGTGATGCAATTGATGGGATCATTAATATGTATGCCCCCAACATTTGCATATACCAGCACATGTTCACGGTCAGGCGGAACTGCGCAGCCGCATCATCTCTGCAGGTAAACAAGCGTCACGCGAGGATAGCGAACATGGAAGATCATGGACACAAATGTTATGTTCCAGGCTGTGCAGGGGATGTGAAGACGTTTCATACTCTTCCCACAGATAAAAAACATGTCAACAGGCATGGTTGATGTTTATTTATAATCGGATACCGCAACAATTTAATTCAGAGTTGTTAGTTTGCTCGGCCCATTTCACCACGGACAGTTTTTCAAACCTGGGACAATATTAATCAGTCTATGCTCAGTGTCTGATACTGAAGAAAGGGGCAGTTCCAACCATATACCTGCAAGCAGTAAGTGATTTTATCCACTTCTTGACTGTCTAAACAATTTCTGATTAAATTGAAAGTTTCTTAGAGAGGCAACATTAACAATAATATCTCCGTTGTTGTCTAGATCCAACGCAAGATGCTAGTACAGTAACAATAGGATAATCCAAGTATCTTACCTAACTGAATGGCTAAATAAATCGACTTTTAAATCAGTACTCTACTGTCAAACTCAAACGTTACTGTACAAACAACATATTTAAGCGCTATTCAGTTCAGTTTGTGATTCAAAGTGAAGAAGCTATCATTGTAAAATCACATTACAATAATTAAAATATTTTTACAATGCTAAAGTTGTGACTGCTGATGTGTATATTTAATGCTATATGCTAGTTATCGTTTAGGCTGAAGTTCTGGTATGGACGTAATGATTTTGCAGGTTCCTAATTAAAATAAAGACTTAACTTACCATTCAGAAGCGTTCATTTCCAATTTCAAAACATGTTGTTGTTCCTCAAAATCTGCATTTTCGTCAGAAACAGGCTCAAACATATAAGGTTGAATGCCTAATCTCTCCATCGTCATGACGGTCAGTATAGACGTGCCTGCTATCATTGAGCCGCAGTGAATCAGCCAATCAGAGCAGAACTCTGCATTAATATTCATGAGCCTTCCAAATAAGGCAAAAACAGACCATTTCATCCTGGGGAAGATTTCTAGAGTTGTAAATGGACCTGTAAAACCGTATCTGGACAATTATTGACCTTAAATAAGGCATATACCCTCTATGTAGATACCAGAGAACAATTTAAAATGTTGTTTCAAATCATTCTAGGGCACCTTTAAAATAATAATAATAATAATTAAGCATTTCTGAACATTGACTCACAGTCTTTATTCACCTTTTTCTCAAGGTTTCTCAAAAGAATTCATAAAAGTATGGAATATAATAGCATATTTTTAATAGGGGCTCATTGTAACAGTGTTACAACACACCCCTCCTGCACAACTGGGATTTAAACCCGGCTCGTGTCTTCTGCTGGTTAGATTAAAGAACTATATCAGCATTAAAGATGTAATATATAAACTGTTAAATAACAGATATAAGATTAAAATAATATCAGATTTGTCTTATTTTAAATAAACAAAAAAACACACATGAAAAATTAACTTAAGAAATGTACTTTTGCTATGGTTAAATAAATATTTAGTGATATCTTCCAAAGATTTTTTAATTTTGACTCCATTTTATCTCTAAATAATGTTGATATGCAACTAGTAAATACACAACCCCGTGTTAGGTTGTGCTAATACTATACTATACTATACTATACTATATTTCCCCTATACTATATTGATGGGGATCAAATTCTGCATATTGGAAAGCAATTCTAAATGAATGCTATAAGGTTTCTCCGTACCCATGGGAGATTATGGTTCCTCACAGGCCATTTTGATAAGATGCGTCTTCGAGCCTGCAACATCTCTATCTGTGCTGCTCCTCTGCTGCATTTTGTTCCCATACTGAGATCCAATGAGCGACTGCTATTTCACCCTCCGGCAACACCACGCAGTGTCTGTGTTAGCGGCTGTCAGTCTCATCGCTCTCATGTTAAGCTGTGGCTTCTGTTTGTGCCTGAACCTGTAAATCAGTGGGATCCAAGTGACTGCCGCTGTGTGCAGACATCCATGACATCAGTAACGGGAATGTCCATATGTCTCTGTCCACCTTAACGTTGTTGAATTTGCCTCTTATCTGGGATAGTCATGCTTGGATACCCCACAGCTACAGTGGCTCCCCTCGCGCTGCTAACGGTTTTCCTTTTGTGAATCGTTCCTTTTGTTTTTTCCTTTGTTGTGAAATGGAAACAGACAACAATGTGCTTGGGTCATCGCTCTATTCACGTGAAGAAGAGCAATATTGTGCCACTGTTGTTTAAGGTTTCCCAAGTCACACAGTACAGTTTGCCTATGTAAATTCCCCTTTATGCAAATATCTGCCGTTTGCCTTATCACAACGCTGGCCAAGGGAGAGCTCCCTATTGAAGATGGAGGAACTGCCTAAAGCTTTTCACAAAACTCTCTGTGAAGCATTAACAAAACACAAATGCAAATTTTTCATGGGTCTCAGCTGGAGAGTCCAAATGTGCCTCAGAATGTGCACAGTGGGCCGCCTTGTGTAAACAATATAAATAAATGCTCTTGATAAATGTTCTCACCACTGGCGAAACCGGCCTGTGACAACCACACAAAACCGAATACGGGACTGGAGCATCCAAGTAGGAAGCAATTAAATCCTGTGTCCCGCTGGGCGGATGGAAAGTCGCCCTTTACAATAAAGAGACAGGGAATGAAGAGGGAAGATACCACTAAATGTAAATGCCATGGCAACCTCAAGCAGGCGCGACGCAATGTTTCCCTAAATGGATGGCATTCCGAGACAGGCAGTCTGAGATCTGTAAATATTCAATTTGAATGTTCTAACATGACTTCTGCTATATTTTAACATTATAACAGTATGTGGTAGGCCTGCTTTGTAGCTTTGTTCACAATTAACAAAATTCAATACATCATCAATCCTTCTTCCAAAGGGGTGGGTAATTTTGTGGGAAATTTCGTAGGCTACCTACGCCACTCACCCCCATGCCTGTCTCATCATATCCATAAATATATGATCAAAGATGGCTGTAAAAATAAACCTGCATTGTTTATCCTTTTGATTGAAGTAAAAGAATTGAAAGTGGGTGGCAAATCACATTATGAAATAAATGCTTTTCTCCAAAACGCGTTGGTCATAATTATTGGCACCATTTTATTAAATACTTTTTAAACCTCCTTTTGCCAAGATAACAGCTCTGAGTCTTCTCCTATAATGCCTGATGAGTTTGGAGAACACCTGACAAGAGATCAGAGACCATTCCTCCATACAGAATATCTCCAGATCATTCAGATTCACAGCTCCATGTTGGTGCTTCTCTTCAGTTTACCCCACTCATTTTCTATAGGGTTCAGGTCAGGGAACTGACATCCGGTCATGGCATAAGCTTCATTTTGTGCTCAGTTTGTTTTAGATCGTTGTCCTGATGGAAGATCCAACCACGGCCCATTATAAGATTTTATAGCAAAGGCGGTCAGGTATTGATTTATCATCTGTTGGTATTTGTTAGAATCCATGTATCTGAACAAGATGTCCAGGACCTCCAACAAAAGAATAGGCCTACCACATAAAATATCCAGCGGTATATTTAACTTTTTATCCCCACTTGCAACAAACCCATCTGGTGGGTTTGCTGCCAAAAAGCTATTTTTGGTTTTGTTTTATCCGACCATAGAATCCGGTTCCTTTTGAAGTTCCAGTCGTGTCTAACAAATGAATATGCTGGAGTTTGTTTTTGGAGGAGTGAGGAGGATTTGTCTTGAAACCCTCCCGAACAACATAGGGGTTGTTTGATTTTTTTTTCTTTCTGACCCAAAGACTCAACTAATCTCTGCAATTCTCCATCTGTGATCCTTGGAGAGTCTTTGGCCACTCAAACTCTCCACCTTGCCGTGCATTAAGACAATATAGACACACATCCTCTTCCAGGCAGATTCGTAACATCTTTAGTTGATTGGAACTTCTTAAAGGTGCCCTAGAATGATTTGAAACAACATTTTAAATTGTTCTCTGGTATTTACATAGAGGGTATATGGCTTATTTAAGGTCAATAATTGTCCAGATACGGTTTTACAGGTCCATTTACAACTCTAGAAATCTTCCCCAGGATGAAATGGTCTGTTTTTGCCTTATTTGGAAGGGTCTGAATATTAATGCAGAGTTCTGCTCTGATTGGCTGTTTCACTGCACGGCTCAATGATAGCTGACCGTCATGACGATGGAGAGATTAGGCATTCAACCTTACTGTTATATGTTTGAGCCTGTTTCTGACGAAGATGCAGATTTTGAGGAACAACAACATGTTTTGAGATTGGAAATTAATGCTTCTGAATGGTAAGTTAAGTCTTTATTTTAATTAGGAACCTGCAAAATCATTACGTCCATACCAGAACTTCAGCCTAAACGATAACTAGTATATAGCATTAAATATACACATCAGCAGTCACAACTTTTTTAGCATTGTAAAAACATTTTAATTATTGTAATGTGTCCCTGTATGATTTTTACAATGATAGCTTCTTCACTTTGAATCACAAACTGAACTGAGTAGCGCTTAAATATGTTGTTTGTACAGTAACGTTTGAGTTTGACAGTAGAGTACTGATTTAAAAGTCGATTTATTTAGCCATTCAGTTAGGTAAGATACTTGGATTATCCTATTGTTACTGTACTAGCATCTTGCGTTGGATCTAGACAACAACGGAGATATTATTGTTAATGTTGCCTCTCTAAGAAACTTTCAATTTAATCAGAAATTGTTTAGACAGTCAAGAAGTGGATAAAATCACTTACTGCTTGCAGGTATATGGTTGGAACTGCCCCTTTCTTCAGTATCAGACACTGAGCATAGACTGATTAATATTGTCCCAGGTTTGAAAAACTGTCCGTGGTGAAATGGGCTGAGCAAACTAACAACTTTGAATTAAATTGTTGCGGTATCCGATTATAAATAAACACCAACCATGCCTGTTGACATGTTTTATCTGTGGGAAGAGTATGAAACGTCTTCACATCCCCTGCACAGCCTGGAACATAACATTTGTGTCCATGATCTTCCATGTTCGCTATCCTCGCGTGACGCTTGTTTACCTGCATAACTCCAGATGATTTGGCTGCGCAGTTTCGCCTGACAGTGAACATGTGCTGGCATATGCAAATGTTGGGGGCATACATATTAATGATCCCGACGATTGCATCATTCTCTGTGTTACGTTGAGATTTGCCTATTTTTCTGTGGTGTTTTTCACAAACGAGATTTACATATGAAGGAGGAGGCAATGGTGTTTGAGACTCACTGTATGTGATTTACATGTACTGAACTCCTGTTATTTAACTATGGCAAGGTTAATTCAATTTTTCATTCGAGGGCACCTTTAATTATTGCCCTGATGGTGGAAATGGGGATTTTCAATGCTTTAGCTATTTTCAATCTTTTGCTGCACATCAGAACTATATTCGTTGGTTTTACTCCTTTGTGTTTCCTCATATTACTCATGCGAAACAAGAAGTCATAGCTAGACAATTTCATGTTCCTAGTCACCATGGTGTGCTAAAAAAATATAAATATTAATGGGAATAAACTTCAGAGATGTTTTACTCATAAACAATTCTAGGGGTGCCAATAATTGTGGTCAATATGTTTTGGAGAAAAACGTTTATTTCATAATTAGATTCCCCTCCCTACTTTCAATTCTTTTACCTCAATGAACGGTTATATTTTTGTGATTTTTTTGTTGAATGAAAGATGTGTAAATATTCAATTTGAATGTTCTAACCTGGCTTCTGCTACATTTTAACATTAAAAAGATGGATAAACAATGCAGATTTATTTTTACAGCCATATTTACCATTTTCATATTTACCAGGGGTGCCAATAATTCTGACCACAACTGTATGGTGCAGAAGTGACACAATGAACGAGAAGGGTTAAACATTTCTTAAAAGGATAGTTCAAGCAAAAATGACAATTATTCAATTCAATTTAATTCAATTCAATTCAATTCAATTCAATTCAATTCAATTCAAGTTGTTCCAAACTTGCATGAATTTCTTTCTTCTGATATTTATGAAAATGGGGAACCAAACAGTTGATGGGCCCCATTGACTGAAAAAATATATACTATGGAAGTCAATGGGGCCCATCAACATTTTTGGGTGAACTATCCCTTTAAAAAACAAACAAACAAAAAAAAACACTTTAACAACATAAGGGCAGATCATTTCAGCTGATGATAATTTGAAGTGAAGCTTGAGTGATCAAGAATATTCCTATTACAAGCTTTCCTTCGATTCCTCCATCCTCATATTCTTTCCTTGCATCCTAAGGAGGGTGGAGCTGAGGCACGAGGAAAGGAAGCGAGGTCCAATCCAAATCAAAATGTAATTTTCAATTGAAGAAATCTAGACCCGATCTGAGTCAGGATAGCAATATAGTTGAACGTATAATCTTTTGAACCGATTCTTTTCAGTGAACCGGTTCATTGCACTGATGCAATTGCAGCAGTTAACAACTCACTGATTCAATGATCCGCTTGGAGCGTGTCTCTAGTTTTCAAATGACTGAACCGGGATTAATATGATCCTAAAGCTCGATTGCGCTGACTGTTAATAATTTATTATAATGACAGGAATTTTAAGCAAGATAATGTAGAATAGCAAAGAGCAATGAATCAAAAATAAATCAATGAACGATAGTTTAGATACTTGTGTGCATTCATACGCAAGTCAGTCCTTTTTTATCAAGCTTTCTTCAACTCAAGAAGCTACAGGATTTGTATACTTTGTCCACCCCTGTTCATTCCCATTGGATTAGGCAAAATCATATCATAAATGCAGTTACATCCCCTGAAGCCACTGAAACGCACACACGCCCAGAACTGGATCCAATATCCCCAGGTAGGACATGGTGTTTTCCTTGAGCAACCTTGGTTAAAATAGCGTTCATGTATTTTTCATTCAAATCTTTTCCACTTTATTGAAGATCACCTTGCCCCAAGCAAAGACTCACTCATTCAGAACCAGGGGTAAAAAAGAAAGCGACGCCTTAGATGAAAAATACCTCCTCTTTCCTTTTATTTTGGCCTTTTTTCATACATTGAAGACAGGGATATGCGATTGAGGACTTTTACTTCAATAAGACTGTCTGATTCCTTTCTGGTATGCATTTTTCAGCAGGGAAGACATGGCATAGACTGACGCAAGACAGCTTAGAGGAAGATTCATCTCGCTCATCCTTGACCTTTGCTGCTGTGTGCTCTGATTTGCAGACATATTCAAACTGACGTATAAGGTTCAGAGTCAACAATGCTGCAGAACAAACTCTTGAAGGATGAGGCAGGTATCGTGACTCTGCGCAAAAAACGTATATTATTCAGACTTTTGAGTCTCAGAAGCATCGACCAAGGATTTTCCTGTAGCGAATGGATTTTCATGATTTATAACTTGAGCTATGAAAGGAAAAACAGTAGAAAAGTTCTTGTAACTGATGTGTGGTTATTTAGTGCCATGTCTGAGTTCTAGAAGCTCCAATTTTGGCTTCAGCATCAGTGCTTCTCATGCGCTGCCTCATGGGGAAAAAGTCACCAAGTCAGCTTCTTTTACAGAGTAACCCTTAACACACTTTTTTACTCCGAATTTTTTTTTACTGAAATCAGTGTTTTGCTTCCTGTCGGATATGTTTTATCCTCCATTCTAACAGATAGTTGTGCACTTAAGCCACATACAAAATAAAGTGCTTTTGGAAAGAGTTTAAACATTCATGATGTCAAGATGCAGAGGGGGCATTAGTACATTACAAACAGCCAGCTTTTGCACATCAGTCACTGTGCTTTGAGCGAAATGTGTGTGCGTGTGTGTGAGGCATCACACAATGGTTGATCAGCAAAGACGGCTTGGCAGTGCGGCCGCTTCATTTCCAATTACATGCTTTGTTGGCAAGGCAACCAGGTCACCCTCGGGAGACGACAAACAAAGTTACCTTCAGCTGCCTTGGGCAAGATTTGAATTCTCCCTACGTGCTCCTGTGCCTTTTCATGCGGCAATTCAGAAAGAGATTTGCCATTAGAGTTAGAGCCGGATGTCCAAAGTTTTAGCTTCTTAGTTCAGATGACTCATGATATAAATTAGGTACCTTTTGTTTGTACCAAAAATACCTTTTTTTGGATGTTTGGAAACATGTAAAAAAAAACAAAAAAAAACTGTAATATTGTCAAATATTATTACAGTTTAAAATAATGGTTTTATATTTTAATATACTTTAAATATAATGTATTTCTGTGATGCAAAGCTGAATTGTCAGCATCATTACTCCAGTCTTCAGTGTCACATGATCTTTCAAAAATCATTCCAATATGATGATTCATTATCAATGTTGGAAACAGTTGTGCTGCTTAATATTTTTTTTACAACCTGTGATACTTTGTCCAGGATTCTTTGATGAATAAAAAGTTTAAAAAAGAACAGCTCTTTTATTTAAAATAGAAATATTTTGTAACAATATACACTACCATTCAGAAGTTCGGGGTCAGTCGTTTTTTTTCTTTCTTTTATTTAAATAAATTAATACTTTTATCCAGCAAGGATGTGTTAAATTTATAAAAAATTAAATATGTATATTGTTACAAAAGATTTCTATTTTGAATAAATGCTGTTCTTTTTTAAACTTTTTATTCATCAATGAATCCTGAAAAAATGATCACAGGTTCCAAAAAAAAAGATCAGCACAACTGTTTCCAACATCGATAACATTGAGTATTAAATCAGCATATTAGAATAATTTCTGAATGATCATGAGACACTGAAAACTGGAATAATGCCTGATGAATCTAAATTATATTTTAAAGTATATTAAATTAGAAAACCATTCTTTTAAATCGTAATAATATTTCACAAGACCATAATAAACTTTTTTAATGAATATTAAAAAATAATAATTTCCAAACTATTGACCTGTACTATTCAAATGTTATTACCCTAGTAATTACCCTAGTTAAACATTTAAAAAAAACACAAAACATCAAGGAACGTAACATAGATAATGTAACGTAAATATATATATGTGAGTGGCTGGGTCAGATTTGGTGTGTGATATTTAATAATAATTAATTAATAATTTGTTACATTTATATAGCGCTTTTCTGGGTACTCAAAGCACTTTACATATGGAAGGGGGAATCTCCTCAACCAAAAGCACAGGATAGTAGCCTGAGGCTACCGGTAAAGGTAAGGGGCGTGACGTTTCAGACAAACGTGCACTAGGTGGTTAGCGAATCACAACACACTGGGCCAGCTAACCAATCTGAGCCCATTGCGTATTTTTGTAAAAAGTAAAATATATGCAAAAAAAAAAATAAATAAAAACGAAGCATGAACACATGTTACAGAGTCTGGCCACTCTCCATTGATAAGCGTTTACTTCCTTGAAGGCGGGTACTCTGCTGAAGTTTAAAACTATTGGATCTGCCAAGAGTCACTCTGGATCTGCCTAACCAATCGCTAACGTTTGGTCGTGACGTATGTGACGCGCCGTTCGCCTTTGATTCACACCACCTCAGTGTCAGTGATAAAATCTTGTGCATTGGGATTGGGATTTATTCACGGTGGAGAGGAGAGATTTCTGATCGGAACTCTCCAATATTAACGATGCATATCTCGTGCAATCATAACATGATTGTATATGCTGTAAATAAAATGTCATATGCTTGGTATGATAAGAATTATGCTACCATAAATAACAGCCAAATTCAAATGTTTCTTTTATTTTTTGAGCGGTGATGAAATATTTTGCTCTTGTAAACAAGTCTAGAAATGCATCCAAATTATAGCGCACTCAACCGCACGGTGCTCTGCAGGGGTCTGAAAAGGATATAAACATTGAATTTTGAAGTATTATATTCTTGAAAACTCAGAGATGTGGATTCGGAAAGCAATTACATTACCACACGACCTTGGTGTTTGTCAAAAGCAGTCGATAATTCAGCCTGGGTTTTTTTCGCGGGTGGTGGGAGATGAACGACTTCAGCCAATTCTTTCACCACTAACGGAGGGAGCTGAAAAAGACTTTTCCCGGACCACAACATCATGGCCACCAACAAAACTCAGCAGTGATTGTTCTTGCTCCGTGTAACGGAGTTAGTTTGTTCAGGGAAGAAGGAGGCGGGAACCGGCGAACGTTTAACAACTTTTAATCAAATAATAAACACAAAATGAATGTAAAAGCAGCAGCCCCTCACGGACGACTGCCGCGCACATACATAACAAAATGTAAATAAAACACAACTTAAAACCCAGGCCAGGTCCTCTCTCGTCCTTCACCGGTGTCGCTCGTCCTTATATGCCTCCGTGCTCCCTCATGAGAGGACTCAAGACCGGTGTGTCTCATTCTCAATCATGCACACCGGTCTCGCTCGCTCGTCCACCTCGCCACACTCCGGGATTAACTTCTGGACATTCGTCAGCGGTGCCAGTGCCACACACTCGCATCCTTCACCGCTGCCATTACTGGACTACAACTCAAACTAACGCACAACATCAACGTCATCACTCTCAGCCACTCCCTCTGTTCGCTGATTGGACCGGTAAAAAGTGTTTGGGAGAAAACCTAAGCATATACAGCAGTACCAGACGGAGTACTGAAGGAAAATGAAAATTGAGTGGAAGTACGTAAGAGGGCGGAGCCAGGCTACTCCACAACTGGTTATTTTTGACATTTTAGCTGAGTGAGATTTGTTTTGTTGTTGACGTTGTGCTGGAAGGGGGCGGGGAGCAGCAGCTCATTTGCAATTTAAAGGGTCACACACAAAAACGGCGCATTTTTGCTCACACCCAAATAGGGGCAAATTTGACAAGTCATAATAAATAATCTATGGGGTATTTTGAGCTGAAACTTCACAGACACATTGGGACAACAGAGATTTATATAACATCTTGTAAAAAGGGACATAATATGTCCCCTTTAATGTGTGTTAACAATGTGTGTGTGTGGCTGCAATTGCCAAACCTGTTGCGTAGAAAAGGTTTCTTCTTTGGTAAATGTAGTGTGTGTCATGTTATTTTCTTATTTTACAATTTCAGCCCCACTGGCTTACCCTAAAACCATCTATGAATAGCTTAAAAAGCATGTATTCCTTCTTGAACTGCAAATAGAGATAGATAAAAAGAATTCATTAAGGCTTACAAGTAGCCTTTGATGCCATAAAGTTTCATTATTGCTACTTGTTAGCGACAAAAGAAGAGCGGACCTAAAGCAGAGCCCAGAGGCACTCCAGATATATATATATATATATATATATATATATATATATATATATATATATATATATATATATATATATATATATATATATATATATACACATATCCATTTGACAGGTTGTGTACATCATACTGAATCTAAAGGAGAAATAACAAGCATCAAAAGAGCTGGAGGCATATCCAGCCATTTATGGCACTTGAGTTACGGTTACAGTGCCAAACATACAAAGGATTCAATTCAGTATATGATTAAGCTTGACACTGATTCTCCAGTTTAATGTGGTTTTTCACTCTCTAATCAAGTGTTGTGGTTGTTCTATGACATGTAACACAAGGTATGGCTTTGCTATTTGCACTAGAATTAAATTTATAGCTAAGAAGCATAGATTTCTTACGGCACATGCGGATAACTGCAATCTGTGAAATCACATCCCTCATTTATCTTGATGCCAAGCAGTGAAACTTTCTAATCACAGAAGCGTTTGATTTCTTTCCCAGAGGCAGTGAGATTGACTCACGCAGCAGTTTTCCTCAAAGTTGTGGCTGGACCTGAACATTTTTGCTGAGCCTTCTTGGTGGCACTGTTATGTGAAGAATACCACAGAAGTACTGGACTATAAAGCACCACACTACAAAACACTCAGTATAAAACAAACTGATTGCGAGTAAAACCACATGTTTGTGGTCTGAGAATAATGTGTGATTATTGTGCTTTTATCTTTTCAATTTGTGCAGTAATCTATGATATGCAGTCATGCTTGAATAATTGCAACCCACATGTTTCCCAGATCTTCACAAGAAGAGCATTATATGGCTTGCCTGACATCACTAATAAAGTTTTAAAAAAGATGACACATAGATGGTGTGCATCAGTTGACATTCACTGACCTTCACTTGAACCCTGCGGCAAGACCTGAACCATGGCTTTTTAATTATGTTAATGATGTAACATGCATGCATGCACAATCACACATGGCTAAAACTGGAGTTCAGATGCATGAGGAAACATAATGCAAGGCAAAAGCAATAAAATGGATTCTGACTTCTATCTCCAATCAAATTCCAATAAAAACTTCCACCTCTTTTGGGAGCTTCAATACTTTGTAGAGGAAAAACAGGAAAAGTAAATATACCTTTCTTCATCTCTTGGTGGCTCCTTAATATGGAAGCCTATTTCTGCACGTGAGACAAAAAAAAATCATGCTTTGGTAAATCACAATTATGATATAAAGTCGAAATTATGACATACTAAGTCATTTATGAGATGAAAATTCTAAATCATGACATTGTAAAAAGGCATAATTATGAGATAAAAAAAAGTGATATTTATGACAAAAAGCTAATTATGACGGTCAAATGGATCACATAAAAGTCAAAAACATGACACACTAAATCAGAATTATTCATTAATTCGAAAAATGCATTTTTATGTCAGACCATACTTTTATGTCAGAAAAACTTCAATTTAATCTGTCATCATTTGAACTGTCATACTTATCATTTCAACATTTTATCTCATAACTACAAGTATCTCATAAGTATCTCATAATTTACCAAATTATTTACCAAACCTAAAAAAAAACACTTAAAATAACTGCAATGATAAAGAACAGTTACAGCGACCAATCTTGTCTTGGGTTTTTATATTTTACAGTCGTATTTCGGATGTACATGCAATATACTTATTGTAGTAATTATAATAACTTGGAAATAACTAGGTACTAGTCCTGAACCTACCCCTAAACCTAATCTTTAACCTTTAACTCTTTTTTTATCGCCTTTTTTTCATATCATATATTTTAGTAATTATCATAAATTAGGTATCATTCGAAAGCTTACGAACTCAAAATTAATCCTGTGAAAACCGTTTTGAAATTGGACGTTGCGATACCATGGAAATGGTACTTTAAATTCTTCTAGCGGGCTCCTCCCCTAGTGGACGGTGTCATGTTTCATATTACAACATTTATTTTAACTACTTTATAATCAAAATCTTTTCTAATCTTGACAAAACACATATTGTCGGAAAGGTCTGAGTCTCGAAGTTCCATATTTGGTGACCGTTTTGTGATGGAAGTGACATTAGGACAGAAATGTACAGGAAAATGCATAAAAAAACAATCAATGGAATTTCAATGACACCCGTGGCTATTTTTGGTACAGCACCTAAACAAAATCTTCAATTTTTGTGATATCAACTTCAAATTTGGAACACAACTTGGGTAGACAAATGGCTTTGATTTTATATTAATTTTAGATTAAAAAGTTTTTGTAAAATATATATTTTATATAAAATAAAAAAAGGCACGGAAAAGGCATCTAGTGGTGAGGTTGTGAATTGCAATCACACACCGCTCACCCCTCCCTTTCGAAGCACATAAAGAAGCTACAGGGGCCTAAACAGGACAAAGCAGAGAGTGTCTAGTGCTCTGTAGAGAAGTTTGTCCGTTTAGGGCCACTGTAGAAACATGATGGTACCAAATGCCGATTTCACTGTAAGGGGACCCGTGGCATATGGAGATAGAAATGGTTCATTCTAAGGTAATAAAAACACAACGGTACATTATGTAAGGTCTTTATACTTAAAAATAGTTATGTATATTATATTTCATTTCTGTCAATAGATCCTCATGAATATTGCACATTTAAAGGGATAGTTCACCCAAAAAAGAACATTTTGTCATTACTTTACTCCCCTTTCTTCTGTTGAATACAAAAGAAGATATTTTAAAGAATGTTGGTTACCAACATGGCTGACGGCACCCATTGACTTCCATAGTAGGAAAAAGAAATACTATGGAAGTCAATGGTGCCGTCAACTGTCTGGTTACCAACATTCTTTAAAATATCTTCTTTTGTGTTCAGCAGAAAATAAACCTCATAAAGTTTTGGAACAGTAAGGAGTAGAAGGAGTAAATGATGACAAATTTTCCATTTTTGGTGAACCATCCATTTAACCCACGTTGTCATTTTTCATTGTACTTCCCAAGAAAGTACTGAATAATGTAAGCGCATGTACTGTAAAATAAAGTGCAACCAGATCTTGGAATGACCATCAATTGTACACCACACTGTTTCACCTTGTCAGTTCCCATAGGACCAAAGGCATCTTGGTCCATACCATCCATCACAGGTCACCTAAGAAGGTTGACATTTTTCCACTGGTTCCTCACAGATGTAGGGCAGTGCTGACATTTCATTTCTCCTCAATCGCAACCAGAATAAGGAGAAATGTATTGATTTTCCTCAGAGTTTTGACGAATAACACTCTCCTGAAATGGGTCATTGGCTACTGGCTAATTTCAGCTCCCTGTGCGTGTGTTCGTCCATCTTCTCAGCTTTTTATCCATCTTAATCTATTAATAACAACACAGCCATAGATTTGAAACATCACAAACAGTTCCTGAAATGCATTGGATTGGTTGGTTCTTGGTTCTGGGAGAACTCCAGGGATGGTTACACTTCAAAGACTCCAAAGTGTCTGATCAATAAACCAGACAGTATTGATCTTGATACATGGCTTTCAAAAGAAGCAAAGGTCTGTATACAGAGTTCACAAGTCCATTTTAATAAATATGATGAATCCCATTTAATCCCATTCTAACTACGCATATCCACCGATCAGGCATGACATTATGAACACTGAGAGGTGAAGTGAATAACATTGATTATCTCGTCATCACAGCACCTGTTAGTGGGTGGGATATATTAGGCAGCAAGTGAACATTTTCTCCTCAAAGTTGATGTGTTAGAAGCAGGAAAAATGGGCAAGCGTAAGGATTTGAGCGAGTGTGACAAAGGCCAAATTGTGATGGCTAGACGACTGGGTTAAAACTGCAGCTCTTGTGGTATGTGTTCCCGGTCTGCAGTGGTCAGTATCTATCAAAAGTGCTCCAAGGAAGGAACAGTGGTGAACCGGCGACAGGATCATGGGCGGCCAAGGCTCATTGATGCACGTGGGGAGTGAAGGCTGGCCCGTGTGGTCTGATCAAACAGACGAGCTACTGTAGCTCAAATTGCTCAAGAAATTAATGCTGGATCTGATAGAAATATGCCAGAATACACAGTGCATCGCAGTTTGTTGCGCATGGGGCTGCATAGCTGCAGACCAGTCAGGGTGCCCATGCTGACCCATGTCCACCGCCGAAAGCGCCAATAGCGGGAATGTGAGCATCAGAACTGGACCACAGAGCAATGAAGAAGGTGGCCTGGTCTGACGAATCACGCTGAGTGCGTGTGCGCCACCTACCTAGGGAACACATGGCACCAGGATGCACTATGGAAAGAAGGCAAGTCGGCGGAGGCAGTGTGATGCTTTGGGCAATGTTCTGCCGGGAAACCATGGGTCCTGCCATCCATGTAGAGGTTACTTTGACACGCATCTAAGCATTGTTGCAGACCACGTACACCCTTTCATGGAAACGGTATTCACTGATGTTCTCTTTCAGCAGGATAATGAGCCCTGCCACAAAGCAAAAATGGTTCAGGAATGGTTTGAGTAGCACAACAAGTTTGAGGTGTCGACTTGGCCTCCAAATTACCCAGATCTCAATCTTATTGAGCATCAATGAGACGTCCTGAACAAACAATCCGATCCATGGAGGCCCCGCCTCGCAACTTACAGGAACATGGTGCCAGATACCACAGCACACCTTCAGGGGTATAGTGGGAGTCCATGCCTCGACAGGTCAGGACCTTTTTGGCAGCAAAAAGGGGACCAACACAATATTAGGATGTCATAATGTTTTGCCTGATTGGTGTATAATTGCATTTTTATGCTGCCTATTGCAATGTTAAATAAAATACAACACAAACGCCATATTAAAAGGACACAAGTCTTACTTTATTGACATCCTAAACTTTATTTTACAAAGGTAAGCTTTTCATCCCAAACTCAACAAAACAGATTTACAAAGAAATTAAAACATCTTTAAAAGGCCATAAAAAACAACATCCTGTCCTCTAGCAGCAAACATCTGTACTTCCCAGAAATAAACCATTTTATGTTTACAGTTATCTCTCAGCCAAGCTATACACAGTACTGCTGACATGGTACACAAGTATACAAAGTACTGCCACATGGAGCCATTACTCTTTTTAGTGCAGAAAAGGAAAATGCTCTCATTAAAATAACAATCTTAGGTTAAATAAGCTTAAATAAGAGGGTGAAGGTACAAGACACTTTTCTGAGGTACTTTACACCAACAAGCAGAATTTGGCTTTTATTTGAAGTGGTTTACAGGTGCTAGTCTGCGTGTACTGGCCCATCCACACAAGTGTAACTGTTTAACATCTGCTGTTCGGGTAAAACAAAGCCAGTTGACAGCCTAAGGGTTAAGAGCAGTGGGCATGGATTTTGTACGCACTCAGACAGTTATATGGTTTAACGAAAACAACTGAAGGAACAATCCTTTTACCACCAATAACATCAGGCACACGCAATACTTTTTTTTTTTTTTTCTCTTCATAAAAGTTTGAAGACAACCAAATCACACTCAGTGCTAATCTTATCGAACAATTCTGTGATAACAACATCAGCAAAATTATTGCTACAACATTTGTTTCAATGGGTTACTTACAAAAACGCATTTCAAAACAGGTATACAGCACACCAAGTCTTGGGGAGCTTTGGACACTAAGGAACATTGCATCTGGCTGGTCTACATTTCGACAAACGATGGGGGTGGACAGCCAAAAAGCCAGGATTGAACTTGAGTTACTGTACGACGGTAGCTTTGAAGATGTTAAGCCCAAGGAACCAAAGATTTTAGAAAGAAATCACGGCTTATTGCATTACATTCACTTTCACGATCACGACGTGTTCATACCCTTCGACTCGTCATAAACTATTACATTTTTCCCTTCCCGCATATTTAATTAAATTTCTTACTCTCCCTTTTCTCATTCACATTCTCATGTCCTACCACCAATTATGACTTAGTTTTAAGTGTGTTAGCATATTAGCTCTGCACACATTCACATTCAAATGCTGAAATTTCTCCTCTAACATCTTTTTATTTTTTATACAGTATGCTGGACTAATCCTTGGGTTATGTAGTTTGCGAAGCACAAGAAGGGGAAGTTTATGGACTACTTCAGCTCAAGGTTTCTTGTCCATTGTGTTCAGAAACAATTCAGTAAATCTCCTCAGTTGCGCGGATGCTGTCTGGCTCTCTTCATGCAATCGAAGGTTGTCTTGCCGAAGGTGTTGCACCTGTTCCTGGAGCATAGCCTTGTCTTCTTGCTCCTTTGGAGGACAATAACAAAGCATGTCAATGCTACAAATGTTACAAATAACTGCCTGGAGGTGAATGCTGCTAACAGTGCTTGTTCAGCCATGTCAAGCATTTGTTTAAGCATTGTTTAAGCAGGCTTTTGCCTGTTATTATGTTCGAGGTTCTTACCTTCCTTAGGTCATACTGCAGCTGTCGGAGAATGAGCTCCAGCTGGTTAACCTTCCCAGTGAGGAGAGCAGGAGAACCATTCCTGGTTAGAAGATGACAGACAGGAACAATTAGACACAGAAGCACACAGATAGATAGATGTACAGACAGATAGATAGAACGATAGATAGAACGATAGATAGAACGATAGATAGAACGATAGATAGATAGATAGATAGATAGATAGATAGATAGATAGATAGATAGATAGAACGATAGATAGATAGATAGATAGATAGATAGATAGATAGATAGATAGATAGAACGATAGATAGATAGATAGATAGATAGGAACAATTCAGACACAGCAGCACACAGATAGATAGATGTAGAGACAGATAGAACGATAGATAGAATGATAGATCGATAGAACGATAGATAGAACGATCGATAGAACAATAGAATGATAGATAGAACGATAGATAGAACGATAGAACGATAGATAGAACAATAGAACGATCGATAGAACGATAGAACGATCAAACGATCGATAGAACGATCGATAGAACGATAGAACGATCGATAGAACGATCGATAGACTGATCGATAGAACGATCGATAGAACGAACGATAGAACGATCGATAGAACGAACGATAGAACGAACGATAGATAGACCAATAGATAGAACGATAGATAGAACGATAGAACGATAGATAGAACGATAGACAGAACGATAGATAGAATGATAGAACGATAGATAGATAGAACGATAGATAGAACGATAGATAGATAGAACGATAGATAGATAGATAGATAGATAGATAGGAACAATTCAGACACAGCAGCACACAGATATATAGATGTAGAGACAGATAGAACGATAGATAGAATGATAGATCGATAGAACGAACGATAGAACGATAGAACGCTAGATAGAACGATAGAACGATAGAATGATAGATAGATAGATAGATAGATAGATAGATAGATAGATAGATAGATAGATAGATAGATAGATAGATAGATAGATAGATAGATAGATAGATAGATAGATAGATATAGATTGATAGATAGGAACAATTCAGACACAGCAGCACACAGATAGATAGATGTAGAGACAGATAGAACGATAGATAGAATGATAGATCGATAGAACGATAGATCGATAGAACGATAGAATGATAGATCGATAGAACGAACGATAGATAGAACGCTAGATAGAACGCTAGATAGAACGATCAGATAGATAGATAGATAGATAGATAGGTAGATAGGTAGATAGGTAGATAGATAGATAGATAGATAGATAGATAGATAGATAGATAGATAGATAGATAGATAGATAGATAGATAGATAGATAGATAGATAGATAGATTGATAGATTGATAGATAGATTGATAGATTGATAGATAGGAACAATTCAGACACAGCAGCACACCGATAGATAGAACGATAGAAAGAACGATAGATAGATAGATAGATAGATAGATAGAACGATAGAAAGAACGATAGAAAGAACGATAGAACGAACGATAGATAGAACGATAGAACGATAGATAGAACGATAGATAGAACGATAGATAGAACGAAAGAAAGAACGATAGAACGAACGATAGATAGAACGATAGAAAGAACGATAGAACGAACGATAGATAGAACGATAGAACGATAGAACGATAGATAGAACAATAGATAGAACGATAGATAGAACGATAGATAGAACGATAGATAGAACGATAGATAGAACGATAGAACGATAGATAGATAGATAGATAGATAGATAGATAGATAGATAGATAGATAGATAGATAGATAGATAGATAGATAGATAGATAGATAGATAGATAGATAGATAGATAGATAGATCGATCGATAGATTCTACTTCAGCACTTACCCTGCTGGTAGGGTTGAGGCATCCACACATCCTACTCTTCTGTTCAGCTCCTCAGAGAGCTCCAGAACCTGCTTGCTCTGCTCTTCTTCAGTCAGGGAGCTCAGAGAGGTTGCAGTCTGATCTAAACGCGAGGAAAGATTAATTTTGTTAGGATTTCAGGCTGAAACATTTATTATCTATACAGGGCAGTAATAGCAAGGGACTGTGCGCTGTATAATGTGTTTGTCATTTAATAGAAGCAGCTGCACATTGTAAATCTTCTATAAAACAACTGTTTAATCACTCATTAGCACTACACAGGACTAAAAAACAAGCCAAGCAGGAAATCTCCTAAGGCACACAGGAAACAGGTGAAACATTTCATACTGCTTCACCTGAGGTGATATACTGTAGGCTGATGTTCCAGGTAGGAGCTTCAAGCAACACCCAGAGAAAAGCTTATTAAATGTAATCCTCCTTTCCAGCTTTTTCCAAGGTGTTAAATCTAACTGTTAACCAGCTTCAGCAGAGCAAGGTGTTAATTAAGTGGGGAACGGAGCTAACACGGCAGAAGGGTTAATGGCGAGACGGCAGGGGGGTTCACACACTTTCAGGTGAGTTTAGCATTACACTGTCAGTCTGACATATCATTAAGAATTCAAGACCAAGAATGCACCGATATAGTCTTTACTTCTGCTGAGAGGTCAACAAGGGGTAGAACTGACAAACGTACTGCTTTATCCATTGTGCATAAAGCAAACATCTAGAAATATTTTTACATACCCTTTTCTAATCATTGATAGCAAAATAAATATGTTTTCTATTGTTTTTATTTACCTCATTAAAAAAAATTGATAGAGTCTATATCAATTTTAAATACCTATTTCAGTAACACTTTAGTGTAGGGTCCAATTTAGTTTCTACTCACTGATAGCAAAAGATGGACCAAAAGTAAATAAATATATGTTTGGATTCCCATTTTTTTTTAATTAAAAAAAAAACAAAAAAAAAACAGTTTTGTGTTTTGTACTTGCATAAAACAAAATTATCCGGGTACAATTTTTACATATTTTAAAAAAGATGTGTTTTTTTTTTTTATTAAGATTTAATTTTCCCAAACGTGTATTTTGCACTTGCATAAAGCAAACAATCTAGACATTTTTTAAATACCAATTTCTACTAATTTAGAGCAAAAGATGGACCAATGGTAATGATGTTACCTCATATTTAATATGCCCAAATGTGTATAGCACTTGCATAAGACAAAACTACCTAGGATGTATGCGTTTATTGATCTTTAATATTTGGATTCATGCGATAAAACTGACATAAATGTGTTTTGCACTTGGAAAAGCAGTAGAAACGTGGGTGTGGTTTTAGAAGTGGAGAATTTCTTTTGTTTCTTTATAAAGACCCACAAGCTCTTTGTTAACAAGAATGCCCTTCACAACCATTTATACATTCAATATACCACAAGCAATCTCACAAGATGTTGACCTGCCATTGTTTCGTCAAACGGCGAGCTAAAACCGTTCATGAGGTTCCTTTAAGAGCTCTCACCTCTTCTAACACCTTTCAGCGCTTCCTCCACCCCCCTCTCTCATTTCATTTCATTAACAGTCTCACAGTAAGGGGTGTCGTCGGAGCTGGAGTTGAATGGACGGATAATTATCAGCGCTCCGAACAAAAACACGCACAAAGCAGCACATGGAAATACACAAAGTAAGCTAACCTCCTCCCCACCCCCTTCTAGTTAGCACCCCAACCCTGAGGCAAAAGCTAACTTAATCATTTCTCTCACCATGAAACGATGGTCTCATATTTGTTACCATTTCGGGATAGAGCCACACACTCATTCCATTTTTCATATCCGTCAGGTCCCAAGAGCACGTCTCTAAGAACGCTAGCAGGGAAAACCCGCACACCGACTTGCTTGCCGGAAGCCCCTCCAGCCAATTAAATCCATCCACAATGTATTTCCCCCCCATTCCACATGCAGATCCGAAAGAAATGCTCGGTTCAAGAAGAGCTGCCCTTGCCAGCATTTGCCATGGTCTCCACAGCGACCGGTTGAAGGTGAGGGAACAGCTGTAATTGCACACGAGTAAAAGCGTCCAAAACCCAAAATGTGTAATTACAGCAAGCAATGGCTTGAGTCATTTCCCTAAGTGGTGTCTTGCTGGGCTCACATTGTGATAATGGCTTAATTTCTCAATGCTCGAAATACGTTCTCCGCTCCTAATTAGCACCTTGCGGAACAATGCGCCTTCAGGCAGTCACAGAAAATGAATGGGAGGAAAATAGAGACGTGGTGATTTCGACATGGTCAAGAGCAGCGTTAGAGACGGGTGCTGTTTTCTACAACCTTCAGTTAACTTTGTTAATGGTGTGTGAGAGCGGCTAAAGCTTTGTGACGAGGGAAAACCTCGGTCAAAACACAATTCCAATAATAGGACAAAAAGGCGTTTTAAGGTTTCTGTTCGTTTCAATACTCCTCTAGCCTACAGTTAATACAATGAGCTCCAAAAAATGAAACTGATGAATACAAATTTAATTTGTACATGTGGTCTGCATTGTTTTAGCTCCCAATTCACTATTGGAATCAGGTAAATCCGACACAAATACACACCCCAAAAACTGGGTCAGAAAATATAAATAAATACATTACAGTTAAACAATTTGGAGCCAGTATGATCAACAAATTAATACTTTTATCAGTAAGTATGCATTAAATTGATCAAAAGTGACAGTAAAAGACATTTATAATGTTCCAAAAGATCATTCAAATAAATGCTGTTCTTTTGAACTTTCTAATCAAAGGAAAAAATTTATATTAAGTAGCACAACCGTTTTGTACGAAGTCCTGCACGAAAGTCCTGTACAAAAATATACATTATATTGCCAAAAGTTTTGGGACGCCTGCCTTTACATGCACATGAACTTTAATGACATCCCCTTCTTAATCTCTTAATCTAATCTGAAGGCCACACAAAATTCGGAGGTCTGCAGCTATTGACTCTGTATTTGGTGACCTCTCCCCACTGTGCGCCTCAGCATGCGCTGATCCCGCGCTGTGATTTTACGTGGCCTACCACTTCGTGGCTGAGTTGCTGTGGTTCCCAATTGCTTCCACTTTGTTATAATACCACTAACAGTTGACCATGGAATATTTCACAAATAGATTTATTGCATCATGGTACCACGCTTGAATTCACTGAGCTTCTGAGAGCGCCCCATTCTTTCATAAATGTTTGTAGAAGCGTCTGCATGCCTAGGTGCTTGATTGTATACACCTTTGGCCATGAAAGTGATTGGAACACCTGATTTCAATGATTTGGAAGGGTGTCCCATATAGGTGTTCTATCGGGTTGAGTCTCTGTGCAGGTCAGTCAAGTTCTTCCATACCAAATTCACTCATCCATGTCTTTATGGACCTTGCTTTGTGCACTGGTGCCATAGACTGTAAAAAAATATGGACGTAGTGTGACACAATCATGGGGAAGACTTCTGTCTTGACAGTTGTCCAAAAGACGACAATTGACACCTTGCACAAGGAGGGCAAGACAAAAAAGGTCATTGCAAAAGAGGCTGGCTGTTCACAGAGCTCTGTGTCCAAGCACATTAATAGAGAGGCGAAGAGAAGGAATGATGTGGTAGAAAAAAGTGTATAAGCAATAGGGATAACTGCACCCTGGAGAGGATTGTGAAACAAAACCCATTCAAAAATGTGGGGGAGATTCACAAAGAGTGGACTGCGGCCGGAGTCAGTGCTTCAAGAACCACTACGCACAGACGTATGCAAGACATGGGTTTCAGCTGTCGCATTCCTTGTGTCAAGCCACTCTTGAACAACAGACAGCATCAGAAGCGTCTAGCCTGGGCTAAAGACAAAAAGTGGTCCAATGTTATGCTCTCTGATGAAAGTAAATTTTGCATTTCCTTTGGAAATCAGGGTCCCAGAGTTTGGAGGAAGAGAGGAGAGGCACACAATCCACTTTGCTGGAGGTCCAGTGTAAAGTTTCCACAGTCAGTGAAGGTTTGGGGTGCCATGTCATCTGCTGGTGTTGGTCCGCTGTGTTTTCTGAGGTCCAAGGTCAATGCAGCCGTATATATGTATACATATTTTATATATACATATTTTATATATACATATTTTATATATATATATATATATATATATATATATATATATATATATATATATATATATATATATATATATATATATATATATATATATATATACGTATGTATGTGTGGTGTGTGTGTGGTGTGTGTGTGGTGTGTGTGTGTGTGTGTGTATGTATGTATGTATGTATGTATGTATGTATGTATGTATGTATATATATACACACACACACATACATACATGTATATATACGGCTGCATATATATATATATGAGTATTATGAGTATTATATGAGTAGTACAAATGAGTATTTTGACCACATCATCCTCGTTATGCATGTTGTCTTACTCCAAGCTGTATAGGCTGGAAAGCCTACTACCAATTAAGCATATTAGGTGATGTGCATCTCTGTAATGAGAAGGGGTGTGGTCTAATGACATCAACACCCTATATCAGGTGTGCATAATTATTAGGCAACTTCCTTTCCTTTGGCAAAATGGGTCAAAAGAAGGACTTGACAGGCTCAGAAAAGTCAAAAATAGTGAGATATATTGCAGAGGGATGCAGCAGTCTTAAAATAGCCAAGCTTCTGAAGCGTGATCATCGAACAATCAAGCGTTTCATTCAAAATAGTCAACAGGGCCGCAAGAAGCGTGTGGAAAAACCAAGGCGCAAAATAACTGCCCGTGAACTGAGAAAAGTCAAGCGTGCATCTGCCAAGATGCCACTTGCCACCAGTTTGGCCATATTTCAGAGCTGCAACATCACTGGAGTGCCCAAAAGCACAAGGTGTGCAATACTCAGAGACATGGCCAAGGTAAGAAAGGCAGAAAGTCGACCACCACTGAACAAGACACACAAGCTGAAACGTCAAGACTGGGCCAAGAAATATCTCAAGACTGATTTTTCTAAGGTTTTATGGACTGATGAAATGAGAGTGAGTCTTGATGGGCCAGATGGATGGGCCCGTGGCTGGATTGGTAAAGGGCAGAGAGCTCCAGTCCGACTCAGACGCCAGCAAGGTGGAGGTGGAGTACTGGTTTGGGCTGGTATCATCAAAGATGAGCTTGTGGGGCCTTTTCGGGTTGAGGATGGAGTCAAGCTCAACTCCCAGTCCTACTGCCAGTTTCTGGAAGACACCTTCTTCAAGCAGTGGTACAGGAAGAAGTCTGCATCCTTCAAGAAAAACATGATTTTCATGCAGGACAATGCTCCATCACACGCGTCCAAGTACTCCACAGCGTGGCTGGCAAGAAAGGGTATAAAAGAAGAAAATCTAATGATATGGCCTCCTTGTTCACCTGATCTGAACCCCATTGAGAACCTGTGGTCCATCATCAAATGTGCGATTTACAAGGAGGGAAAACAGTACACCTCTCTGAACAGTGTCTGGGAGGCTGTGGTTGCTGCTGCACGCAATGTTGATGGTGAACAGATCAAAACACTGACAGAATCCATGGACGGCAGGCTTTTGAGTGTCCTTGCAAAGAAAGGTGGCTATATTGGTCACTGATTTGTTTTTGTTTGGTTTTTGAATGTCAGAAATGTATATTTGTGAATGTTGAGATGTTATATTGGTTTCACTGGTAAAAATAAATAATTGAAATGGGTATAAATTTGTTTTTTGTTAAGTTGCCTAATAATTATGCACAGTAATAGTCTCCTGCACACACAGATATCCCCCTAAAATAGCTAAAACTAAAAACCACTTCCAAAAATATTCAGCTTTGATATTAATGAGTTTTTTGTGTTCCTTGACAACATGGTTGTTGTTTAATTATTAATGTTGTAAAATTAATCCTCAAAAATACAACTTGCCTAATAATTCTGCACTCCCTGTATATATATATATATAAAACCCACATTTTGTAATGGTTGTGTACATCTTTTTTAAATAAAAAAAGTAAATCATGCAACAATAATTGCACCGAGCTAACAATACTGACCTTTGTGAACAAGGCGCATTTTATAATGAGCCTCATTTGCATAAAAAAAGTGTTTGAATGTTTGAGCTCTAAAGAATGCCAATGACTTAATTTAAATATTTTCCAGCACATTGTTATTTAAGCTTGTGCCTGGTAATTAGGGCTGGGCGATATGGCCCAAAAAATTATCACGATATAATTTTCCATATCAGTCGATATTGATAATTATCACGATAAAAGTCAAATATTTATTTCTTTAAAGTTTAAAGGCCTATTTTTTTGCTCCTGAGTGAAAGATGTAGAAAATAGACAGTTAATTGTGGTTTTAAATTATCCTTTATTGTCAAAACATGACAAACACTTCCCAAACAATTGATCAAAACTGAGTTAGATTTATTTAATAAAATCAATATTAATAGAGTAGAATATTATAATATAAATAGAATATATAAAATAAATATCTATAGTAAAATCTAGAACTGTAATGATAACATTTGGCTCTGCTGACTACAAATGCAAAGTTAAAGTGCTTTAAAGATAATGTTTGTCAATAAACAAAAAAATCTTTCTGGTCAGCATGCCAAACCTTTTAAATAAATGACATTGACAATATAAATAAAAGAAAAAGCTTTCTTTTTGAACGGGCAAAAAATGCGTTTTACGTTTAGAAACATTTTGAGTCCCCCCTCTCGTCTTACAGTGGATTGGTCCACCGCACATCGACACACACACACACACACACACACACACACACACACACACACACACACACACACACACACACACACACACACACACACACACACACACACACACACACACACACACACACACACACACACACACACACACACACACACACACACACACACACACACACACACACACACACACACAAAGTAGTTGATGAACTCCAGTAAGGGCTGTCAAGTCTATTTTATTCACTTTAAACATCGGATGAAATGATTGTATTTCTCTTTTAATACAGGCGATGCTGAGTTATTAATAAATCACCAAAGACAAAAAATGATGGTACCAATGTATTTTTCCATAAGTACGATGTTTTAGTGATTATAGTTTGGTAACGTTAGCTTGTTGTAAGTCACCCTAACAACTAACAAGACGATAAGCCCATGTGTGAACTGTTATTAGACTAATAGATTTACCGCTGTTTTGGGCTCAATGCTATATGGAAGAACTTCGAAGAAGCAAGATAACTGAATAATTATATTATTATTATTAAAATATCTACAAACCACTGAAGTTGAGTGACCTTTCTTGACAATTATATCTGTGTCCTCCGAGCTGGTCGTGAGTGCTGAATTTTCTTCACTATCGCTCATTTTTCTCACTCCACACTCCTTAAAGCATGTCAGCCACTGTGAAGGCCAATTTATACTTCTGCGTCGAGTGCACGCAGAGGGTACGGCGTACCCTACGCATAGACGCGTTGGATACGCCGTACCCTACGCCGTACCCTGACGCGCACCTCTCCAAAAATGTAACAACGCGTCAATTCTACGCGGACCGCAAGCGCTGTGATTGGTCTGCCAGAACCCTTCCCTCAGGTCAATAAATAAATAAAAAATCTGCGATAGGAGTGTGTGTGTGTGTCCAGAAATTGGATGATAGTTCCTTACGTCTGCTATAACACAATATTTTGCAGTCCAGCGATTCTTTATGGTAGTAAATAAATACATAGATCCGCTGAGTATAGTTTATTTATTTTCTCATTAAAACCAAAGATGTTAATCAGTAATTGTATATCAAGAACAGGGACACATTAGGGTATATTTCGTGAATGAAGTCTCCGCAACAGCAATCGATTGCTCGAGACACCGCTGCTGAAAACAGCGGCCACGAGCTCCGCATGATTTCACAAACACATTCCAGCGCCAGATCGCCTTATTTAACTTTACTAATCAACTAGAGATGCTTAATTTGCTTTAGATACAACAACTCAAGCTGCAAGAAAAGCCGCTCTCTCACTGCTTCTGATACTCCAACATGAATGTACAGATTCTCCACACGAAGCTGCTTCTTCTTCGGCTGTTCTCTTGATTACACCAACATGCCCGAGGACACTGCCTACTAGCGTCTGCATGTGTAACTGCACATTGACGCAGACAACAGCGCAGAAGTATAAATGCTCACGACGGCGTCGGCTACGCGCGTAGCCTACGGCGTACACTCGACGCAGAAGTATAAATTGGCCTTGACAGTCAACAACACCGCGTGCAGCACCCAGAAGCCCGGGCTGCAAAACGCATGCGCAGCATTACGCATTACGCATAGCGCGTAAGCATTATATAGAGCATTTCGAGGAAAATTATTTCGCGATAATTATCGTTATCGTTTTATCGCCCAGCCCTACTGGTAATGCTGTATTAGTTAGTTTTTGTGCTGAAATACCACATGGTATTGAATGAATCTGCCCCATAGTCTTTGACAAACATGAAGACATTTGACTGCATTTGTATGGTACAAAAATAGCCATAGAGTCAAAGGGTCAGTGCAGTCCTAGTGGGAAAAAAAAAAAAAGTACCCTTGCTGTTCATTCCAAAACAGCGAGCAGCGAGTTTAAAAATCACAAAACATGTTAAATGGGTCAAGACCGTACACGGCTGCGAATATGTTGTTTCTCAGCATATTTAGTGTGTGTGACGGAAGCTTGTACCTTCAAAAGCCCGTGCGGCGTCCACAAGGTGTGACCAGTCGAGACCAGAAGAGGGGTCTGGCAGGGGCATCATACCAGTGTCTGCCAGCTTGGCTTTGTCTGCCAGTGAGCCGTCAGAGAACCAAAGCTCATCTGCAGGGACAGCACACATAGTTCATTAAAGTGTATGCTTAGATGGGACCCATCCCGAGTTCTCATAACCTAAACGTCATCTCGACATTTTAATTTGGAAAAATGTGCACAGATGAAGACTAGATGCAACATAAGTTTTATTAGAAGTAATAATGTGTTAACGTAATAATAATGGTGTTTATTACTATTATTCATTACAAAAAAACAAACACTAATTTGGATATTGTTAAACAAGGCCTACGTGTCGTCCACAGAAAGGAAGAGCTCATTACATTTTGATTAACATTTATGAAGAGATTTTAAGGTGGAACAATCTGCACCACTGAATCATTCACAATAAGAGCAGGAACAATCATTAAGAAAATAAAAAAAGCTTTGATTCCCTGCTGATTTTAAAGCACTATTCCAACAGAACCGGCTCTGACGTAAATGGGCCCGTTACTAAATAAATTAACTCAAGAGAGACTACAATTACACTTGAGCCATTCATCATGAATATAATGATCAGTTCGATTAAGAGGAAACTGAGAATGGTCACTGAGGACACAACTGAAAAGCCTTGACCGCGGTGTAAACGTCATTAAACATTCATCCACTGGAAGAGATTTCAACTTGATAGAAAAGCAGTTGCTGCTGCTCAACAGTCAAGGGGCAAAGGGCATCTTTACCCACAATTTGATGTACTTATGGAGAAAGAATCAAACGTGGCAAGTCACAGAAGCACAGTAAAATTAGCTCTGGGTGACCTAGAGAGCAAACTCGCTAATTCACACAAAGTCTGCTCATGCAGGCAGACAGACAGAGAGCGGAGAGGTGAGAGTGATTTGAATAATGAATGAAGTTGGCTAGCTTAGAGTTCCGCTATAATGAGAGAGGAACTGTACGTTTTAGACAGCTGGAGAACAGCTCAAGTGTCTGTATGCGAAACACGCCAAGAGGCATTAAGGCGGTTCACACAGGACGTGTTCTTACGTTCTATATGTGCTATTTCACTTGTTGTCTACATAAACATGCATTATATGGGTGTGTCTTGCAAATGTTATGTTTTTTTAAGAACATGTTGAGGAATATTACTTACAGTCAAACCAAAATGTATTCAGACACCTTCAACATTTTCTCACATTATTCACTACAGTTAATAAAATAACTGTCATATTAAACTGTCAGAACAAATTCCTCTTGATAGTGTCCGATAACTTTGATGGAAAAATATGTAATGGATTACAACCAACCAATCAGCTGTTACATTTAAGTACACAGTTAGATGTTATAATTTAGGTCAACCAATTACCAAGCAATGCTTAATTTTGTTCAGTCTGTGGTGTAAAAGGTCGCACTAGCAATTAAAGAAAAATCACGTAAGCAAAACATGGTCAGGTCAAAGTGTCTGAATAATTTTGGTCACAAATTGTTATCAATTTGACTGGTAGTCCACAGTTTGAATATTTTTGGGTATAACCGTTTACTTTATTTTGCTATCCTAAAATACATAAATGAACTATAGCGTCCTGCACCCACTGGTAAAAATTGTATCTGGTGTCTGAATCATTTTTGGTTTGACTGTACAAAAAATATGTTTCCAAAATATGCATAAATCTAAATTTAATTAGCGGATAATACCCATTTCGGGAATACTGCAATTATAATTTTTTTAACCAAAAATACAATGTTCAAAATGCACATTAAAAACGTTAAAGGGGTGGTAAACCACGATTTCACTTTTCTAACTTTAGCTAGTGTGTGATGTTGCTGTTTGAGCATAAACAACATCTGCAAAGTTACAACGTTCAAAGTTTAAAGCAAAGGGAGATATTTGCTTTTAAAGAAATCGATTTCTAAGGACTACAGCAAACGGCCGCTAGGGACTACTACACATTCCTCCAGGGTGTGCTGACATCACCAGTCCCAATATTTACATAAACCCCTCCTCCGAGAATATGAAATAAGGGGGGCGAGGACATTTTGTATCGCTGCGGGGAAGCGTTGTTGTGGTATAGTTAGTAGGCTGGAGTGCTGTTGACAATGCCGACGAAACAATGTTATTTTCATCCGGATTGCAGGTCCACTTTCTTCAGCCTTCCTAGGGACGGGGCAGTGTTGCAGTGCGTTTAACATACAACGTCATATTCATGTGTGTAAGAGACATGAGGGGAACACGATCGCATTTGCATCGGATATATGCTGCCCATCATAAATCAAAGCACGAGACAGACAGGGGTCGGAGGAGAAGATCGGAAAATGTGACATAATGGACTATATTCATCTGTATTTGCAATACATGAGCTGCACGGTTCAGCTGCACGAGACAGGCGGGCACGCGCAGCTACCGCGGCACATCTCGCGGAGGAAAGCTTCCACAATCTTCGCGAGTACGGGCTACAACCTGTAAGTGTGATTTATTTTTCGTCTATGTGTTTTCCTGTAATAGTTCGTGTTGTTAATTGTAGCAAGGAAGTAAACATGACAGCGCTGTTTGGCTCTGCAAAAGTTTGCTAAATGCTCATTCATACTTAACGTTATCTGACAAACCCCTAACGTTACAAACTTTTAAAATCTCAACAGTGAACTTGGCATTAGTGTAAATGATTCTTTGATTAGAGCTTTTATGTATTGTTTATCTACAGGCATGCTAAACATGGTTCTGTGTTTGATTTGGCTACTAGCAACGTTTAGTGTCCGTTCTTGCGACAGATATTTGGCTATAATCGTTCTAAAAATACAAAAGTAACGGTGCCATTCAGGAGCGATCACTATAGATCCGCAGTCTTTACTCTTGAGGACTGAACAGGTTCTGCTCGATCATCTTCACTAAAATTGTCTGGGTCTGATTCGGGCTCTTGGTATGGTTTTATTGACGCTAGCGTACACAAAGCCTGAGGCTACCTGTAGAGGTAAGGGGCGTGACACTTTCGAGAAACTAGGCGGTTAGCGAATCACAGCACACTGGGCCAGCTAACCAATCAGAGCCCATTGCGTATTTTTGAGGGACTGGTTTCACAGAATCCGGAAACCATCAGACCGTTTTTACAAGGAGGGACAGAGCAGTGTAGAATAAAGGTAAAATATATGAAAAATACTGCATTTTTTTAAAAACGAAGCATGAACACATGTTACAGTGCACCCCACAAACACAATCAAGCCTTCGAAAGAGTGTGCTTTACCACCCCTTTAAATATTTGTACACAAAAAAAAATAAAAAATGTTTACACACACAAAAAAAAAAATACAATCTGCAAATAATTTGGGGAATATTACATCAATATTTTTGCAAAAAATACAATTTACAAAATGCTCATAAAAAAACCTGGGTTTTAGAAATGGAACATTGCTCGTCTAAATGTCAATTTCTTTTAAACACATGAGATGGGAACACTGTTTAAACACTGTTTTGCTATATTAATAAGATGGAAACATAGCAATTGTACATTCTCCAGAGAAACTTTACTCGCAAAAGACACAAAAGTTTTGTGAGCGAACGCAAAGTTTCTAACAACGCATTGACTTGTTATTTTTCCTCCCCTTAAGGGCTCCGTACAATTGCGTACATAGAAGCTTAACTTCCTGTGAACTTCTGTTCAAATGCATCACGCTCCAGCTGTTTAACCCATGAACACATCTTGCTTTCAGTGACCAGTCCAGCATAGTTACACAAAAACTCTGCCAATGATTTTCCTATTACAGCGCACTTTTTATCCTGCTAGAATATTTCAGTAGACGTATAATAGTATGATTAGCACCAAGTCTCTCGTGCATTAGCAGCAGATTTATAGTATCATTACTTGCTTCATTACTAAGTACAACATTAAAGTCTGCAGAGGATAAAATTACTGTAACAGGAAGGAATGTGGTAAGCTTACAGAGGAGATGGAAAAATCAGCTATGAGCCAAAAAAAAAGCTCATTTATTCCATTATCATCAACCATGTCTTAGTGCTGGCAATCCAAGCATTTACATTACATGTACAGCTGGTACTGTAATGCATTCTGGGATGAAGTGGACAGCATATTGCGGTACATAAAATGTACCCGTGGGACTCTTACAACAATGTTAGTATCACTGATACGGTAACAACATTGGTAAATGTGGTGCGACATTACGAAAACTCACGTTTGAGCTGACCGGCGGCGTGGTTAAGACCCATGCGAGGTGGTAGGGTGCTGTGGTAAGGTAGAGCGCTGCTGAACAAAATGTCGTTGGGCATGGCCTGGTCCAGCATGGAGCTACGCGAGCTAGCTAAAGACAGCGCCCTCCGGTGGCTGCTGCATAAACTCTCGTCTGAGAGAGTCCGGTACAGGGAGCGCCGTGGAGACTGGCCGACAAGCGGTATCTGAAATAACACAAAAAAAGCAGAGATAGAAGAGTAGGAAAGTGATGGATGGAATGGAAATAGAAGAAGATGGGTAACAGGAAGACAAAGAGAAAGCAGAAAGAGAGAGAGAGAGCAAAGATATTATTCATCAGAATATGATTATGAGAAAGGCTCTGCAATATTGTTAATAAAACAGCCATGGCAATAAAGCACATATCACTTAATTGAATTGTGGGAGAGAGGTGGGGGGTGGAGAGCAGGAGGAGGGTAAGCTAAGGGAATATGAGACTCAGCTGGGGACCAATCAGCAGTCAGAGTGAGTGACTTTGAGTCTGTGAGTCAGACCTATTAGAGTCATAGCGCTCTCATCAATAATGCAAGCGCGATGGACACGGTCCTCATGGGGGGGTATATGGGCAGGAGGAGGGGCGCAAGCTGACAATTAGAGATATGAACGTGACAGAGGACTAACAGAGATGGGATGCCTATTATATCTTCCAAAATTAGAAAAAAAAAAGCATGGTGAATAAATCACAGTGACCAAAAAAACGAAATCACACATTAATGTTTGTGCAGAGGTACAATAATTCCTATTTTATTAGAAGTCTTAAAAATAATAGTAATAATAAATCATCATAATCAGTGACTTTAACAACAATAATAATAACAATAATAATATAAAATAATTATTATCATCATCATCATCAAAGTTCACTGGAAAAACATGATTATTGTTATTATTATTACAATTACAGCAATAACAAAACATTTTCCACTACACTTAAATTATGATAATATAGTTTCCAGTTAACTGAAATAAAAACAACGATTACCATAATATTATTATAATATTAACAACAACAGCAATACCACCACCACTACTACTACTACTAATAATAAAACACTTACGATTAGGGCTGAACGATTTTGGAGAGAAAAAAAATTGAATTGCGATTTTTTTTTTTAACCAATATTGCGATTGCGATTTAATATGCGATTATTTTACTCTTTATCTTCTGTATTATTCAACAATACATCTTTGTATAGTAATGGTGGAAATCTTTAATTGGTACCTCACGATCCGATTCCAAAACAATTCTTGAACTTTTTCCTTATTAATTATTAATATTAATCTTATTAATTTATTAAAAACTTCAAATGTTTTTTATTATGATATATGTAACAATTGCATGTTCATAATTTTAAATATATAAACTAATATAGCTGCAAAACATAAGCTAGTAAATCATTAAGAGGAACAAAATAAAAACATATTACAAGCAATGAACAAAAAGATTTAAACTTTATTGTAAAGTGTTACCCATGATTTTTATATTCCATGTTGCGGAATTACTATACATTTCAAATGAACACTTGTGTATGTACTGTATGCATTGTGCCTTTGTCTTTCTCACTGGGGCTTTGTATGGCATTATTCTTTCTAAAGCTGCAATGAACATTATGCATTACGAAAAGCGTTATGCAAATGAATCAAAGTAAAATTTACAGCGAGCACACATGTAGAGTGTGTGGGCTTTATAATCCACACTGCTGTGAGCAAAGCAGGTGAGGAGAATGACTGATCGTTGTGACCTCATTTCCTGTAGACGCTTCCATTAGTCAACCAAATGGTTGTTACACAGGCTGCTGACTGGATAGTTATTTGCCTGTCAGTGTAACACACCAGTGATTAATGTGTTTAGCGCAAAACATGTTCAAAACAATTTCTTAATTTTTCAGTGTTGTTTTAACACGTCCTAACTACAGCAGCACTTGCTCACTGCATTACTCATCCTCCAGGGCTGTTCTACACTCACCTTGCCGTGACCTGCCTGCCCCGGGGGACTGTCGGGTAGGAGCATCCTGAGGAAGGCCTCCTTAGTGAGCGTCTGAAGCTTCTCACCTGCACTATTAACCAACTGGGATGGGTCTCTCAAATAGAGCCCCCTGAGAGAGAGAGAGACACGGAGACAAAGGGAGAGGAAGGGCGAAAGAAAGTGAAACAAATTAGACAATAAACCTGCAGCCAGTTTTGCTGTAGTATCAATCTAAAGTGAATTGTGAAGTGCCTCTGTATGTGGTGCCTCAGATTTGGGGATCTCCTTGTAAAGGTGCTACAGACAAAACATTCAAGGCTACGGTATTGACAAAACACAGGATCATGGGCCATTGAGGAATAAACAGCCTTAACACAGTCATGACATGACTCATCAGGGAACAAATCAAAACAGATAATTGACTCCTGTGATCTGAAAGGAATAGTTAACCCAAAAATGAAAATTTTTCATTGTTTACTCACACTTATAATAATTTTTTTAAAGTACACCCTGGCCGGACCCTTTTTAATACAACAAAAGAGAACGAGGACTAAGGCTCGAAAATAACAATAAAGCACAATGAAAGAATCATAAAACTGGTTCCAAGTCTTATGATGTCATACACCCGCTTTATGTGAGGAACTGACCAAAATTTAAGTCAATATTCACTGAATATTTTGACCCATGCTGGCAGAGTAGCTATGTCTGATTGATCATTAAAATTCAGATCTTTTCAATGAATGAGTTGTAGTTCATTAAACAGGTGAACTGGACAACTTACTGACTAAATTATGTGGCTGCAGCCCACTAAAATGGAAGATTATGTTCGTCACATGACTAAAAATAAAGGTTACACTTTATTTCAAGGTGCCTTTATTACAGTGTAATTATATATTTAAGTAGGCGGAATAATATTAATTAACTAGATACTTACTATAGGGTAGGGTTAGGGTTTGGTTGAGGGTTAGTTTCATGTAAATATGCATAATGTACTGTTATTATTATGGCACGTACATGTAACATATGTGACAAGGACACTGTAAAATAAAGTGTTACCAAAATAAATTACGCTACTTTTATTATTTTTGAAGATTGAAAGCTCTCATCTCATTCATTGTAATTGCAAGGAAAAGAGCAACCAGCACATTATTAAAACATCTCCTTTTGTATTTTACAGAAAAAAAAGGTCATATGGGTGTGGAATGACATGAGGGTGAGTAAACGATGATAATTTTTATTTTGTGCGTGAACTATCCCTTTAAAGGAACACGCCGACTTTTTGGGACTTTATCTTATTCACCGCATCCCCCAGAGTTAGATAAGTCCATACATACCATTCTCATCTCCGTGCATGCCATAACTCTGTGTGACGCACCCACCGCTAGCCTAGCTTAGCACAAAGACTGGAGGTAAACGGCTCCAGCTAGCCTACTGCTCAAGAAGTGACAAAATAACGCCAACATTTTCCTATTTACATGTTGTGATGTGTATAGTTACATTGTGTACTAAGACCGACGGAAAATTAAAAGTTGTGATTTTCTAGAAGGCTAGGAACTATACTCTCGTTCCTGCGTAATAATCAAGGAACGTTGTGCCGTACCATGAGTGCAGCGGCGCAATGATATTACACAACGCCTAACCAACGTGACAACCAGCTTGCACAGAGAGCGTGCTGGGGACTATTGGACTATCGTGTACAACGGAAAATGAAAAGTTGCGATATTCTAGACCGATATGGCTAGGAACTAGTCTGAAAATAGTCCCCAGCACGCTCTCTGTGCAAGCAGGTTGTCACGTTGGTTAGGCGTTGTGTAATATCATTGCGCCGCTGCACTCATGGTACGGCACAACGTTCCTTGATTATTACGCAGGAACGAGAGTAGGAATGTAACTATACACATCACAACACGTAAATAGGAAAATGTTGGCGTTATTTTGTCACTTATTGAGCAGTAGGCTAGCTGGAGCCATTTACCTCTAGTCTTTGTGCTAAGCTAGGCTAGCGGTGGGTGCGTCAGACAGAGTTATGGCACACACGGTGATTAGAATGGTATGTATGGACTTATCTAACTCTGGGGGATGCAGTGAATAAGCTAAAGTCCCAAAAAGTTGGCATGTTCCTTTAAGGGTGTAGGAAGTGCCATTTTTACAAGACAAGAGGGAAGGAACAACACAGTGAATAATTCAGGGCCAGGTAATGATCCAACTACCTTGATTTCCTCAAAAGTGTCTTTAGAAGTAAAGACAACAAAGCCTCTGACCGACTGAGGCAGCAACAAAGAAGAAAAAATTATTACATACAGAGCTTTGAATCTATTCAGTGTTCCTTTCACTTTAAAACCTGATACAAGAGAAATATGAATTTTCATCAAATATTGTCTGCATCAGGAAAACGTCAGCATCCCCCAGTGAGCTTGTCAATCAAATCCAGTCCCTGTTTTGATCTACAGAGAAAATTTTACCAGGCCTTCAGTCTTATAATGTGAAGTGGCAGGTGTCAAATAGATTCTGTCTGGATTCTGTATGATGGAGGTTACGTAATATGTCTGTTGACATTGATCATCTCTAAAATGCTTCCAGCAGGAGATGTGTTACTGACCTAAAAGGTTTTCTGAATGGCACTGATATACAGAGGTACTGGGTCAGACACTGACTTAATGCATTTGTTAAACAATGATTGAAATGATTTAATCTCACTATGAACTGTTCTCTAGGTCCAATGTTACATTAGGTGCAACTTACCTAAAGTCTCTTTCTTGCCCTTGCTCCTCCAGTAAGTGGTCAAGTAAGTGGTCATTTTCTCCTTTCTTCCAGCCAATCAAATACTTCTCGCCTTGTGACTGGCAGCTAAGCGAGTGCTTTTCCCGCCCTCCCATTGGAGATGAGTCCGTAGGAGAGATGATGTAGATTTTTGAGGGATCAATGGAGCTGGAGTTCTTCAAACAGCGTTCAGAGGGGCTTCCAGAATGACGAGAACCACTGAGGGGGAAAAATGGAGACCAAAATGAAACCAAAAGCTGTTTGAATAACTAATTTATCATTGAATAGTGATGCCTGCCTTAGCAAGAACCATTAATTATCAGGTTTTAAGGTTTCTTTCTTATCAAGGCAGGAACATGGAAGCAAAATTACTACTGAAACAGCAAAAAATACGGTACAAAAATACTTTACAATCGAAGCCTCCTGCACAGCCAGTGTTTAATATTTAGTATTTTTAGTTGAATCAGCTAGAAGAACAAACGTAACAAACTAAAAACACATCCAAAAATCTTAAATTAATCAAGCAGTCATGCAAATCATACACTCTCTCTCCATCTCACCTGGAAAGAGAGGAGATCTCACTTAGATCTCCTGTGCTGCCATCCGTGGTGTGACCGGTAGGTGTAGCGGGAACGTATCCTTGAGACAAGTACATCTTTGCCCTTCCTTCATCTGTCTCACCATCCTCGTGGTATTCCAGAGGCCACGGGAGTCCCGTCTCAACCCTCCCATCCCTCATGACCATCCGTGAGGGCCCCACCCCAGTCAGGGGCAGGGAAGGGGGTGGAGGGGGCATGCAGGGTGCTGTATCTATGCCACTGTCGGTGGACGCCCCCTTTATGTAGGTGAGACCCAGGGACTCTGGATCCATCGGGTCTCCAGAACCAAAATGTTTCTCGTCGCTGCCGCTGGATGCGTTGCTGGAGAGGGTGTTGTTACTGGAGTGGCTGGAACAATGACTGTGGCAGCTCTTCTCACGGGTCTGGAAGATTAAAGTTGACACATTATTATGGTGGTACATTTTTTTTACTACACTTTAAAAGTTTGTGGTCAGTAAGATTTTGGAATGTTTTTGAAAGAAGTCTCTTATGCGTACCAAGGCTGCATTTATATGATCAAAAATACAGTAAAAACAGAAATACACTGTTAAAAAAAGCTATCTCAAACTTGTAAGAGAAAATTACAAGTTTTATATTTCATATTATTGTACTGTATAATAATAACTTTTTTTTTCTTCAATATATTCAGAGTAAAAAAATTTAACCATTGGTATTTGGGCACTGAATATGAGGCAGGGAAACCATTTTTATCGAAATGCAACATTTGTTTATTTCACGTTCACAATACAATCCAACAAAAATGGATGAAGGAAGACCCCCAGAGCACTGAAGTGCATTTAGCAGAGCAATAACAGCAACAGACAGGAGAACCAGCACTATGCCATTACCACCTACTGTAACCAATCTCATGGAAAATTAATAATTGATTATTCGGTTAAATTGCATCTTCTAAATTGAAGCCCTTTCACATGAATGGAAAGTGGATGATTTTTAAACTTTAATGCCTGGTTTGCTCTGGAAGATCTACAATGCGCACCATTTCCTAATGTCCTCTCTGGCTAAAGCCAATACGGTCAATACACTATTGCAAAACGCTGTCAGTTCGGTGAATCAAGTAATGGGAGATGCAGGGCTTTGGATAAGTAATACGAGATAAACATGACCCATGAAGATACTTTTTGCCATTAGCATCAACATCGGCTGCAAGCAGCAAGGGTAGGGTGACCTTTTCGTGCTTGATAAATCCGGTGTATTTGTACTTAACCTGATGTATAGGCTCCTGACGTTGGAGCTACCCAGAGCACAGCACAAGTCAGAATGTACAGTGTGGTGTCCTGTAACTGCGCCGGCGTCCAGTTTCTTACGTCAATTCCCACAGGGATTGCATGACTGGATGTGACAATATGAGCCATCTGCCATAGATGTCAACCCCCCTTTTCCTCCAAACCAATGACCTCCACTCCACAACTACCCACCCACACGGAGAAATGTTGTGCATTTGCAATGCTGCCAACTACAAGTTCCTGACTAATGAGGTCACTGCACCCATTAGCCACATATAAAAACACAAACACTTGCACCGACACACATGCATTTACGTAGCATATGGTTCTGTTGCTGTACAGTGCAATACATTTACTGTATCATAAAGATGTTTATGCACCAATAACCAGAAGTTAATATGTAAACGAGAAAACTGCTTGTAGCGTTAGACATCTCTGCAGCAGTCTATCGCGTATCACAGTCACCAAAGTGATTAACTTATTCACGGGAGAAAAATCAGATAGACCACCATCGTCTGTTGAACTCGCAGCAGCACTCTGCTCACATTTTATTTTTGTACGCATGCTCACAACATACACAGTGCACGAGGCACGCACGTTTCAATGATGTCAATGCGTAGACTATAACATGGCTTTGCCACTTATACTTATTCATGTATGCTTAACACTCCCACTCAAAGACTTGTTTATAGCATTCTATAGTGGCAAACAAACAAAAAAATATATATATATACAACCCCAAATCAGAAAAAGTTGGGACAGTATGGAAAAACGCAAATAAAAAAAGAAGACGACGTGATTTCTAAATTTAATTTGACTTGTATTTCATTGCAGACAATATGAACACAAAATATTTCATGTTTTGTCTGGTCAACTTCATGTCATTTGTGAATATGCATCCTTTCCTGTCATTCAGACCTGCAACACATTTAAAAAAAAGTTGGGACAGGAGCAATTTAGGGCTAGTAATGAGGTAAAATGGTTAAATAATGATGTGATTTGAAACAGGTGATGTCAACAGGTGATTGTAATTATGATTTGGTACAAAAGCAGCATCCAAGAAAGGTCTAATCCTTTAGGAGCAAAGATGGGCCGAGGATCATGACATGAAGTTGACCAGACAAAGCATGAAATATTTTGTGTTCATATTGTCTGCAATGAAATACAAGTCAAAGTCAATTTAGAAATCATTTCTTTTGTTTTTTATTTGCGTTTTCCATACTGTCCCAACTTTTTCTGATTTGGGGTTGTATATATATATTAGTGGTGGGCATAGATTAATTTTTTGAATCTAGATTAATTCCAAGATTAATCTAGATTAATCAAGATTAAAATGGCTCATTTGAATTCTGCCGAAGCCATTCAGAATATGTGTGCTCGTAAGTGATTGTTTGTCTTTTTGTAGTTTGAATAATAAATAACTTCTGTCCCTTTAAGACCTGACGCACGCATATCCAAACACTGTTCCTGTGAGCTGGTTACGACTATGTTTACGTTAAAACTCACCAAGATGGGCATTGAGACATTTTTGAGTGTATTTGACCATTAATAAGCTGGAAAAAGAAGCTCATTTTTGCAGCTTATTTAGGTGTAAAATAACTAGGTGCTAAAATATCAAGGGGAAAGTCATCATAGCCTGCGTAGTATAGACCCAGCTCCCAACCCAACTTTGAGAGATTAACGGCAAGATTTTTTTTTTATCGCCCGATAAGAGTCTCACGTTAACGCCGATAATGGCCCACCACTAATATATATATATATAACTTCAAAATAAAACATTTGGTATACTGGCAGTAATCTCAAAACTTCTCAAAAAAAAAAAAAAAAACATCTGCCAGATCACATTATTCTCCAAACAAATACCTCTTGAAGTTCTCCAACTTAACCTTTGTCACTGGCTTGGTAAGGACATCAGCTATCATGTTCGCAGTAGGACACTATTCTATAGATATTTTCCCTTCTGTGTGTGCAAACCGTACAAAGTGATATTTTATATCAACATGTTTACTTCTCTGTCTGCATACTGGGTTCTTAGACAAAGCTATTGCCCCCTGGTTGT
This sequence comes from Romanogobio albipinnatus, assembly GCA_023566225.1. NCBI lineage: Eukaryota > Metazoa > Chordata > Actinopteri > Cypriniformes > Gobionidae > Romanogobio > Romanogobio albipinnatus. The sequence goes on from CM042254.1 coordinate 12,445,188, forward strand.
CCTCATATATCTTGACTGGCACATGCTGGTTACTACTATCAATTCCTTTAAGTAGTTGCACAAGATACATACTCTCTTGAGTAGTGGCAGCTAGTGCCATATACTCGGCTTCACATGTGGATAAAGCCACCACTGGCTGTTTTATACTCTTCCACGATATGACTGGACCATTTTCAGTTAAGCTGAAACAATATCCAGTTGTGCTTCTCCTATCATTTTTATCTGCTGCTCAATCAGCATCACTGTACCCCTCAAGCTGTAGGCGTTTCTCACATTTTCGGAAGTGCAGATCTTGACCTATAGTACCCTTTAAGTACCTCAGTAGGTGTTTTGCTGTAATCCAATGCTGTTGTTTTGGTTCCGCTAGGTGTTGTGAAAGTTTACTAACAACCCAGCTCAGGTCTGGTTGAGTACATATCATAATGTATATCACACTACCTACTATCTCTCTATATATCCTGTTGAGTCAATGACTTCACCCTCATTGTCAAAGTTTAACTTTTGTTCACATGGGGTGGATCTTGGTTTACACTCGGACATTTCAAATTTCTCTAACATCTTCTTTATGTGTCTCTTTTGAGTCATTTTGATCTCTTCATCACTCTGTATGAAATCAATACCCAGGAAGTGTTTAAGTGGACCCATATCTTTCATCTTAAACCTTCTCCAACATTTCTTTCACATCACTGAGTAAGGTGTTGTTACTCGCTGCTATTATTTAGTCATCTACCCATACTAACAAAATCACTTTCTCGTTCTCAAATTCTCTGCTGTAGACACAATGATCAGCATCATTTTGTACAAAACCATTCTCTGTAAGGTGATCATGCACTAACATGTTCCAGTTACGTCCGGACTGTTTTAAGCCATATAATGACTTATTAAGTCTACGCACTAAGTGTTCTCCTGTTTTAGATTTGATCTCAAAACCTTCAGGTTGCTCCATATACACCTCACAGTCCATCGGAGCATGGAGATAAGCAGTCTTTACATCCATTTGATGTAGAATAAGATCCTCCTTCACAGCCACTTGCATTAATGCTCGGACAGAAGTCGTGTTGGCTGTAGGTGAAAAAGTCTCTTTATAGTCAATTCCTTTCACTTGACCATATCCTTTTGTAACATATCTGGCTTTACAAGTCTCAGATCCATCTGGGCTTTCTTTTACTGTGTATACCCAGCGACCTCCCACTGCTTGTTTTCCTTTCGGCATTCTCTGTCAAAGAGTTAATCTCCTCTTTCATCGCACCAGTCCACATTTCTGCCTTCATAGAGTCCCTAGCATCTCTAAACGTTTTAGGTACATCATAAGCCACTCTGTAGAAATAATCTACATTTTCACTTTCATCATTACTACACTCCGCTTTACACTGGTAATCATTAAGTTATTCTGGAGCTTTTCTCTGTCTTGTAGGATACCTTCTCTGTTCACGGAGTACTATCTGTCTGGATCGGACCCTCCTCAGTACTGGACTCTTTACTCTCTTTATTTTTGTACGCATGCTCACAACATACAGTGCACGAGGCACGCACGTTTCAATGACGTTAATGCTTAGACTATAACATGGCTTTGCCACTTATACTTATTCAAGTATGCTTAACAGCTCTGTTTGGAATGCTGCAAATGTAGACAAGCAGCAGGAAACAAGTCCCAGTGCTATTAAAAAAAAAAACTTGTCCAATCAAATCAGAGACTGGATCTAACGGTTTTATAGTTCAACTGATTGATTACTTACACGAGGAAATTTACCAGGCGAGTCTTTCGCCCCCTGTCTCTGTAGACCTCGGTTCAGGATCTTGGTGGATGGGATGTGCCACTTGGCTTCTGGTACACAAGGCGATCCTGGAAATAATGGATGTGATGTTACATGACATTAAATGGAACGCTGTGCATTTAAAACCGATTAGTCGATCTTAACCAAATGATAAATAGAAAATGACTCTGGTTATTTAATGCAGATTGTTACATTCATAAAACAGTCAATTAAAGTAGGTAAATAAAATCTATAAGTCACTTGAAAGTAATGAAGTTTAATTGGAGCTTGAGAAAAACAATGCTTCCATACCAGCAGACCGCGTCCTCTCCAGCTTGTGCTCTCTATCTCTGTGCACGTCTCCCTCTTTTTCTTCTGGCTGATCATGAAGGGCAGGTGATTGTGATCTATGGGACAAGTAGAATATCGTATGTAATGTAAAGGTCCACTGGCATTATTCATAGACATTAATTATATTTTGATTTTACTGCCAAAGCATGTTGTATCAGCCTGATGAATACATTTCATATGGAGGGACAATATAGAGGGGTCATATTATAAAAAAATAATAATTTTCCTTTATCTTTCGAGGCAAAGATATAAAAATGTTTGTGTAAATTTTAGAATCTTTTTTAATGTTCAGAAAAGTAGCTGCGATTTGTCTTTGCAAAGTCCCTGATTGTATTTTTGCAGCACTATTAAAAGCACAGATTGTGAACCTCAAGGGACAAAATAAAATTTAAAATGTATGATATGAAACGTTTGTTTAAAGCGAGTGGTTTAGCAAGGTGATGTAGGAGGTCATTGTTAACGGTCCTAGCATTGGTGGGGCAGGGAGGTTTCAATAACCTCCTGTGTTGTGAATCTGTCTGTGAAAGAACAGCTGATGTTTACAAAGCTGGTCATGAAATATTAGCTCATACTAGACATCCTACTCTAATTCTGTTTGCACCGAAGATTTGCCCCAAATCTCATATGATTAGACTTTTGTGATAACCTCTAAACCTGCTGAGCTCTTTTATTTCTGAGGTACAAGGCTGAGGCGGACAGAATCTCATTACCCATCATAACTGGCTTTCTGGGCCCATGTGCCGCAGGGACCGGGGTCACTGGAGGTTGATTGGTTACTGGGAGAACTGCAGTAGTGCTGGCAGGGATTTCCAGACGGACTCTGAACCATCTCAAAGTCCTGCAACACCCTGCAATGAGCAAACACAAGGCAGAAGCTCATTAATCAAAGCTCTGGTAGCACAAGCAATGAGAGCACTGCAACAAGACTCATTCATATTCTGGACCGGAGGGAGGAAACACTGTCAAAAAAAAGTGTTGGAGCAGATTCTATTCATAGCAGGACCCCGTGTCTCCAGGGCCGGGAACGTCTGCGCATTCCAGAGGGGAAATAAGAGAAACATACTCCAGGAAGGAATGACATGCCATGTGCAACACAGATCCCAGCAGAGGATGGGATGACAGCCTGGGTGAAGAGGCCGCAAAGGTGTGTGCATTTCAGACAAGGTGAAGACACAAGCATGAAACACACAGTCACTCAATTGCACAAGAAGACACGCATTACGAAGGGATCCCAAGTCTACGGCACCGGAAAATCAAGTTCCCAATTAGTTCAACCTGAAAGGCGTCTCCTGAGAAATGCGAAAGCGAATCAATGCCACATCAGACTTCGACATAATCATTCCATACTTTTTTGCATTCTCTAATCCACAGGGTGGCATGTATCATCCTTATTAGCCTCTAGGTGCTCCCTTTTGGGCTTTCCCAGAAGATATATCAGCCGAGATATGTCTGGATAATTAAACATCAGCGTTATGAATCATTGTTCCTTAAAGTTCTTGTTGCTTAGCCTGATTAAAAACCAGGTGTTGCTGTTTGTTACCTTTTACCCATTAAAAACCAGGTGTTGCTGTTTGTTACCTTTGTTACTTGACACATTCACAGTGGCGACCAATTAAAAAAAACAATACAAATACAAAATAGTATAATATATATTTAAAGTATAATGATTTTTAATATGTAAAATTTTTTATGTTGATTTAAAATCAGGATTCAGACATCATTACAATAGAATTAGAGAATTAGGCGGTGTGTGTGTGTGTGTGTGTGTGTGTGTGTATGTTGGGGGGGGAGTGAGGGTTCTGTCATTAAAATAATGTTAAATTTTTAGTTCAATAGTTTAGTTCATTAATTTTTAATGTTCACCACTTACTTTATTATGAATAGACCAAATTCCTCTTTGGACTGAAATGTGACCTGGACATTTCCGAATGCAGTCCACTATTTACAGAGCTAATACAACACTCTTTAATCAATTTTCATTATGTAATATGAGCCAGAAAAATGTTTGCCCTTGTGTCTGACTTCAGGCATGTTTTTGCTTTAGCTGTCTATGTAAAACTGATTTTCAGATCAATCAGCATTATAGAAAAGCTGGGTGGTATCTATTCTGAATATCAACCATGACAGGAGACCAGAGACAGAAAAGGCCTAGAGACAGTATTGACATCTTTTTTTGAAGAAATTAATGCATTGAACAATGCACGTGCATCTACACTAATAAACAGCTGACTTCTGGATGACCCACATGCTGTAATGGAGATGACTGCAACGACGAGATCAATTACACAAACCAAACCAATCCACTCCACACCTCCATGAGAATCTCTTCCTTATAGTTTTTCCTCATATAGGATCTAATGAAATTATAGATATACATGAACATGAAAGAGCAGCTTGTGTGTTTGGAATGACATTATCACATATCTCCTACCTGGATCCATCCTGGTACTTCTTATCGAAAGAAGTGCTGCGTGAGATGGCAGCTTGCGCGTACTGGAACATCTGTTGGCCCGGGGAGGGTCGATCTGGACCCTGAGTGGGAGAAACTCGAGACAGCGGCAGCCCCTGGGGAACGTGAGTCATCCTGTGCCAACCAGGGCCGGTACCAAGAGACTTGTACTCCATGACGGGGACACGATACATCTCTGAGGCACCTCTGAAAAACACAAATTACCATGGGTTTTTACACGTTACCCATACAATGTTTAGGCTTTTGGACATGTATCATAGTAATACCATTGCATATCATGTTATATATAATGTTTTTGAAAATCTCTTATGCTTATAATTGCTGTATTTATTAAATGCAGGGCCGGTACCAAGAGAGTAAACAGTAAACAGAGCAATATTGTGAAATATTATTACAATTTAAAATAACAATTTTCCTGTGATGGCAAAGCTGAATTTTCAGCATTATTACTCCAGTCTTCAGTGCCACATGATCCTTCAGAAATCATTTTAATATGCTGCTCAAGAAACAATATCTTACTGTCATGTGATCGATTTAATGTCCATGTTGAAAAAGAAAAATTTATTTCTTTAACATTTAACCCAAACTTTTAAACTTTATACAGCACACCGTCCATATGAAAATCATTAAGTAAAATGGTATGTCAATTTACCACTGTATCACCATTTGATATAGAGGGGCTTGTCACTCACAATAGCCGCACATTTAATTTTTGATGACTCAGATGACCACGCATGTTATTTAGTGACTAATTTTGAACATGGTGAACAGTCATAAACTGATTTGTGTTTTCAGGTTGAGTCACATGAACTTTCTTCTACAGGTAAACAAGCAGAAATTCCATTTCCTTTAAACAGGACAATGCAGCATAACAAATCTCGTTACATAAATAATGTTATATTTTTAATTAAAAACTGTGAAATTGTTGCATTGGAATTCGCACTAAACAGTAAGCCCCGCCTTCTTTGATTTAATTGGCCATCTCACTCATTCTGACAGTGACGAGCGCTGTTAGACCGCTGAGGCAGACCAAGCTAAAAATGTTTACATTTTACTTTTGTCATCCTAGCAACAAACAGAGCTGTGTGTAATGGAGTACAGCAGCAGCAATTTGGCCATTTCTAATTATTTAAGGGGACTTGTCCCCCTCAAAGTCTGTGGTGGTTACGGCCCTGTAGGCCGCCTACTTGAGCTAACCCAGTGATTATTTCCACTTAGAAACAACTTTCATTATGTCAACAGCATGACATGTACCCGACATGTATTTAGTTATAGAAAAGCCTGAAGGGATTAATCACATCAATACTATGGATTAACCTGATTTTTGGATAGATCACGTTTTTTCCCCTAGAGTTAATTAGCCTTGAAATGCCTGAGAGGTTGAAATCAGCGTTGTCGGGACAGACCGCTCCTTCCAAAAGAATGAGGATTATCATGGCAGTTGAGTTACAGGTCAGAGCCCCCCAACAGCGGGATCACTTCCTTCACGCCTCTGAGCTGACTGGATAACTCCCGGCTGTTGACGTTTACAAACACACACACACACACACACACTGGGGTCCAAAGGTTTGAGACCAGAGTGAAAAATCTAGGATTCAAAAACAAATGAAAGCTGAAACTCTTATACTTTGAAGCAAGTTAGTGACACTGATCATGTGACTTCTTTCTACACATGGTATGAAATGCATGTTAATTTTTACAATTCAAATTATAACTCAAATTTTATTGTTATTCTAAAATATAATTAGTAATAAAAAAAAAGTGAATTAGAAAAATGCGAAACAGGCATTTTCACTAGTGTTCTCAGGCTTTTGGACACCACTGTAAATAATTGCTAGCTGTGTTTAGAGCCAGGCTATTTCTATGAATCCATTTCAATTGATTAATCTGGAGTCAGTCATTGCTAGTGAAATGCAAAATTCAGCACCAAGGGATCATTTTGTGAGTGAAATTGGCAGAAAATATTAAAAGATAATCACTGCAGGGCTGTTTGGCAAGAGAAAAGACACATCTGCAAATGAGATGACAAATGGTATCTGATAAAAGATGTACTGTATTTTTCTTTGATTATCTGTGGCGGGTGTTATTAGAGAGAGAGAGAGAAACCAAAAGAACAAACAGAAAATGAACAAGTCCAGCCCACGGCAGCGAGATTCATTGATGGTTAATGATGCTTTCCGATCTAATCCTCTCTGTACCAACCACACACACACTCAAATACTTCCGAAACAAGAATCTCTGGTGATCTTCTTGAACGAAGAGCTGGAACAGGCGAGGGCTCTCAAGACAGATTCTCAGAGCCACTACTATGAGATACAGTACTTCAAAAAAGTACTTCTATGGAGAACAATGCACTCTTAGACCCTCATGCACAAAATCCTTGAATTGAGAAATGCCTTGCAAACAAATGCTCTGCAAATTAAAGAAATATGCCTGTTAATTTACTATGAAGTTCAAGACATCTCTACAGACTTCAGAACTAAAGTTATTTTTGACATCCAATTGAAAATCCAATGACATCCAAATGCAATATTATTGCTAAACACTCTAATCTGAACTATATGCAAATACAACCATGACTTGTCCTGGCATGTTTCTGTTAACTATAGTTCTTTGGAAACGACTTGCCCAAGATACAGCTGTTTAGAGCACTCAACCAGAAGTGCAAGCAATCTTCTATAAATTTGTGTTTACAAAGAGCACAGAGCGCTTGATATCTGTGGCTTTCATGCCTTGCAGGGGGGGGCGATAAAATTCAATCCAGTTATTGACAGTCTAGAGGGTCACTTTAATCTCTGCCTTCAGACGTTCTTGGTAAACCCTGAGCTATTCTGAAATGAGCAAACAGAACACGAGGCACGTGTTCAACAAAGTTCAAAAGGGTTCTGGGTCACTTTCTATTTCAGGACAGTTTGCCGTGAGAGGTTTCTTTCATGTAAAGGCTCCAAAAAAAAGTTAAAAAAATACAAGCAGACTACAATCATATCATTCACAGATTATCTCAAGAGTCTTATCAAGAGATTATTTTGAGAGACAAGAGAAATCATCTCTTCAGGACATGACCTCTGTTCGCCCATGAGAATCTGGTGTGGCCCATCTGTCAATTACATTTAGTAAAGGTTTAGTTTTGAGGGTTGTTTTTGTAAATGTGGCCATGATTTATAACAAGGTTTATAACACGTGCTGCATCTTTGAATAATTGAATAAATCTATTCGGCATTGTGAACATGATTTTAAAAAGATTTCACATTTGAATAAATAAGAAAGAAGGTAATGAAAAGCTTAACTGCCAATGGAAGACTGAGGACAAACTATACCTTCTGGGGGTGCCATCCTCGTGTGGATGTATGACCACCACCGTAACAGGTGTGGAGGTCCGCAGATAGTCAATCATCTGTTCGTGAGTTAAAGTCCCAACAGCGACCTTGCAGATTTCTACCAAACGGCAGCCAGGGCGAAGTCCTGCCTGCCAGGCGAAGCCAAACGGCTCCACGTCGGCTACCACACCCTCAAAGTTGACATGGAAGCCCAGCTGGCCCAGGGCATTTCTGCGCAGGGTCATCTCTAGCGTCTCACAACCCCTGGTGACCATCTGCGAAGAAGACAGAACAGACAAAATTACTTTAACCATCTGAAACCAGGCTTTTTGTCACCTCGGCGACTTTTAAAGATAAAATCTATACAGTGATGATGGGCAGAAGGTCCTGCACAGGTAAGCATGCAGATGGGTTGGCAGGTATGCAGAGATATATATGATGGCTGAAGCCAGGTCTCTGAAGGATGAAATTAACTGATGTCAAACCAACACGGGGGAACACAACAGGCAGGTTGTCTCATGAATAACACATTCCAACAACCCAAACTGAGAATTGGACACCTAAAACAAACGTATGTGTGATATAGTAGCTTAAACCTTTTGCATACAACTACTTAAACCCAAAAATACACAGTTTTAAGCAAACCTCAGTTAAGCTGACCTTACTCGGACTCTGCAAAGCTACTAAGAGCCCAAAGGCATCTTTCTAAGCACCCCCAAAAACAACAAAAGCACTTTGATGAGAGTGAGGTGGTTTTAAAGAAATACTGTATAAGCTTTGCTTTTCAAGTTAGAAGGGATGGTCACACTTTAGATTGGGGTCCAATTCTCACTATTAACTAACTATTAACTACGACTTTTGTCTCAACAACTCTTAATTACTGATTATTAATAGTTAGTAAGGTAGTTGTTAAGTTTAGGTATTGGGTAGAATTAAGGGATGTAGAATATGGTCATGCAGAATAAGGCTTTAATATGTGCTTTAAAAGTCATAGGCGGAGTTTCACTTTTGAGCTTGGCGGGGGAGGCACCTTGGGTATAATTTATATTACCATAAATAATAATAATGACCCCGAAATAATTAATAATTAAAGGATTAAAATGGATTTATGGGAATAAATAAATAAATGTGAATGTTAAGTTCTAGGTTTTTTTAGTAGGCGAATTAAGTAATCAATTTAAACTACTTGCAAATATATATCATTTTTAAGTTTCAGCTTTGCAACCATACTTCCCCCGGAACGCCCGGTTTCCCGCATGGTGCCCGGCAGCTCATGGGAATAATGCCGCCGGATCGCGGGTCGGCATTGTTTACGGTCGGAACAGTATCTGATCGTTCTCGAACCTCCGACTTTCGTTCTTGATTAATGAAAACATTCTTGGCAAATGCTTCCGCTTTCGTCCATCTTGCGCCGGTCCAAGAATTTCACCTCTAGCGGCGCAATATGAATACCCCCAGCCGTCCCTCTCAATCATGGCCCTGGGTTCCAGAAACCCACAAAATAGAACTGGAGTCCCATTTCATTATTCCTAGCTGCAGTATTCAAGGTGACGGGCGGCCTGCTTTGAACACTCAAATCTTTTCAAAGTAAATGCTCCGGGCCCCTGGAACGGACACCCAGTTAAGGGCATCTGGGGGGCGCCGGGAGGCAGGGTCTGGGACAGGCGTTGGCTGGAATTACTGCGGCTGCTGGCACCAGACTTGCCCTCCAATGGGTCCTCGCCCATGGGTTTATTTTTCGTCACTACCTCTCCGTGTCGGAAATGGGCAATTTGCGCGCCTGCTGCCTTCCTTGGATGTGGTAGCCGTTTCTCAGGTTCCCTCTCTGGAATCGAACCCTGATTCCATGTTACCCGTGGTCACCATGGTAGGCACCAAATGTACCATCGAAAGTTGATAGGGCAGACATTCGAATGAGTCGTCGCCCCCATGGAGGGCGTGCGATCGGCCCAAGGTTATCTAGAGTCACCAAAGCGGCTGGGGGACCAAGCGGCCAAGACCGCCTGGCTACACCCGGATGGGTTTTGGATCTGATAAATGCACACGTTGCACCAGTGACCCAGACTCCCAGGTCGGCGCTCGTTTGCATGCATTAACTATGGAATTGCCACACAGTTATCCAAGTAGCGGTTGGAGTGATCAAAGGTACCATAACTGATTTAAAAGAGTTCACTCTTATTCGTATGTCTAATATGTAGAAAGTACAAAAGTCTCGTCGTCACAATTTATGAATTACATGAATCACGATCGTCTTTAAAAAAAAAAAAAAAATTAACACGAAATTTAACAAAAAATTTGAGTAGTTTGCTGTCTATTACTGTCAGTAGGTGAACATTTCTATCGTAAAACAGTTGTCCAAGACTTGCATCTACTTACATCTTCCACGAACTTGCGTTGCGTGTGTGACAGTGACCGTATGACATTAAGCCCAGCCTTCTTTAATTTGATTGGCCATCTCGATCATTTTGACATTGACGAGCGCTGTTAGACCACTGAGGTAGAGCAGCCTAAAAAATTAATCCGCCTAAAAATGTAACTTAAAAAAAAAATTGTTATCCTAAAAACAATCATTTTTACACATTCTACACTAAAATGATAAGATAAGACAAATAAAATGAGAAAATATTAATTATATTAGGCAACTAGTTATTAGTGACAATTGGACTCTAAACTAAGGTGTTAATAAAAGGATTTGTTATTTAGACACAGCTTGGCTTTTACCATATTATCTGCTAAAAATATTTTTAAAAAATTAACCAAACAGATAAAAAAATGTAATGCATAAAATGATCCAAAAATGTATGTCGTCTTAACCTCTTAACTGTCACCGTCCCGCTGGCGGGACACCTGGCACTCTTTTTTTGATCGCCTTTTTTTCGTATCATACATTTTAGTAATTATCATAAATTGGGTATCATTCGAAAGCTTACGAAAATTCATCCTGTGAAAACCGTTTTGAAATTGGATGTTGAGTTACCATGGAAATGGTACTTTAAATTATTTTAGCAGGCTCCTCCCCTAGTGGGCAGTGTCATGTTTCATATTACAACATTTATTTTAACTACTTTATAAACAAAATCTTTTCTAATCTTGACAAAACGCGTATCGTCAGAAAGGTCTGAGTCTCAAGGTTTCATAATTGGTGACCGTTTTGTGATAGAAGTGACATTTGGACAGAAAATTACAGGAAAATGCATCAAAAAAAAACAATCAATGGAATTTCAATGACACCTGTGGCTATTTTTGGTACAGCACCTAAACAAAATCTCATGGGAACTTTGATTTTATAGTAATTTTAGATTAAAACATTTTTGTAAAACATATATTTTATTTAAAATAAAAAATATTTAGTACAGTATTTTTTATTTACAGTAAATTTAAACTTCCATAACTTTTTCATAATTTCATATTTTTAATTGCTTTAACTTCAGCAATAATCTGTGGATTGTCTGCTTTAAAACAAGACCAAACTTAGGTCTATATACAGCCCTTTAAGTTTGGATAGTGCATTGTCATGTGTATTCTCAAAAAGGGGGGTGACAGTTCTTACTTTTTCTGCATAACAGAAAATAATATATTTTTTAAGAATGTTTTAATCAATGACAGCCAAAGGGGTACAAAAATGTCACTGACTTTTTTTGTATGGACAAAAACAAACTAAACAAAAAAAAAACTACAATATTTTTCAAACTGCTTCTTTTGTGTTCCACATAAGAAAGTCAGCCATACAGGTTTGGAATGACAAGGGTGAGCAAACGACTGAATTTTAATTTAGTGCTGATGGTCTGCTGCACAAACGCTATGATGATGACAGCAAACCACCCAATGTAAAAACACACATTTAAGAGCTTGTGAACAGTTAAAGCACAGTATTTTACAAGCTGTCAAATCTCACAAAGAGAATGGACCACACATGCTGACTGGGTCGATCACTATAAACAGCATGTACACCCACTTAAGCCTCCATTGCACTGTAAAAAATGCCAGTCTGCAGGTCTGGCCCAACTGAGCATGAAAAGGCTGCAATAAAGCAAGAAGTGGAACTAATATTGTTTTATTAAGGTGTGTGTTGATGTACGTACATATCCCAGAGTGAATATAGTGAATGGTTCGGACAAGCTTAAGGTAAACTAAGGTACTATATTCTGCTCTAAACATGGTCTTTCTACCTTTTTAATGCTAATCCATTGATCTCTGGCCCCTGATTGCGAGAGAAACTTGATCCTGTATACCAACACTGCTTGCTTATTCACAGTAAAAGGCAAGCTTGGACTGAGCTTCAGCTTAGATTAAACTTGATCTTTCCTCTTGGATTGGCTACTCATACCTCTAATCGCTGTACGACCTCTCGAACTTCCTCTGGGCATCCGTCCTGCACGGAAAACACCACACAGTCGCCACGTTCGTAAAAGAGCTTCACCCTGCCAACCATGGAGGACGAGCTCCAACCAATCACGTCCTTGCAGTAACAGTTGAAAACCACTTCCCGGGATGCTTCCTCAATGAGTGCCACAAACTCGCGGGAGATGGCCAGCAAACAACCAATATCGGTGGACTGGCAGCTATCCCGGGCAACCACTGACCACGTGATGGCTCCAGTACTGTACAGATGAGCATTGTTCCTTGGCCGGCTGCGTTCCTTCCTTTTGGCGCCTAGGGTGATGAAGCTGAATTTTGCACCTGAGGCATCCACAGGCGTTGCACCGGTGAAGTTCTCCACTAAGTCTTTCAGGTATTCTTGGCGGGTACGCGTTGCCATGGCACGGAACTTCTCAGACTTGTGGGCCGCGTTTTCGCCGTTGATCACCTTGGCTAGCAGGAAGTCCCGGAAAACAGCAGATTTTGGGAACATCACTCCCTTGGGTATGGGAGGTCCGAACGGAGGCACATCTTTGGATCTGGCAACTGCAACACTATTGAATAAAGAAATATGATGAAATGAGTTTTAGTCACTTAAAATGATGTTCTATTCGTCAAAGAATTCAAAAAAAAAATTATCATAAGAGACTTCTTTCAAAACATTAAAGAACCTTATGAACATAAACTTTTGAACAATATAATATAATAATAATAAATATAATAATAATAGTAATATAATTCTAATATAATTTACTTTTTTAAATATATTTTTATATATATAAAATATATATTCCACATATAAAGCTAGGATAGGAGATTCAACTTTAATACGTAATATGCACAAAGGTGGGAAGCACATGGCTCCTGTGAGAAAAATGCATAGAAAGGTTTTTCCGTTTGACTTCAACATTGACATCAATTCTGAAATCGTGCCGCAGAAGTCTCTCACAGATCTGCTCAGAAAGATGAGACAAGCAATTTTGCTTTGAGACGGGTTCCAGCCTCCTTCAGCTCTCTGCAATGTTACGCTGAACAAGCTTAAGAGGTACACACTGAGTAAATAAGACTGGAAATTGAATTCCCTTCGATCTTATCCTTTAATTCTCCCTATCGTTCTGAGAGGTCAAATCTGACTGTCACCAAGCTGTTTGGAAAGCATCTTCATCTGCCTCCAACCCCTGCCCATCTAAGAAGAAATCTCTAATTTCCAAAAAATTTGATTTATTCTGGATGGGTTGGGCATGACTTTAAAAACAGTATTCAGTTCAGCAAAGATACAGTCCCCTCCAAAAGTATTGGAACAGTGAGGACTATTCCTTTATTTTTTCTGTAGACTGAAAACATTTGGGTTTGACATCAAAAAATTTATATGAGACAAAAGATCAACATTTCAGCGTTTATTTCCAGGTATTTACATCTGGATCTGATACACAACTTAGAAGATATAACCTTTTGTTTGAACCCACCCATTTCTCATGTGACCAAAAGTATTGGAACAGATTAACTTAAAATAGATTAAAGTGAATAAGACTTAATATTTAGTTGAAAATCCTTTGCTTGCAATAACTGCATCAAGCCTATGACCCATTGACATCACCAAACTTTTGCATTCTTCTTTTGTAATGCTTTTCCAGGCTTCCACTGCAGCCTCTTTCAGTTGTTGTGTGTTTTGGGGGGTTACTCCCTTCAGTCTCTTTATTAGCAGGTAAAATGCATGCTCTATAGGGTTTAAGTCTGGAGATTGACTTGGCCAGTCTAAAACCTTCCACTTTTTGCCCCTGATGAACTCCTTTGTTGCTTTGGAACTGTGTTTTGGGTCATTATCTTGCTGCATGATGAAGGATCTCCCAATCAGTTTGGTTGGATTTTTCGGTAAATTGGCAGACAAAATGTTTCTGTACACTTCAGAGTTCATTTTGCTGCTGCCATCATGTGTTACATCATCAATGAAGATCAATGAGCCCGTCCCAGAAGAAGCCATGCAAGCCCAAGCCATGACATTACCTCCACCGTGTTTCACGGATGAGCTTGTATGTTTGGGGTCATTAGCAGATCCTTTTTTTCTCCAAACTTTAGCCTTTCCATCACTTTGGTAGAGGTTAATCTTTGTCTCATCAGTCCATAAAACTTTGCCCCAGAATGTTTGAGGCTTGTCTCTGTAGTTTTTGGCACATTCCAGCCTGGCCTTCTTATTCTTCTTGCTAATGAGAGGTTTGCATCTTCTGGTGTAGCCTCTGTACTTTTCTTCATGAAGTCTTCTGCGGACAGTAGACTGTGATACCTTCACTCCTGCCCTCTTGAGGTTGTTGCTGATGTCACTAACAGTTGTTTTAGGGTCTTTCTTTACAGCTCTCACAATGTTTCTGTCGTCAACAGCTGATGTTTTTCTTGGTCTACCCATTCGAGGTCTGTTACTTAGTACACCAGTGGTTTCTTTCTTCTTCAGGACATTCCAAATGGTTGTACTTGCTATGGTCAATGTTTGTGCAATGGCTCTGATTGATTTTCCATCTTCTCTCAGCTTCACAATTGCTTGTTTTTCACCCATAGACAGCTCTCTGGTTTTCATGTTGGTTACACGTCTAACTATAAATGCAGTCTGCACAGGCAAAACCCAAATCTGAAACTGAGTGCAGACATTTAGTGCTATTTATTGTTTGAATAATCAATGTAATAGGACACACCAGGGCAACAAAACACACCTGTCAGTCACATGTTCCAATACTTTTGGTCAAATGAGAAATGGGTGGGTTCAAACAAAAGGTTATATCTTCTAAGTTGTGTAACAGATCCAGATGTAAATGCCTGGAAATAAAAGCTGAAAGATTGATCTTTTGTCTCATATAAATTTTTTGATGTCAAACCCAAATGTTTTCAGTCTACAGAAAAAATAAAGGAATAGTCCTCACTGTTCCAATACTTTTGGAGGGGACTGTATGTATAAGCCACACCACAACCTTTATTCTCTTGTCAAAACAACTTAGATAATATGGTTCAGATAACAATAGTTGATTAAACCAATCTCCTTTATTGTATGAACTCAAATTTTTAATTTCAATTAACTCAATTTTAAGGCAAACAGGTAACTTACTTTAAGTTAAACTAACAATATTTTTTTACAGTGCATCCTTATCGGAAAACAGAAGCATTTATTGAACAGGCTAGGCTGAAAATGATATGTAATTGACATTTTACATCTTACCTGTAACACACATGCTCTGTGCAAGGATTGTGGACTTTGACGATGATGAAGACGTGTTGAAAGTGAGAGCGTATGTTTTGGGGTGTGAATGGAAAAGCTCCTGGTTCTTGGAAAATTATGGTAACGATATCATTTCCAATGTGCCTCTTCCTCAGTAGCTGGATAGGGGAACAGATAATAGGAAGAAAGTCATCATAATGATTTTAAAAAGAAACCAGTCATGGTTAAAGCCATCGAATCAGAAAGCAAAAGCAAAAATTAACTTGAAAACACTCTCCAAAAGTGAAAATATGTGCATAAATAAAAAAATTAAATAATTAAATGAAATAAAAAAAATATTAAAGGTCCCGTTCTTCGTGTTTTTTTGAAGGTTTGATTGTGTTTACAGTGTGCAATATAACATGTGTTCATGTTTCGCGTGTAAAAAAACGTGTATTTTTCGCACAATTTACTTATCTGTATACCGCTGTTTTCACTGTCCTAAAAACGGCTGATGACTTCCTTGTTCTATGAAGTCCCTCCTTCAGAAATACGTAACGAGTTCTGATTGTGCCAGCGGTTCCCGTGTTGTGATTTGACCGCAGCTTAGCGAACGTGGCACTGTTCCTGTGTTGTGATTCGACAGCAGCTTAGCGCACGTAACTTGCATGGAAAGGTTACGCCTCTTAACGGGAGATGTATGCGCTTAATGATCTCTACAGCGTCCCTGGGAACGCCAAACAAAGGTGATTTGACTCCGGGATGAAAATAACAGCGTCTCGACGACATGGCGACAAACACAGTCAAACGCAACAATTCCTTTTCTCCACGCGACACTTCCTCTTCTCCACGTGGGACAGCAACAAGACCACGGCCCCTTTTTTTGCGTATTCTTGTGGGCGGAGGTTAGTCTGTTCTACTGTTCTTCTGATGTAATTAATGAAGGAAGTACCAGGATGTAGTCCAAGCCGGACGTTCGCTGTAGGCTTTGAAAGGGAACTTCTGTTAATTAAAATATCTCGCTTGGCATTGAACTTTGAGCTTTATAATTTTACAGGTATTATTTATGCTCTAACAGCAACATTACACACTAACTAAAGTTTGAACAATGGGATCACGAAGAACAGGACCTTTAATAAAAAAAATAAAATCAAAAAAATCAAAATCAAAATCAACCTCTGGAACATTGGACTTGAAGGAACATCCACATTTAATTCTAACTACTGCATACTGGACAAATAACTGTTTGTAAAAAAGCTTAAGTAACGTGTAAATGTAAAGGCTTAGCTGTAGTCTACTGTAGATCCCCTGTAGACTCATTTCTCTGTCAGCAGAGAGAGAGAGAAAAAAAAAAGAGGATCAGAGGTATACTGAACTAAAGTTCAAAGCGGTGAAGATCTTCACCAGCTTATATTCTAAGATTATCCCTATCGGCCCATGATCCTATGGACAAAAAAACATAAAATCCAACAAATCGGTCAAATAAAGACAAGGGCTCCTTCACTTCTCTTTCTACTCATTCTGTAAAAACAATTTCAAAAGCACAAATCTTCAGTTTCATTATCCGATTGAGCTCAGTCTAGCCATGGGGATTTCATGGAAGTCATTGATGGAAAGCTGTTATTGTGGTAAATTAATCTGCGGCAGACTCGTAGTATTGTTCCGCGCATTGAAAAGTATAGCGGATAAAGGAAATGCATCTTTTAGAATTTGTTCCACCAAATAAACAAGTACAGCCTTTCACATCTTAAATGCATCAAAAAAATGACACATTTCTAATGAATCATCCTTGATACGTCCTGCTCTTCACAGGGCAACTGGAAATCAAGCTTTTTTTTTAAAAAAAGAAGGGGCATTCAGACGGTTTCCATGACAACCTGGTCTGCCTGCTGAAGTGTTTACAATTAGCAGGATGCAGGACAATTGGTCTGGGCTCTGTGAGGTCTGTAGATGCACAGATCACAGATCAAGACCAGGCACTTGAAGAGAGAGCTGACGAGGGCTGATAGAGTTTTGAGTAGAAAGGACTGAGTAAGTGATCAGACCTGAATCTCATTTGACCAGGTGCTTATTCAAGTGTGCATAAATCAGCAGGAAGGATGATCTATCTTGGACTATCTGCTTGTTTGTTTGTAATAATGAAATAATAATGGGTCCAAAGCAAATATGTTAAAGATCTTTTACTTACACTACCATTTAAAAGTAAAAAATAGTTTATTCCCGTGATGGTAAAGCTGAATTTTCAGCATCATTACTCCAGTCTTCAGCGTCACATGATCCTTCAGAAACCATTCTCATTTGCTGATTTGGCGCTCAAGAAACATTTCTTATTATAATCAATGTTGAAAACAACAGTGCTGCCAGCGCCGTTTTTAGGCATAGGCAAACTAGGCGGTCACCTAGGGCGCCATCAGTAGGGGGGGCGCCAGTAAGCACATGTCTGGCACTAGATGTTTGTGTGTTAAGGGTGTCACGGCCACCCTAAAATGTTATTACTGTCCCCACTAGTTCCCCCACACTACTGGATCAGAGAACTGTCAATCTGTCGATTCCTATATGCCATCAGATCAGAGTAGGCTACTGTCAAAAAAGTTTGCGTTTGAGCGTTCTTCTCTTAAATGCACCTCCAAAAGGTTTTTGCGCCAATGCATTGTTAAAAGAATCAGTGTGTTTTGTAATTGTCCCATATAAAACTTTAGCGGTTTAAAAATGGTATAATAAAATGTGCAAATTCACAACATGAATACATCCTTTATTAAATCACGTTGACAAATTTAACGTATCTTTACGGATGGTGTTGAATGCTGAATCGATTCATTCAGTTCTAATAGTGCTAAATGCAAGCAGTGTCATTCACGCAGAGGGCAAAGTGTTGCGTTATTTAAAGGGGAAGTTCACTCATCAATGAGTAACAAAAACCACACTGAATCAGTATTTATCCTTATTACTTTCATGTGAAATGTACTAATAACACATAATAATTATGTACTTATGTCTGAGAACAATTTCTTAGCAACTAGGGACTGCACAAATATAGGCTATATATTATAGGCCTATGGCTATACAGGCATCTGGCTATTAATTTGAATCCTTATTAACAAATATATACAAATATAATTTGGTATGTATGTATTTGTTAATTAATACCAGTAATACCAATGTTGCAATGGGGGATTTCGCCTAGGGCGTCAGAATGGCTAGAAACGGCCCCGAGTTCTGCAAAATATTTTTGCGGGAACAGTGACTTTTGATCAGTAGTTTACTTTCATGTCATACCAAACCTGTATGACTAACTTCCATTGAACACACTCTTTTTCTTATAATGACATAATTCAGTGTTTAGAAGCTCTCAAGCTCCAAAAAGGACACCTTAAAAGTTCTGACCTTCTCAAGTCATGTGATGGCTAACCAGACATCTTATCAAAATGCCTTCAGTGTTCCAAGGGGAGAAAAAGTCATATGGGCTTGATTAAGTATGAAATATGTCCGACTCACTTGTTGCCTGTTGTTGGGCGTGTAGGGCAGCATTGTAGAGACGTGAAACATCAGTTCAAAGTCTTTATAGGTGGTGTAGAGAGAGTGAGTGCCAGTGGAGTCCGCTGCAGAGATGTGATTATATCACACATGAGTATAAAAGCAGTAAATTCAAGAGACACATATACTCATGATGAAATACCAAATTAGTCTCTCGCAGTTCAGTATTAATTTGCAAATGGGTCATCTGCACAGACTAAGAGATTATGAGAAACTAAAGTGCCATATATGCACTGACCGAGAATAAATATGGTATTAACAAAACCCATTTTAGAAATTAACCTGAAGCTGCCAAGCAGCTTTCTAGATCGTCAAAGATTCACAGCAGTGAACGTGCATCAGACATTCAAACACTTTGAGGATATCCTTGTGAGAGCAGCACTTACTTTTGTTGTCCAGCTGTGCCCTGTACTTGCTGAACCCCTTCAGTCGGACTCTCTGACCCAGTAGATCCAGAAACTCCTCCAGTGCGGGACTACCACTCTCGTTATTGTACATCTCCTCTTCTGTGCTCTGCCCCGCCTGACAGTAGAGGATGCCCACTTTGTGCTGGTAACTCAGCTACAGGTTTCAAAGAGTAAAAACACAATCAATCAGTTTCAATCATCGTAATGATAAAGTTTTTCTGTGCAGTATTTTGAGCCAGCTATTACATCCTTCCCTCAACCCTAATTACATGGCCCTCTGAAATACTGGCCAGTCACTGCGTTCTGTGGTCATTTATTTTTATTTTCATAAATGAACATTACAACGTACAGTACATTTACTTTTTCCTGGCAACTGATTTTCTACACTGTGGTCCTCTCATGTATTGTATCATTCTGTGGTCTCTTTATTTACATATAATAAAACACTTTCAACTCAAACTGTGTAATAAGTAGAAGAAAAAAAATGCATCTTTGCTTGGCGTCAGGGTCTTGATCATCCTTTCTACATTTAATCTGCAATAATGACTGCCCTGACTACACATTATCCCTTTACCAGTGTTATTTGTATATTATTTGTATACTATTATTAAGATTTTAAGTTAGCTTTAATTTTATATTTTCAGTTTTCCTTTTAATTTTAGTTTAGGTTGTAGTAATTTTGTTATGTGCTTTTGTCATTTGTATTATTATTTATTTTTAAATATTTCTATCTAGCTTGAGCTTTAATTTATTTTGATTTCAACTAATTTCATTTCAGTTAGTTGCCAAGACAGCATTTCTCATTTTGGTTTAAGTTTTTATTATTTAATATAAATGTATTATATATATTTTTATTTTATTTTCGCTTTAATTCGATTAATGGAAAGGATATTTAAGATATTTCAGTTCAAAATAACAACACTGTCCCTTATATATATAAAAAGTGGTATCTAAATCCAATCTTCAACACACAATCTACAGGAAAACATCAAAAGCACTCTTAAAGCACATTATGGTCAGGTGATATACACTGTCTACCACACAAGTGGTGATCTATTCATGTTAAGTGCTATCAATCTATGCAAAATCCTGACACATAATGACATGCAGACTGGCCTCAGATGCCACTTCTGCATTATGTATGAGACACACATACCAGCCAGAAACTACAGGAAGAAGCTATGGAACCAGACGTTGGGCTGCAGACAGCCCAAAAAAATAAAATAAAATAGTACAGCCAAGCATTTATTTGGACAATTATTAAAAGATAATGTAAAGAAAGTCAAGAATATGATGCTTAACATCATAATAATAGTAAATGCTGAATGGGTTACAATCTGAACAATGCTGGTTAACCATGACATAGAAATTTTTAAGATGTCTATAGTAATTGTCCAAAATCCCCACCCTGTACCAATTTTTTAAAAATGGTAAAAGCAATTTTAGTGCTATTCTTTCAATTGCTTTGGCTTTTGTGCCATAAAAAAAGCCACCAACAGTCTCTAGTCTAGAGAGAAAAAGCAAAACCCCCCAAAAAGCCATTATCAGAGAGGGGGTAGAATTGGGAGAGAGTATAGAGGTGCGATGAAGAAATGGACAAAGACGGGGACTCAAAGCATAAGACAAGCAATGATTTTCTTTCATTTTCACCCTAAGTGTTGCTAGTCACAGTTGGTAGCGTCTCAGACGGGTCAAGTGGCCCGTTATGTGTGGCTAGGTGGTTGCCATGGTGATATTTTCTCTGGTTTTGCTGAATAATTTGCCTAGAAAACTAGTTACCTCCTGTCTGAACGCTGGAAGGGCAGACAATAGTTGAATCATTATTTTACATTGAGGTCCTCAATAAGGTATTCGTTGAACTTGATTGATTCGAGATGACAAAATACCACTTGAAATAATGACTAACATTAATTTGACAACTAACTGCACTCAATGCATTTATTGTTCTACAGGGTTACTGTTCAGATTTTCCCCTCTGGCGGTCGTGTGGCTGCAATATCGATCAAGACTTTAACTGCTGCTCAGATTCCATTCAGTCAGTTTACTGACACAACTGCTCATCGCTCTGTTCCACTCTCGGCCTGAGAAGTCTGGGTCTGTCAATAAGTAATTGGATCTTTGTTTTTATAAAAAGTTCCTTTAGTAAAACACTGTCACCCTGACACACCTGCAATTTGAACCCTCAAACAGAAATGTTGTAAAGCCATCAGCAGCACCTGATAGGCGCCTTGCCCAAAAGAACTAGTTTACAAGCTCAATCTTGCTTAAGTTATCAAATGAACAACAGCTTTTAAGGATGTCACATCATCAGCAGAGGTTTAAAACATCTGCTTCTGGTTTTATCAGTATGCATTAAAACTAAGCGAATGGGACGTATGAAGGATATAATTGATGGTTTCTTAAACCCCCACTTGATTATGTCTTAGTAATTACAAGCCTTGCGGACATGTACGGTTCACAACATTGTACATTGTTTGCAATGAATCATCACGGAGAATGAAGGTTTCTTCCCTCCTGTCACTTTGTGTTAGCCAAACTGTCTCTTACAGTCCAAACGGTGGTACGATTACGTTACAGCTTGTCTGTATTGTGGGAAGTGCTTATTGTTGCACTTACAAAAGAAGCATATATTTGGGTTGTTACCATAAAAAAAAAAGTTAATGGACATATTATATTTAACATCAAAATTTTATATTAAAATTGTCATCGGCACAAGGGAAACGGTATACCTTAGGCCCTGTAACTGCACCATTTCTTTTACAAGATGACATTAAATTAATGAATTAAACTGTTGACTTTCAAAACTTCATTTTAAATGGTCATATAGCATAACAAAAAATAAATTAAGAAAGAAATATTCCATGCAGTCTCTCTTTTAATGTGAGCACATCATAACATGAAAAGTTCTGGTCTTGTATGTTGACTGGACAATACAGCAGGGTACATACACATTTCTACCAATACATTTCCATGACTTTTGAGGCAAATATTCATGACCTAATGTTCCATGAAACATCTGTGTACACATGTAAAATAAGAATAAAAATCTATGTTCAAATTTCAAATCACAGCATATCTTAACTAATTAATGACAAATGTTTATTTTGTATTAAACCACATCGTTTATTTAAATAATGCTGACTCACGAGTAAGGCTATGTTTACGAGACGCTGTCGTCTATTTTTAGTACATCGTTGTCATATAAACATAGCCGTAGACGGTTAGTAGAAATACTGTCTGTCCCTCAGAACTCCACTTTCTAATTTATGTTGGTGCAAGATGATGTTTTACCTTCTTTTCATCATTTCTTTTAGTTTATGTGGCTGATTTAAATCATGTTTGACTGTTGGTGCATTCACGCAATGGCGTAATAACCGCAATTTTCAACTTGTAAACAGCGTTAATGTTCTCATAGAGCCCCGTGATTACAGATTGTAACCGAGATAACAATATTTGGTTCCTAGAATGTTATTTTTTAAGGTTTGTTTTTGGTTAGCCAGGAAAGATTTCTTAACGAAAATAGAACGTTAGTTTTTGGTTTGTAGAACATTACTGTAACGTTCCCCTAACGTTATCCTATAACATTCCCCTGACGTTATCCTTCAAAGTTCCCTTAACATTATATTCTAATATTCCCGTTATCACATTCCCCTAACATTATCCTCTAACGTCCCCATACGCTATCCTCTAACATTCCCCTAACATTATCCTCTAATGACCCCTAACGCTATCCTCTAACGTTTCCCTAACGTTATATTCTAACATTATCCTCTAACGTTCCCCTCTAACATTCCCCTAACATTATTTTCTAACGTTACCCTCTAACATTATCCTCTAATGACCCCTAACACTATCCTCTAACGTTTCCCTAACGTTATATTCTAACATTATCCTCTAACTTTCCCCTAACGTTCCCTAACGTTATCCTATAACATTCCCCTGACGTTATCCTTCAAAGTTCCCCTAACAATATATTCTAATATTCCCGTTATCACATTCCCCTAACATTATCCTCTAACGTCCCCATACGCTATCCTCTAACATTCCCCTAACATTATCCTCTAATGACCCCTAACGCTATCCTCTAACGTTTCCCTAACGTTATATTCTAACATTATCCTCTAACGTTCCCCTCTAACATTCCCCTAACATTATTTTCTAACGTTACCCTCTAACATTATCCTCGAATGACCCCTAACACTATCCTCTAACATTTCCCTAACGTTATATTCTAACATTATCCTCTAACTTTCCCCTAACGTTCCGCTAACGTTCCGTTAACGTTATATTCTACAGTGTTCCAGGTGTGCAAAAATACACAATATAATAGCAGCTATGATGTGCTCTGTAATAATTTTACATCTTATTTATTTATATGCCATGTTAGCTCAAGGACTATTTCTTCAAGCACAATAACAAATAAATAAATGTGCTATTTATGGTATTTAAAAAAGTAAAATCAAATACATTATCTACACACTTTCTATGTGTAAAACTGTCTGTGGACATTTTAGTACTGTACTTACCCCCTGCTGATCCAGCTTCAGCAGTTGTTCTGGGACTTTAGGTGAGCTGGTGGCCAGTCTGAGGCACTGAATGTTGACCTCGGGAACTACGTACTCCAGCACCTCTTTAAGAGGGAGACCACGAGACGTCCCATGCTTCGCTGTGGAGGGGACGGCATCCTCCATGATTGACCCTCTCAAAGTGGTGAGCTAAAGTTGGACAGAGTGAAGAGAGAGAAGTTTATATTCATAGAAAAGAAGGAAAGAGTTCACATTGTTGGTGGAACTGAGCAAATGTATCCATTAAATGAAATACACAGCACGCTCAAATTCTATTACTGAACAGATGGATAAAACATTCTAGTCTCTTAAATGGCAAAGCACTCTCTAAGAGTGCCTCGTCTATGTTGCTGAATCCAGCGACATGCCCTGCCAACCTTTTCGATGAATAATTGAGTTCAACTAACTGTGGCGAATGCTGAAGTAACGCTTTGGCTTTTAGCAAGACGGCCATTGTACGCTCAACCGCCAATTCAGCAAACTATCCAGTCACCCTTAGGAAAACCCCTGGCAGGCCGCATATGAAAGATCTCTTGCCATTTTGAAAGCCTTACTGGTTGGGACTTTTATAGCATCAGTGGTGAGAATCATGTAGTACAGTGAGGTAATTTATATCACCATACATGGAAAAATCAATAGTACACCACAGACATCATCCATCTTGAGTTGATTTCCAAAACAATCAATGCTATTATTGAGGTAGCTCTGATTTGTATTCAGAGGGGATAACGTAAAAGCTTTGGGAAATGGACTTAATGGGAAGGTGGAAATCAATTATAAATTAATGAGAAGTCCACTGACTGTCTGTTTGAAACATGCAGTAAACGTTATCAGCTTACTTAACATTTTATTGCACTTATGTAAAACAATATAAATTAATAAAAAATAAAAAAATAACAATAATAATATTAAGTTTTGGATATATCTGCCCTTCCCTTAATTTAACCCCCTGAACTTGACTGGCTCAAAGACCAATAGATCTACAGAGGTCTGTTAAATGATGTGTGTAAAACAGTGTTTTATAGGTGCCGTCCTACCTCGCTGGTCCTGAAGATGACCCTATAATTATACTGTGGGCCCTCCTTCCCCTCCTCCAGCTTTTCTCTCCGAATGCTAACAGCAACCGGGCCCAAGTTCTCATCAACACCGAAGTAGTTCTGGTGCTCTTTCAAGAAAAGAGAATAAGAAGGGGTTGACGACATACAGTGAGAGATACCATTTATTTTGATTACTAAGCGAGATAATCAAATCACTATAGAGCACTATTGCGTAGACCCAAGAGTCTAGTTTGTAAAACATACCTTTATTGAAGAAGAATTTGTGAAAGTAGTAAGCACCCATGTCAATGTGCTCAATGATGTAGCGTTTGATGCAATCCCGTGGAACAGCATAATTTTCACGAGAGGCATAATTCTCACGGGACATTTCCAAGACAGAAACCCCCGCGTTGGTGCAGTGTGAGCTTAAAGTAGACTCAATAGTATAATTGTCACCCACATTGTTGTGGGGTCCACTGTTTGGTTTGAAGGCACTCAGTTTCCTTTCACCTTCACCACCAACCTCATTACGGAAGTACGGGCAGGTCAGCACCAAACCATTGCTCTTCCCATCCCCTTCGTCAGGATCGGTGCAAGCTTTTTGCCCAAGTTCCTCACAACTGTCCAAAGGGGACTCACACATAGACAAGGGGTCAAGACTGTCCATTCCCCCACCAATTTGGTGTTGGGATGCTGCAGAAGCCCCCGTGGTAATATTCTTCCGACGTGCTAAGTCTGCACGATTAGTCACAGCCTCGCTAATATTAAAAAGCACACTCTGGACATCATAGTGGGCGAAGCATCTCTGAAAACTCAATGGACGACCGTGCCTGCTACAGTCGTCGTGTTCGCCAAGTTGCCGCTGCTCACTTTTCATAGTCTTTAGCCTGCGGAATATGGACGTCTCACACTTTTCAGATTTCTGCCTCTGTAGGAAGGACTTCTCCCTTTCCCGACTGTAGAAGAGCGAACTGTCCACATAGTCTGAGTAGTTCGGAATGCAGAGAATGTCCCCCCGAGCAATCTGCGCAGCAGTTTGAAGGCTTGGAGAAACGACAGTCTCCGGAAACCTACGGAACTCCGGAAAGCTATGTGGAGGAGGTGCGCTCGGTTGCTCAGAGAGTTCCGGCTGGAAACCCTTAATATTGCCCAAAAAACCTTCATCGGGCAAACCCTGGCGATTGATGGAGGACGTGCTTCCATACTCCCGGTGCAAACAGGCACCTGTATTGGGGTTGATTGCTGTCTGATCCATGTCCTCCGCTCCTATATCACTGATGGTGACATCACTGTTGCTCCTCTTCTGGAGAGCGTGTTGAACTTTACTAGGAGAGTGGCTCAGAAGGTCACCAAGACCATATTTTGCCTCCAGAAAGCTGGGATTGGGAGGAGAACCCGGGCTTTGTTTGACCGCATCTTCCACTGATTGACTGGGTTGTCCATTCTGGAAGGTCGTCATTAGGCTGTCGTACCTGGGTGGTGGACCGTGGCCATCCTTCTTCTGTGGCCAATCTGACACTCTTGCACGTATGCCCATCTTGGGCACTGCTGGTGTTCCTTGAGTATTTGCGCCGGGAGGCCCCATATTCCCATTCAAGGCTTGAAGCTTTTTAGCAAATAGATCATCAGTCTGCATCTCTGAGGTGAGGCACTTCTCAAGCTTCAACGGCCTCGTCTGCTGTATCTCTGGTCCTAAAGTTAGGGATATTCATACCTGACGTTAAATTGTCCAGAACAGAAATTCCAACTCCAGCATTTTACACAATAGCGAAGGAGCTTGATGGCGCTGGGAGAAGTCTGTGAATGATGGCTGACCCACGTCAGGGTGTTCAGACCTATGGGTCTGTAATCCATAGGAGGAGAATGAGTCTCTTTATCGCAGTTTCACTCTCAAGGACAACTGCTCACTCCACAGGAGGGCAAGCAGGAGATACGGTCATTTCACAGGCATGTAAGCTTAACAAAGCCAGGTGGGATCTCTCTGATGCTCTGGAAAGGAACGAGAAAGAGAGAGATCATTAGAGAATCCATTTGGGAGGGAGAGATACCAATGTGACCTTGAAAGAATGCAAAGCTCTCAAAATCCTCAACTGAACAAAGCATCAGCAAAAAGGCCAATTAATTTAATAAGGGGTTGAATGTCTATTCAGACAGCACCTTTCTTTTTCACCTGAATGCATGTCATTCATCTATATAACAAATGTACAACTTTGTGACCTTCATGCACAGATTAATTCGAGATAAACATCTAAATGACAAGCATAGTGATCTATGCACGCTACTACCTGTGATGACTAGCAGAACAGATTCAAACCACTTTCTCTACAGTGTAAAGTCATAATTATATTCAATGTTATTATTTCAAGCAGTGTTAAAAGAATTTTCATTTTTTTGTTTCATTTACATATTTTGAATTTGAAAGTACTTGACAGATGTCCATCTTTTCACAAATATCAAACAAGATGCTAATTGGTGTATTTAATCATAATAAATAGCCTAAAATTTTACAATAAAAACTAATTATGAAAATGATTTACCTTAAATTGTTTTCCAAATTCATTTTAAAATTAAAGATCTCCCATTGAGTTTAGTCACTGGTTCTCAAATGGAAAAGAAACAATGTTAAATGTAATCAACAAAATGCAATTCATTATAAATCATACTTTGCTAGGACTGCAAAATAAATATGAATATAAATATGTCCCTTAAATCTATGCCATTTGCACTTGGCTTAAGAAGTTAATATTTATTTTAAGAACATTTTTGTTTGATTTTAGTATTGTTTTGGGTCACCACTTGATATCCAATGTAAAATCTAGGTCTTGCAGCAAAAAAAAAAAAAAAACCTGATGAACTCACTGAGACTTTCAGTGAAAGAGCTTTCCAATATTATATCATCCAAAAATAAAGTACTACTCAGAGCGGAAAAGGGTATAAAATTACAGTACTGACAGACACCGCCACGGGTACATGCTGTGAAATTCGCCAACCTAAAAATAATCCTTTGAAAGGCAAGCTGATTAAACTGCCGTTTATTAATAATGTGGTTTGGAAGCACGGTCCTGTCTGTCTGTTACAAACAAACTGACCCCAATACCTTTAACCCTCCCTTTGAAATAAACACATCTTTGTTTCAGCATAGACACCAGCTGTATACCACATTGAAGTTTTTCTTTTCAAACTGCAATACCCATCTAGAGTCTGGAAATTCACTGGATTCAGAGCTGTGATTTAATGTCAACAAGAAAACAAAATGGACCTTTTTTACTTTATACACGTGTCCTCGTGCACAATTAATGGGTGCATGTTATTCCAAAGAAAACAATTGTTTTTGAAATCTTTAAATCATAATATAATAGCCTGCTCCTACTCTGAAATGACTTTCCTTTTCAGTTGACGTCTAGATAGAGCAAAGGGGGAAATCTCTGTTAAACATTCATCAAAAGATACGGTATTGACATTTGGACAAAGGCACAGAGCCACACATGTTCATCCCCAGGGGAGATGTGAGGTATTATTGCTTTTAAAATGTGGATGTAATCAATCAAAAATGCAACGTATGTATCATTGATGTAAACAATATGATTTTTTGCTATATAGAGTTAGTTTTATCCAAGGCTAAACTTGCTGTATTTATAAGGCATAATTCACCCAAAAATGTAAACTCTGTCATCACGTACTCACCCTCATGTTGTTCCGTTTAACTTCTAAACACAAATGAAGATATTCTTTATAAAACCTCAAAAGATTTCTGTCCATCCATTTAAAGACCATTCCTCTCAAACTTAAAAGATCCAATAAATGTCATAAAGGCATCATAAATAACTAATCGAGTGTCTAATTCAAATCCAAGTCTTCTGAAGAGAGACACAGTGGCTTTATGTGATGAACAGATTTACTGTAGTAAACATGGACGTTCAAATGATTGTGTGACACGCGAAAACAACATGAGAGTGAGTAAATGCAGAATAACATTTTTTGGGATGAGCTAAACATTTACTGTTTGGGAATAATCATTTGGACACGCTACCCCTACCCTAAACGATGTAAATATTTTAAAAATAAATATTAAATATCGATGTGTGCATGCGCAGTAAGACCTGGTAGGACAATCTGATGGGTAGGATGAAATGTCAGGACATCGGAATATCGGAAAGTCAAAGCGCAAACATCATTTAAAGCGGCATTCCTTACAGTGAAATCGCAAACATCATTTAAATCAGCATATCACATTTGGTTTTAGTAGTATCATTATTCAAAGTATTTTAGATGGTTTATTCTTTTATGTATAGTGCATTAAAGGGTTAGTTCACCCAAAATTGAAAATTCTGTCAGTAATTACTCACCCTCATGTTGTTCCAACCATGTAAGACCTTCGTTCATCTTCGGAACATAATTTAGTATATTTTTGATGAAATCTGAGAGCTGTCTCACTCCTCCATAGGCTTTCAGAGGGACTGAAACTTGATGGCCCAGAATAGTAAGTAAAAACGTCATTTAAGGAGTCCAAATGACTACAGTGGCTCTGTATTAAGTCTATCATGCGACGAAAATACTTTTTGAGCGGAAAAACAACAATTTGGTTTATTCTTTTATGTATAGTGCATTAATAGTGGGACAGATGGGCATTGAAAGCATGAGTAATGCGTGAGAGGAAAAAATTGAAGTTTCAGGGACATTACTACATTAAACAATATTGAATATAACGATGCAACGGGGGAATATTTGGGGGTCCTGATAATAATACAATAATAATACAATAATAATATTATTTAATAATAATAAAAAAGTCCAAAAAAAAAAAAAAAACCCTCTTCATTTTGGCTTAAAATATCACGATACTGAACTCACGATTCGATATGTATCGTGATATTTTAAGCCAAAATGAAGAGGGTTTTTTATTTGACTTTTTTATTATTATTAAATAATTGTATTATTTATTATTTATATTGAATCGTGACACGAATGTATCGTTACGCCCCTAGTAATCAAACATTTAAAATGCAAAAGTTCCACATTCAAAAACATTCCCAGCAGCACTGAACCTTGAGTTAAACTGAACATGGAGTGAACAGAGAGGCTAAACTTAGCATCAGGCTTCAGAAAAACAAAACAAAATATGTGCACAAATGACAAGCTATTTCATTATTAAAGAATGCTGTTAAATATTAAAAGGAAAAGCAACATGCGAGGAGGCTCTCTTTCACAAAACAACACGAAATCTTGATAACCTGGCAAATGATAGGATGAATCTCACGAAAGCTGCAGAGAATAGTCTAGAATTATTTTTCCATACATAAAACCAAAGTAATATATAAGACATTATATTTTACACATATTTTAAGTGCATTAAGAAAACAAGATTTTTTTTGCATAGTGACATTATTTTCATGACAATTATGCACATACCGACAATTCTCATTACCATACCAAAAATATATTATTTTAGTTTTAAAGTAGCCTACATTTGTAAAATTCAACTTTTTAAATATATTATGATATTATTTATTATTTAATTACTGCAATGGTTTATCTACTTTGATTAATAATAGTCAATGTCAATGGTCCTAATTTCCATTATGCAAAATATAATATAATTTTGATTTTGGGGTGAAATATGATCAGGTTCACAAGAAAAACCAATGTTTAGAGTGTCATCATCTAATATCTACAACACCATCTTACAGCCGTATTCAGTAACACGCAAGTCTAAAATCATGTCTTAATCATTGAAAGAACATCGAAATGTAACATGAATTATTCCCTTCTGACTGTAAACCCTCAGTGGTTTTAAAAATGAATAATGTCAGAAAGAGGTATGTTTGACCTCCAAGACATACAACATCACTGTGTTCCCTGGGGTACAGAAAATATCTGTTTTGGGACCATTATGGAAATGTGTGTTATAATATTGTGTATACTGTCTTTAGAGGCATTACCACATTTGATCCCAATAAATAAGCCTTATCCAAAACAAGAAAAGAAAGAGAAATAGCACATCAAGTACAATAGCAAAGGCTTGAGAGGACAACAAATTGCACATCTGAAAGGCTCCCACCCACTATCTCCCGCTGGGCTTCAGAGTCAGGCAAATGGCCAATCCTGTCCCCTCTGACACCCTCCGTCCAGCTGCAGTTCCTGTACAGGTCATCGATTACCATTATGAGCCGGTCCCCTGCTTTCAAAAGCTTGCTTACATGCAACGTGCCGCCCAAACAACAGAGCTCATCATCACCATCATCGCCCACTGCAAAGACACACTGACCCAATCTATTTAGACAGCTGGATCTATAGCGGGGACTGTGACCACATTGGCCTGTCTATCATTTCCAACAGCCACAGAAGTCAAAAGGAGTCCCTGTCTGCCCAGGGTTTGATAGGGCAGAAGATATGAGAGAATATTTGAACGGAAGGGTTTTTCTCTCCACTTCCTGACAGACATGAATCAAGCAGAGATTTTTTCCCCTCAATCAGAATAAGCAGCTTACATGGATACTTTTGTTTGATAAATCCACAACATTTTGATTGTTTTCTCAGGAAACTGATTTAGTCAGATGTTACTTGAAGTTAAACTACATCACTCTTTACAGGATGATTGACATTGGGCACAGCACAGCAGTCTTTTTTTAAAAAACATTGTGTTTGAAATGTGGTGCGAAACAGATCAAAACAATGCTGGCAAGGAGGTCAGTCCCTGTCTGTCCAACCCACATAGAGAAATGTCAAAATGAAAATCTGGAATTCAAAATCTAATTTAAACCTCCAAATAAAGTTTGAGGATTTAAGATTCTGCACTTAATTCGAGGGTAACGTATGATGTCATTAATAGGCTAAAATGCTTATTTCTATGGATTTAAACATTCTTGGAAACATTTGGGATAATGTAAGTACGCAAGTCAACAAAATATATAACATTGTTCTAGTGGTTTTTGGATATATGAATCCAAAAATCTTACATATTGTGCCTTTAATTTGAAAAAAAAAAAGTTTATGTAATCAACATTTTACTAAAATGTTACGTTAATATTTTTATTTTAATTAAAAAAAAATTACTCACAAATTATTTAAAATATACATCATTTAAATTAGTTTTGGGCCCCACTTTGTTATATTCCATAAATAAAAAACACCGAATCATTTCTCTCCATTTCTGCCGTAACTCCAAATCAATGCTACAAGGTTACACCTAATTGATTATTGCTTCCTGTCCACTTTTGTTTGCTCCTGGGTTTTACTGGAAAAAACACAAGGATGACTTTGAGAGAAGGATTGAGTTAATTGAGCCCTGTAGTTTCGAAAGGGTAACTGGAGTGAGCAGACACCTAGTAGAACAAGAAAGTTTTGACATCAGCCCCAGTGAACACCCTACATGGGCACACCCTGTCAAATGCTGTCAAAGCGTTCCAGGCTCTTTCCGCTTCAGCCCTGAGCTCACCTACATTTCTAATTCCTGAGACGCTGCTAGGAGGTCTTGTGTTCTCGTTTCCCTTTCCTTGTTAGGAGTAAGGATGGAGTCTCTTTGGCGCTTATGCATTCCAGTGCTACAGGCACTATAACAAGAGCCAGGAGCCGGTGTGCCCTAATGCCTCGCATGCCATGAACACTTCTGGATTTATTCCAAGCGTCGGCATGCAGGAAACCTACAAGACTCTTTCACACGGACAATTCAGCACAGAGTTCACTAGCACTGTCTAAAATACATAAGACAAACAAAGTGCACAGATGTACACTTTATTGGGACACCCCTCCAAATCATTAAATTCAGGTGTTCCAATCACTTCCATGTATAAATTAAAGCACATAGGCATGCAGACGCTTCTACAAACATTTGTGAGAGAATGAGTCGCTCTCAGGAGCTCAGTGAAGTGTGGTACCGTGATGGCTGTAATAAGTCCTGTGCAATTAGTCCATTCGTGAAATTTCTTCACTACTAAATATTCAACAGCCAACTCTTAGTGGTATTATAACAAAGTGGAAGCAATTGGGAACAACAGCAACTCAGCCATGAAGTGGTGGGCCACGTAAAATCACAGAGCGGGGTCAGCGCATGCTGAGGCGCACAGTGCGCAGAAGTCGGCAACTTTCAATAGCTACAGACCTTCAAACTAGTGATGCGCGGATGGGTTATTATTTCATCCGCAACTGCATCACAAAACTCATCATCCGTCCACACAAATGTTTTTTGACCAATTTGGCGCACCTGTCCGCCATCCGCTAAATGTTTTAAGGTCTATGACCAATGCAAGCCGCTGCTGATGAATGTTTCAACCGCCACACGCCCAAATTTAATTAAAATATGATTTTTTGTCATGATCCGCGGTTTATCCACGGCTGTAACCACCAACCGTGCATCTCTACTCCAAACTTCATGTGGCCTTCAGATTATGTAATATCTATCAATCTAGAAAATAAGTAAATAAAATACAAATTTGTTTTAATTGTAAACAAACAAACACATTTTATTACAAATAAAATAAGATAAAAAAGTAAACATCCCAAGTATTTTAGTGCTTGGTCGATTTATCTGTCACTTTACTGTACATTCAGACATTAGTTATGTAATTTCTCATTTAACCAAATCCAAAATGTCACCTTTACGTTGAAAAACTGAAGGCTAACTCTGCTGCAAACTATTAGGATGTGAATGTTGGGAAAAAGAGAAAAAGGAACGGACCAAATGAGAGATTGGAAGAGAACAATAAACAAACAACAGGCACGTCTCACACTCACACCATCACAGGCCGTGTGGGCCCGAGTTGAAAGGTTGGACCCCAGGAGGTGCACTGAGGGGGATTTCTGAAGGGAAGACAGCAACTGACCTTTACCATTTGGGTTAATATAATTTCCAGGTGTTTACCAAACAAACATGGCCCTCCAACAGTGAGCAAACAGACAGGGAACGTGAGAAAGGGCTGTGGTTTAGAATTGGGTCAGTGTTCTGGCTTAAACACAATAACCCACATTTCCTTCATTTACAGTATGATACAACCCAGATATGACTACTTCCTAAGTATTTTGCAAACCAAAATGACCTCTAGTTGGCAAGTTTTACGCAGGAATGCAGGCCTGTGTGCCAGAACATGTCAAGATCTTGTCATTTTCACTGCCAGAACGTAACGAGAAGGAAGACCCATAATTTCATGCTAAAAGCTCAGAGCTTGACTGCTTCTTCACCAATTTGGGAAAAGGCCCTCGATAAG
Organism: Romanogobio albipinnatus; assembly: GCA_023566225.1. Taxonomy (NCBI): domain Eukaryota; kingdom Metazoa; phylum Chordata; class Actinopteri; order Cypriniformes; family Gobionidae; genus Romanogobio; species Romanogobio albipinnatus. Next base: position 12,479,363 of record CM042254.1, read on the forward strand.
TCAAGTGCGAGAAAAAAAAAAATTTCCGCTCTCTTTCATGACTTCAGACTCAGTTTTTGGCTTTGACTGACCTGGATAACGTGTATCAGCTGTTAAAATGAGTCAGACATGCGCAAACGCAGACAGCCAGTCAGCATCTGCTAGACTAGACATGACTGTCTGTGATGGAGTTTATGGCATCCGGCCCAATAAGAGATAAAGTCCTCTTAATGTCAATCTGTGAACACTATTTCATGTACACACTGTCGAACTTATCAATAACAGCTGGAATCGTCTTTGTTTGACAGATATTCCCTCATTCTCAGCTGGGACTGAAGTGAAGGAGACAGGCGCACATTATCATTAAGATATTTCACCTCGCAGCCAGTTGGGAGTTATACATGAGAGACGCCCACCAAATCCCATTTTTCTCACTCATTCTAGGCTATAAACATACTCCATGAAAGCAAGCAAACACAAATGCTTCTAGCTAAATGTGTCAGCAAGTACACTTTCTCATGTATGCCACAGGGGCGCTTGCATAAAGCGTTTTCTTACAGCAACAGTTTGAAGAAAATCTTGCTGAGTTAGTTAAAGTTCATTAAACTATCGGCAAATTTAAAGATAATGACCTGGATACAAACATATTTTTATGTAATATCGCAGTGAAATCTTGCAATCTTTAATAAAAAATATTAACTTTAACTACATTAACATTGACAAAATCAAGTCCTGCTCTGCATTTTTTTACTTATCCGAGAGGATATTCATTACAATAGGGAAGAAAAGACGACCACGGTTTCCACTTCAAATAGTGGTCGACTAGACATAATCAAATTAAGTGTGTATTGCACTAGTGGAACCAAATGGAACTGCAACCTGTTTGGCGCCACTATCGGTGCTATCAAATGGAGTATACTTTGAAAGACTACACGTTTGGCTAAATGGCAAGGCTCGCAAAATATCACTGGTAACTCGTTGGTGGTACCATGCAATCTTCAGATTTTGGTAGTCCGAAATTAATTTAACTAGCCCGAATACATTTTTTTTTAAAAATGTATGTAGAAAATTGTAGAAAAGTCGAAACTTCAATCAAAACCATTTTCAAAATCCCAAATATCAACAATGGTATATAAAATAATCAAATTACAATAATCAATACAAATATGCATTTGGTTCTACCTGAACTGAAATTTCTATGAATTTCTTTCTTCTTCATCTTGACCTTTTTTGGCTGTGTAGAACTGAAACATACACTTAAATCTATGCGCCTCTTAACATTTTAACACACACTTTCGCAGTTTTCTCCACTGCGCACCAGATCGTCATATTACAATTATTCAAATTCTCAGTGTTGAGCACGATGATATGATATATGTTTCACGGAAGTAGGCTGCTTTTAAATGAACATTTATTTAAATGCAAAATTGCATTTCCATAATAGCCCAAACACAGAATTTACACCCGTTTCCGTCACTGCAACTTCCTGATCACAAACATTAGTTAAATACATTCAGCCCAAGCAAAGGCTAGATATAGGCTTCATTCATTTATGGTCATATACATAGAGTGCTTCACAGCCGTTACACATTACATAGGCTAACCAACACTTGATTCGTCCTTTTAAACTACTTCACTAAAAGTCAAGTCAAGTCAACTTTATTTATATAGCGCTTTTAACAATGTAAAACACTGCCACATGTTACTTGACTTTCCTTCCTTTTGTTTTTAATTCTGTAAATTCTGCAAATTAGTAGGCTACCTGAAGAAATTAAAAAAAATAATAAAATTAAAGTTTTAAACACATACATTTTTTCAATAATTATGTTGGAAAAATCTTATCAGAATAATTTCTGTTAAGCTTGTGTATATTTTTAGGTAAAACTGTTAAATTATTAAGCAATATCTCATGTAGGGTTTTTCCTTTGTGTTTTATAGGCTTTGCTGTAGCTCAAACAATAGAGCATGGCGCTAGCAATGCCAAGGTCATGGGTTCGATTCCCAGGGAAAGCAAGAACTGACAAAATGTCAAATGTGTACCTTGAATGCAATGTAAGTCGCTTTGGATAAAAGCGTCTGCCAAATGCATAAAAATGTAAAATGTAAATGTTATACTGTCCACTAGGAGGTGCTTTGAGATATTTCCCCTGATTTGTTTACAGTCTATGGTAGAGACGCCGTTTTTGAAAACAAAAGTACGAGCGAAAGAGTGACGCACATTTGTTTTGTTTCGTTTTGCCGTGAAATGTGAGCATAACATAATATAATAAATATTATTTAATAATTAAATAATTATTTCTCTCTCATCCACCTGCAATTAATTACAATGTTATATTTTAAAATAGCCCGTCGGGCGGGCCGTGATACATTTTGGTTGCCTGACTGGAAGATACAATATCCCAGGAATGTCGGGCCAGTGATTTTGCGAGCCCTGAATGGTAAGCATTTGCACCAAAACTGAATACTTCGGTCTAGGGCTGTAATCTCCCAGTCGATTAGTCGATTATTAGTCGATACGTTCTGGCTCGACCAAAATTCTTCTTCCGATTTTTTTTGCCACATTCATATCATCAGGTGGAAAGCACTAATTGCTAATGGGGGTGTTTTCAGAGCACCCCTGTTTCACAGGTAACAGTCTTCAGAACACCCCCTTGTTTTCACTTCTTTTGGATTAGCCCAACCCACTGGAGAAGAGAGACAGATTGGCTACTTTGCTGTATAGGCCTATTATTTATTTAACTGTGAGTGAACGTCTTCCTAGTCAGTCCTCTTCTACCATATCAACAAAGACATCGGCAGTGTGGAAGCATTTTTTTTTAATAGAAAATGGGAAAAGTGTCGAATGAAAATTTTGCAAGCAACAGTTTGCATATCACAGCTCGACGACAAACATGTCATATCACGGTAAGCTAACTTGTCTGTGTTAGGTTGCCCCGTCTGTTTTGAGTTGCCCCGTCCCTTTTATTATTGTGCAAGCTGCAAATTTATTTCTAGTATTATTTATTGGATTTGGGCACTTTATTATTATTTTATTTATTTTTTTAGCCTAATGCGCGATGCACTCTGCCCACTGTTTGTATTCGTTTTGAGCCTATGCTTTATTTTTCAGTTATGCACTTTATTTCGTTTCTGCTCTTGATCTGGCTTGTTTAATAAATATTCCTTTTTATTAAAGTGGACGTGCCTTTTGTGTTTAAGAGTAAAAGCTTTAAGTCAATAGTCTATTCGTGTCTCAGCCGCGAAGCTGAGCTGATCCTATGTTCGAGCTGCACAGAGTGGCTGTCTGTCTGTCAGTTATTATAATACATAAACAATTGACTAAATTATGTTGCACATTCCTCAAAAGTTCTTGTGATGATATCACTAGTTGACAACATAGTACTATATTTTCGGAAATCATAGGCTATGATATTGAGCAGGTGCACGTGATGCAACGTGGTCAGAGCCAACAGACTCGTGTGTCAGACTCATTTCAGTCCAAAATAAAAATGTCAAAAACGATTTAATATAATGCAAATAGCCTACTAGTTTTTTATTTTTATTTATAATTCATTTAGGCAGACAACAAGGCCACCAAGTACTGTGCACAGTGTGCAGCTAATTCATTTAACGTTTTTTTTCCTAACGTCATTTTTAGTCGATTTTTAGTCGAAAATTCAGTCGACCAAGATTTACTTTGGTTGATTACAACCCTACTTCGGGCTTTATCAACCAGGTGGACATTACCAATGCCAATTATAATTTTTTTTTTTAATGATATACCATATAAACAAATGATATACCATATTATACCGTTTCATTATATACCATATAGGCCGCCCACTTGCAATATATTGCACAAGCTTTTGCACAGTTGCGTAGTAAGTATGCTTCAGGCACACACATTTGCTGTTTTACAAGGAACCCAACTATTTTGGCTAATGAGCTGTGTTAAGGGTAAGTTATCCTAATTTTAACCCATTTAATGTCTTCCATATGACATATCAACCACAAATAACACCAATCTTATGCGTAATGGAACCTTAAACGGGGGCATCTTAAACAAGGCCATGAGGTAAATTAACCTCCAACCCTTCAGTCCTTTAAACACCATAAGTCTTGGCCTGGGCCCAAAAGGGCTTATGTGAACAATGCTCATCAGCTAGCAGCTATAAAGAAGAAAAAAAAAAGAGTTCAGAGTTTATGTAAGCCTTTTGTACTGACACAAATCCTCCTTTTCACACACGTCAATGAGGTTTTAGGAACAGCATAAAGGGCGATTCGGCCTTGTGCCTCGTTTAATTAAAATTGGAATAAAATAAAGTTGTTCGGATCTGTGTACAGCTGCAGGGCGATTTACAAACATGCTGAAAGTTTGACAGGAGTTTCTGTGGTTCACCTGCTGCCAATACTAAAGGGTAAAAACGCATTCACAGGACAGGACCAGGCACAAATAAACATGTGGGGACTGGTTGTTTCACACACGTATGGAGCTCGATGGCGAGTTTCAACAGCAATCGATGGCATGACTCTAAATACGTCTCTGCTTCTTTAAGGTCAGTGGGAGCAAACAGGCTGAGGGTCTTTCACAAACCTGTCTACATGGTGGAAGCACACTGCCTCCTTGTTTCTCTCATTCAAGTCGTTCCTTTGTGGGTTTGGACAGCAGCGGGCATCTTTGTGGAGGCAGCACTGCATTGTGCCCCTGAGCTGAACTAATTTCTTCTCGCGCTCAAGCGGCAACCTTCATTCACCGGGAGTTTCTGACGACATGCTGCACTTGAAAGGAAGGCTGAAAGGGCCTGTGAGAAAACCGAAGCAGCAGGTAGCTTTGGGTGTTGGAGAATTCCGCCTGTCTGAATTGAGGCTGGTCATTCCAGACAGCATGTGGTCCACACCGCGGAGCTCCAGTTGAGAGTGGGAGAGCTTTTTGAGTTTAACAAGCACCATCTGGCATTCTGAGCTCCTCACAGCAGCCGAACACACACACACACACACACACACACACACACACACACACACACACTGACACCCTGCTGCACTATCCCCGCCAAATACCTTAACCAGCACACACACACACACTCACAGCTGAATAAAAAGACCTGGACTCCTCAGACTTAGTAAAAATATGACCTTTACCCAGCATCCCATAGAACTGTGCTTCTCAACAGGTTTCACAGACACAGATTTTCCATTGGACATCAAGCAACAAAAAATGTCCTTAAAGTAAAATGTAGCAATTTATTTATTATAATATTTCATAGTAATTAAACACTGTAAAAAAACATATATATTTCTTGAAGTTGTAAATAAAACGAAGATTATTGGAAAACATTTTAAAAGCAAATATTATTTCAGTCTTTGCACTTCAAAATTTCATGTTTAATTCAATATGTTCCATTTCTTTATAATTATAAAAAAAATTCAGTACGTAAAACACAACTTAATTTTAGCTAGCTTCTACCAAGTGACAGATTAATTTGCAGACTAAAGCATTTACATGACATCTTACATTTTATAAGTGCATTCCCCAAGCATTTGTGTATTTACATTGCCATAATTAATTTGCGATAAAATACAGAACAATTTGAGTCGATCTGTGACGTAAACAATAAAAGTTATGTGAACATTTTTCTACTCTATTGAAACGATGAGTCTATGTATTTAGCTACCATAACTATGCACGATTTTAAGGTCAGCAGCATTTTTTGTTTGAGTTCATCACCGTTTTCTCACCATAAAAAATCATAAGTACAGACCTGCGATCAATTTCTGGGTGACAACCCACAAGAACGTTTGCCCAAGACCATACTTTGTCCTAAAACATACAGGAATTTAAAGACACTTTTCTGAAGGTTTCTGTAACACGCAAACTAGCAACAAGCTAAAACACAACAAGCTATCATCATGCTAACAAAAGCACTGCCACTAAAATTACATTGACTGATGCAAATGAAGCCATCATGGTGTCCATGATGAATAAAAGACCAAAGGTTTCTCTTTAATATATTAATATTTAATCTTTTTTGACTGCTAATAAGCAGTGAAGAAGTTTTGTTAAAAATATTTCAAGATAAAAAGATAAAAGATGATTCTAAATTATTACTACTTTTTTTCTTAATCATGATATACAGACAGTTGTATCACACTGACATTTTTTACTTTATGAAATGTTTTGTAATGCGTTTTTGAATAAATTATTGTTGCCTAAACTAGATGACAATGGACTAGTTAGTTGTTGGATGATTCGTCGACCATTGTGAGCTATTTCTAACACCCACGTCTTCGCTACACCATCACTTGATGCTTTCAGCAAAACTAAATGCCCAATAAAATGGCACAGAAAGAAAGAAAAAGAGAGTGTAAACACCTCTTTCACTGCTGAAGGACATCTATCCCACTGACAGTTAAATGTAATTATACTGCAGCCATTCCCAGAATTACAGAGCTCTTCATCTAACCTCAGAAAAGCCTACTGAGAGCGATCCAGCACGTTACAAATGTCAAACACAAACAAGAGCAACTCGCCAAACAAACCCACATTCTCTTCCCAGCCGTTACAGATACGAATCAAGCGCACATTGGCAGTCATGTCAGGACCGATCAGCTCAATCATTGTGCTTGGAACGGTTGCCCTCCGCCACATCCTCACCGCAGAAAAACAGCTGTAAATCCATCCATGTCGGCAGAAAAGTCCCCAAGGCCTTGGCTTAACAAACATATTCAGAACCCTGCCAACACCTGGAAACCACACCCAAAGTCTACCTGGCGAGGTGTCATTTCTCACAAGCAACATTTACTTCACCTACTTACTGTGTTACTCAACCAATCAATACATTCCCTGTGTAGGCCACAAGCCTCGCTGATAAGGAGGACTGATGCTGGTTACTGATTAAGACAAATGTGTGCAGTGAAAACACTGTTAAGATAGAGAGAAAATATAAAGCGTATATATAAAGCGAGAGAACAATTAAAAGAAAGCCAAACCTCATTTCCTCATCCCCCAACATCTCTCCAGGCCCCTTTGCCCCCTGAACAAAAGCCCCTAACGACTGGTGCTGCTGGCTCAGATTAGCATTTCTATAAAAAGAGGCGGTACCATGAATCCAGTTATCGGACCGACAGATAAAGCCGCCCCCCCCTCTCTTGAACTCAACCCACCCCCCAAACCTATTCAATCCACCTGAATTGATGCAAAGACCCTCAAAGAGGCATAGAGACCACATCTGAGGGGTTTCTACATGCTTTACTCCTCAATTCAGTTTTGGGGATTATAAAGGGGTGAAAGACAGAGAATTTTTGAGAGTGACATGAGGACAGAGGTGGAATAATCCCATGTACACGCCATATGCTGTGATGCTGTAAACTCAGACTTCCTGTGGCGGCGAGGGCGAATGGAGGACAATGGCAGAGGGAGACAAGACCTGATACTAACAGAACACAACAGAAATGCTCACACACTCTGGTTTATTTAAAATCAAAAGAGACAACTATGAGTAAACGAAGTAGGTAGAATTCAGCAAACATTGTAAACACTGGGACTCCGTGGTGATATCAAAACTGCTGTTTGTTTGAGCATCCCTGCCCAGCACAGCAACACCGAATCAACCAATGGTGCAATTTTTGGGGGTGGGGATATCCATTTTATCAACCAATAGCAGACGGGAGGAGTGTTTCTGCAAACTCTTTGGTCTTTAGTTTTCAAATTCGGTTTGATGCTGAAGAAATTACACACTTTACCTTTCAAGATTAACTTTTACCGTTCTCATTTATTACATGCCTACTTACTAAATAAATATTTATTTTCAATAAGAATATGAATTCATTTTTAATAACATTTATTTTCAATAAGTAAAAATTATACAAAAAAACGGAATCCAATCGGAAATCCAATCCAATCGGAATCCAATCTTATCCAGGAATCCAATCTGAATTAAGTATTTTAGAGAGCAATTTAATAAATATAAATTATAAATACATATAATTAATTAAAACATAATACATTATCTCCTGTCTTATGACTTACAGCTGTGTAATCTGTTGTCCATCAGCCAAAAATCTAAGTAATAATATTTACTATGCTGCATCTGTTTTCCTCTGTTTACAGGAAATGTGCTATACAAAGTTTGATCGATGGGCCCATACACACAAATTGCAGTGTCAGCTCTGTGCACACACACACACACAAAAACAACAGTAAAACATTGAACAGCTCAAACTTCCTGTCAGTACAGACTGTGCATCATTAAAATGCATCTAAACATACAGTAATGATGGGAACCGACCTCTGGGGGAAGTTGGACTGAAACCCTAAGCAGAGCTGGACGGTAATGCAGAGTGATCGAAGCTCTGCAACAAATACCCACGGTGCTTTGCCTCGCTCTGCCTACAGCTGTGCCAAGTCTCCAGAGGAATATTTACACATCACTCTGTCAGGCTAGCCCAATCTGTTTATACAAGTCTAAATGTAAGGAAAGGACACACAGTCCGAGCCTCCTTCTCCCTCTCTTTCTCCCACTACTGTCAACTGAATCAATGGCACATTTGAAGCTGCTTCTGTGCACTGGTGTGGTCTGTAGGTCTCCAGGGCTTTACTGCTTGTTAGGGTCCATGTCTTTCTCTCTTGCTCTCTCTCTTCCATGATGCACTGTTCTGTCCAGGCCCTTTCTTTCTCTCTCCTTAACTCACCCATCTTTATTCTCCCTGCAGCCTGGCTAATGTGCTCATGGATCACTGCAACCGCCTGTGTGCATGCTCCAATGCAAAGTTTCCAACAGACAAGCCCAGAGCAAGTTAGACTAAGTGAACTGGAGCTACTGGATATGTGAGTGCGCCTCAAAACTTATTCTTAGTTCCGGACCGGTGCTCTAATTTGATTGGACAAGAGACATTTCAAGACTCCAATAGCACTAAAACCCTTAACTGTAATTTGGCAAGGATACAAATGCATGAAAAACACTGCAAGAAGTTCTATACTTGCCAGTCCAATACATAAAAAACGACTTGTCTTAGGCTACGTTTACACGTGGGCGGCTATTTTCATAAACGGACATTTCAACCTCTCCGGTTTCAAAAATAACATTGTGCACACATGTCAGTTTTCAGAAAAGAGTTAATTTACACGTACCCATGTATATATGCTGTCAAGAGTATGTCAAACCTGTAGGTGGCGGTGTAACGAGAAGCTCAAGCACACGTAAGCCAATCAGCATCCCGAAAACCGGCGGCGCTGGCGGTGACTTCTGGCTGATTCTTCGTGTTGGAGGGAGAAGTTGTTGCAAAATTGCAGACCTTCGAGCATTCATTCGTCTCTGCTCCTCGACATAATGGAGCAGCTGTATTTGCAAATGCAAACACAAGAGAAGAATTTGCACCAACATAAATGCGACTGCTACTCTGAACGCTTCCATGATCACATGTGAACATAGGTCGCACTTTTGACGTAGGTGCAAACTCTGGCGCATACTGTGACGTTGGCTGCCTAAACACCCGTTTGTCTCAGTTTACATACGTGCAAACAAAGATTTTCAAAATCTCCACTCTGGACGGAGTTTTTAGAAAGACTCGTTTTCAGAGGCGAATTCTCAGTTTGCGTGTAAACGAAGGGCGCAAACGAAGGGAAATGTCTCCCGTTTTTCAAAATAGCCATGTACGTGTAAACGGGGCCTTACAGTATTATGTTGCTTGTTTTAATTATAACCAAGTTAAAGGGATAGTTCACCCAAAAAATTAAAATTCTGTCATCATTTACTCACCTTGCTTCTGCTGATATTTTGAAGAATGTCGGTAACCAAACAGTTGATAGGCCCCATTGACTTTCACGTATGGGAAAAAAGTACTATGAAAGTCAGGGGGCACTGGGCCTGTCAGGTTGGTTTCAACTTGAGGGTGAGTAAATGGCAGAATCTTCATTTCAACTATCTCTTTAAAAACAAGTGATAAAAAAAAAAATCTGCCAATGAAACAAACAACACTCCTCATAAGGGTAAAGGTCAGTCGGTACGAGTCAAGGCTTGGAAGTACCAGTGTGTTTAGTGTTAAAACTCAGCTGCTGTGGGATACTGTGGCCGCGCGCCAGCGAGATGCCAAGCGCAACTGCTTCCCGAACATGTTATTAGCTGTTTTCTGAAATGTGCACTTGCACAGTTTGTTGTTGTTAGTTAGTGGTTTGGGGTCTGTTTTACCCCGTTACCAAGCAACCTCTGATCTCATGCCTCTTTGATTGACAGCACATTTCCCCTCAACTGGGTTACTATGGTGGAGAAAGCTGGTTTGCCATATGTTAAACCAAAGACAAAAGATAAAAGACAGAGATGGCTAAAGATGGGAGAATGAACATGTTAAGACATCACCACATATTGATGGACTACTTCCTACTATCCATTTCTCTCGGTATGATTTTCTGGGCTATCACTTTCCAATGATGCATACCAGGATGTGGCACAACCACAAAACATATGGCCACAGTATGTGTATGGATCCTATATTCAACATGAAATGTCATTAAAAGTCAGCAAAGAGTCCAGAGCAAAACAGGATTTGTAAGGAGACAAAAACACATTTCTTCCATAAGGAATAATGGGAATACTTTACAATATGGTTCTATGTTAATATTAGTTAATAGCTAACATGAAATAATGCACAATGCTTTTATAACATTCAAGTTAATACTTTTATTCAGCAAGGACATATTAAATTGATCAAAAATGACAATAAAGACATTCAAAAGATGTCTATTTCAAATAAATGTAATTTATTTATTTAACTTTCCATTCAAAGAATCCTGAAAAATAAATAAATCACAGTATCCACAAAATATTACACAGTACAACTCAATAATAAACTCAATTTTCAACTGATAATAAATCACCAAATTTTTTGGTCACCAAATCAGAAGGATCATGTGACACTGAAGAATGGAGTAATGGAGTAAATTGTAATAGATTTCACTTTTCAAACTAATACTAATATATAAATAGGGTCAATCATTTCAAGTTGACTTTAAACGTCTAGCCGTACACACACACACACACACACACACACACACACACACACACACACACACACACACACACACACACACACACACACACACACACACACACACACACACACACACACACTCAACAGATGCACCTTTTACTTGACCTGCTCTTGACAAGAGTATCTACACAAACACTGGGACCCTCTCTATATCTCTCTGAGGTGTGTTTGTGCGTGTTTTCAACCATTGCGAGTTATTAACTGTGTTGATAGGAGCCCAAAGGCCTTCTGTATCTGCAGCAGACAGGATAAAAATCATTCACTCCGAGGAGAAACACAGCTGAGGTGCATGCGTGTTTATGTCTGTTTATATAGTGGGAACTGTATACATTACATACGTGTTTAAACACGAGTGGGAAAACTGTGTGGGAAGGCAAATCTCTTTTTCTCTCTTGTACACAGATAATGAGAATGAGAAATGTGCGAATGGCTGCTTTTATTAAAAAGGAAAAGTTTATAGCTGCCTGTGGCCTCATAAAGCCCCAGTGATGGAGCGCAGGAGGGAGAGGCCGTGAATTATTCTCATTCCTTCTCTCGCTCACTCTAATGGGCCTTTGTTTCTTTATCTTTGCTGTCAAGTTTATTAGGAAGCACTGTTTAAATTTAGTTTGGAATTGTACCATTCTGTATCAGGTAACACGTTTAAGCCTTAGTAAGGTAAGAAATCTCCCTTGCTCCACATAGGCGAATAAACAAAGGAGAACATCTATATCTTTCAGGTGAAATTTCTGCACCCCTAGCAGTACCAATCAGAAAAATAATAACCACTCCCACAAAAGGTTTCTGCCTGTCGTTTCAGCCCTGTCTTTCGTAGTTTGGACAAACATGTAGACCTACCCCCAAACTCATGCTATTAGAGCCCCTTTCACACAGAGCGTTAGTCCCAGAAAATTGCTAGAGTGCATTATGTGTGAACACAAACATGTCCCGGTATTGATCGCGGGATTGATCCCTGGATAGGGACCTAGGCACATTGCCGGGATCAGTCCTGGAACGTGCCCTGTGTGAACAAAAGGCAGGATCAATGCCGTAAGGGGTGTGTCGTGGTGATAACGCTGAAGCGGAGATCGTTCGCCAGCTTAGTGGAATGTGGAAGTTCATGATTGAATCAGAATAACAATGCAGAGCACGGTTTCTCATAAAAATCATAACGCATATCATAAAAAAGACGCTGCAGAGACATTACCTGTCACATCTCAATGTCACGTATCTATGGGATCTTTATGGGATGTGTGAACGCACACATAGATTCCAGAAAATCACTGGCAGTGTGAATTAACCAAAATCAAATGATTTTGAAATTATCAGCATATTTTCTGATATCTGTGTGTGAAAGGGGCTTAGCTGAGCCAGAAGTTGACCAGAATGTCAAACACTCGAACAAACAATAAGTCCCTATTTTCATTACTATTCTACGCCATTTTGTAGTATATGTAGTGTATTAAAAGTACCAAGATGAAGTACTTGGTCAAATGGAAAACTTATACTGGACTCTCTAGTTGCGAATTTTCATACATAGCAGGTAAGGAAGGGCCAAAAATGATAACTAAGGCCCTGTTCCAAATGGAACCCGAAGCCCTCTCAATCTTCCTCTGAGTCCACACTTTCATGATGTAATACCCCTTTGACTGTTGGGTAGAATTCTGCTGCAGAGCTCGAGGCGCATATAGGCTGTGTTTCTGTGTTTGATTTGGCTACTAGTAAAGCCAATGTTTAGTGTTCGTTCTTGCGACAGATATTTGGCTATAATCGTTCTAAAAATACAAAAGTAACAGTGCCATTCAGTAGTGATCACTATAGATCCGCAGTCAGGTTCTGCTCGATCATCTTCACTAAAATTGTCTGGGTCTGATTCAGGCTCAAATTGGTATGGTTTTATTGACGCCATTGTTTCTAATACTACCCAAAGCACAGTCTACCGGTAAAGGGGCGTGGCGTTTCCGACAAACGTGCACTAGGTGGTTAGCGAATCACAACACACTGGGCCAGCTAACCAATTTAAGCCCATTGCATATTTTTGAGGGACCGGCTTCATAGAACCCGGAAACCATCAGACCGTTTTTTTCAAGGAGGGAGAGAGCAGTGTAGAATAAAGGTAAAATACATGAAAAATAATGCAATTTTTGAAAAACGAAGCATGAACACATGTTACAGTGCACCCCACAAACAAAATCAAGCCTTCGAAAGAATGTATTTTACCACCCCTTTAAACCGTATTACATTTGAGATGACAACTCTTAAAAAAATTCATAAACTAGACAGCAGAGTGCATAATGCACTGTATATAATACATCATTTGGTATACACTCACCTAAAGGATTATTAGGAACACCATACTAATTCTGTGTTTGACCCCGTTTCGCCTTCAGAACTGCCTTAATTCTACGTGACATTTATTCAACAAGGTGCTGAAAGTATTCTTTAGAAATGTTGGCCCATATTGATAGGATAGCATCTTGCAGTTGATGGAGATTTGTGGGATGCACATCCAAGGTACGAAGCTCCCGTTCCACCACATCCCAAAGATGCTCTATTGGGTTGAGATCTGGTGACTGTGGGGGCCATTTTAGTACAGTGAACTCACCGTCATGTTCAAGAAACCAATTTGAAATTATTCAAGCTTTGTGACATGGTGCATTATCCTGCTGGAAGTAGCCATCAGAGGATGGGTACATGGTGGTCATAAAGGGATGGACATGGTCAGAAACAATGCTCAGGTAGGCCATGGCATTTAAACAATGCCCAATTGGCACTAAGGGGCCTAAAGTGTGCCAAGAAAACATCCCCCACACCATTACACCACCACCACCAGCCTGCACAGTGGTAACAAGGCATGATGGATCCATGTTCTCATTCTGTTTACGCCAAATTCTGACTCTACCATCTGAATGTCTCAACAGAAATCGAGACTCAGACCAGACAACATTTTTCCAGTCTTCAACTGTCCAATTTTCGTGAGCTTGTGCAAATTGTAGCCTCTTTTTCCTATTTGTAGTGGAGATGAGTGGTACCCGGTGGGGTCTTCTGCTGTTGTAGCCCATCCGCCTTAAGGTTGTGCGTGTTGTGGCTTCACAAATGCTTTGCTGCATACCTTGGTTGTTACAAGTGGTTATTTCAGTCAAAGTTGCTCTTCTATCAGCTTGAATCAGTCGGCCCATTCTCCTCTGACCTCTAGCATCAACAAGGCATTTTCGCCCACAGGACTGCCGCATACTGGATGTTTTTCCCTTTTCACACCATTCTTTGTAAACCCTAGAAATGGTTGTGCGTGAAAATCCCAGTAACTGAGCAGATTGTGAAATACTCAGACCGGCCCGTCTGGCACCAACAACATTGCCACGCTCAAAATTGCTTAAATCACTTTTCTTTCCCATTCTGACATTCAGTTTGGAGTTCAGGAGACTGTTTTGACCAGGACCACACCCCTAAATGCATTGAAGCAACTGTCATGTGATTGGTTGATTAGATAATTGCATTAATGAGAAATTGAACAGATGTTCCTAATAATCCTTTAGGTGAGTGTATAACGTATATAAATACAGCTAACATTTTGAGAACTTTTCAGGAAGTCAACCTATGAATGGCTTACTTGTTTTGATGCATTAACCTGGCATAAGAAAGTGTTTTATCATCAAAAATTACATGGTTCACCTTTAAAAGGAACATTCCAGGTTTATCTATGCCATTAGCAAGCTGTCAACTACCTCAGGCAATAATTTCAACACGTCCCTCTGTGTTTATAAACACACGCGACACGCGTTTACAGTAAGCACACATTTATTGTCTGAGGTAATCGTTAGCACGCCACAAATGCGGCACGCAGACGTCAAGTCGCAATAAACCCGGAATATTCCTTCAGCATTCCTCCCTTCCCCCTCATTGAGGAGGAGAGAGATGGGCAACAGCTGCTCCTGAGGTAGAGGTGCGAATTCTTAATGACAGACCGCCCCTTTGCCCCGGCACTCCGGGTCACATCAACAGATCTAAAACACTTGTGTCATTTGTACTGACGTAGGCCCATCCATCGTTTACGGCTCTATTGCCTCGTCCTGTTTACGCTGCCCACAGCTAGGCCAGAAACCTTCTGACACTTGGTTTCCTTCCTGTTGTTCCTTCTAAACAAAGACATAAAAAAACTTGACTCCTTGCTGAGCCTGTGTGCAGCTGTTGGGTGCTGCTTTCCACTTGGCTCACTCCTGCTGTGGGACGAGCACTCCAAGAGACACGGAGGGGGATGGAAACAGCTGTTTCTCATTCACAATCACACGTCAGTCAGACTCAAAACACATTCGCTCTTTATTCTGCTGTGCCGCTGGCGAAGAAATTACGTGTTTGAGAAAAATAGAAAGACTGAATAAAAGAGTCCAGCTATTTTTACTTCGGTAAGCAACTTAAATGTAATCTGTGCAATATCAAATGCAAATACTGGATTTTAGTTTAAAAAAATGACATTCAAGAGAAAAGTTTAAAAGGTACAGCTAACCCAAAATGAAAATTCAATATTTATTCACTCTCATTATTCTAATCTATCTTCCTTGAAATACAAGGTGAATATTCAATGAGAACTGGGACTGTCAAGCTCAAACATGGAAAAAAAAGCACCATAACAATATTAAAAGTGGTCTATTTTGAAGTAATGTGATAAATACAGTGAAAAATAGATTTTCATTATCCATTAAAAACCCTCCACATACAATGCTATTAGTAAACTAATCATATGGACCACTTTTATAGTGCTTTTATGTCATTTTCGAGCTTGATGACAGGCCAAGAACACAAAAAAAATTTACTTTTGAGGAAGACTGACATCTGCTAAATAAATAAATGTAAATGCAATGGGGTCCAAATAACTTTGACCAAACAACACAGGCATTCTTCAAAATATCTTCAATGTTCAAACGTCAAAGGATTAGTGTTGTCAAAAGTACCGTCCGCGATACCAAGCCAGTACTGAAATTTTAATAATGTGACGCTTTGAGCGCTGTTGAGCTGGAATCGTAAACACCTCTGACTGGCCATTGCGCTCACACGCTCATCGGATGTGTCTGTGATTGGCTACAATGATCAACGCACGGGAGCGTTTGAAAGCACACGGAAGTGTTTGAAAGTGTTTTGAAAGCGGGAGTGTTTGAAAGCACAAGCAGGCGTTGTCCAGTGGACCGGTAGGCTGATAGGCGCCTACATTCAAACGCTCCCATGTGTATCTGTGTAAGCGCTCTGTGAAAAGCGTCATTGTTGTATATTTATAATATGTTTTTGAAGTACTGGTCATTGTAGCCAATCACAGACACATCCGATGAGCGTGTGAGCACAATGGGCAATCAGAGCTGTTTACAATTCCACTCAACAGTGCTCAAAGAGTTAAATTTTTTACATTTCAGTACCGACTTGGTATCGCGGTCGGTACTTTTGACAACACTACAAAGGATTGGACCGAACGGCATGAGAGTGAGTATCTGACAGAATTGACAGATCATTTTTGGGTGGACTATCCATTTAAAAGCATAAAAAATTGGGACAATTTTTGGAAACAAAAATGAGAGGGAGATGAAAACAGAAAAGATGAAGAGAGGATGAAAAAGAGAGGCCGACAGAGGAATGGCCCGTCGGGTGTTGTGAAGAATTCCCTAGGCTCTGTTCTTCACATTACAAAGCACACCGACTCGCTGAAATAAAACTGTCCTGTCTTGGTTGCCCAGCTGTGCTTGCCTGTCCCATTTTCTCTCTCGTTCTCTCCCTCCATCCGTTCCTCACTCCTGGTGCTACTTGGCATTCAGGGAATAAAGACATGAATAAGGTCTTTCCTTCCATATGGGAACAAAACCTCCAGGCCCAGTGAGTGACGTCTCTGAAGACTGCTGACCTCTGACTGCTGAAATCCACCGAGACTGGGATTCGCTAACGATCTCATGAGCCCCGGTACAGATAGAGGAGGACAGGCAGGAATTGAATCTTACTGAGTGCCTCCATTTATTTAGCCAGCCAATTTGTTCACTGATATCAAATCGGATGTTGTTGCATGTAAAAAAACAAAACATACAAGATCAGACTTTTTTTTTTTTTTCTGGTCATCTGATCTATAAATGCAGCATTGGCTTCTTTCGAAAACATTTGAAAAATCTTATCAAACCCTAAACTTTTGAATGGTAGTGTAAATCCAATTCTTCCCTTAAAGCCTTGTTTATGCTGTCGCCTGGCTCCCCAGCACGAGCCTCCACTGACTGCGCACGCTCCTCCCCAAACGGACGAGGCGTTTATACTTGACGTGCTCGCCGTTGTACTATTCTTTGAAACGACAGAGGGCAACTCGGAGTCATTATACTATAACCCATCAGGAAACAGCAGTGAGAAGATGTAGAAGAATGTACATAGGTGGCGATATTTATTTTCGTACACTTCACCATAAACCACACAACAAAAGAATCGTGTAAAACTCCGTAAACCTTGATATTATTACTTATAATATAATATTTATATAATATATTATAATATTTCCTAATTTCACTAAACATTTGTATTTAGTTTCGTGAACATTTTTGTATTAAACATGGATCTTTGTTTTCAATAAAAGGGCTTTTGTAGGCTCATTTTGTAAATATAAGCAACCAATTTGTACGTGCAATCTGGGTACCGGTGTGATGAGATGTCATGCTCGGCTAGATTCACCTAGAACTCCTGCAGAGTTCTAGAACTTCGGATGCGCGTGAAAAGTTTACAAAAATGCGCTGCACACCGCCACGCGAAATGGGGTCTTGCACACTCAACGCACACTACCGCCCACTCCGCGATGACGTCATTTTTGCCACGCGTTGAGTATAAAGAAGGCTTAATACTGGATTTGGGCATCATTGTTGCAATATAAAGGGTTGTCTGAAAGCATCATCACATGCAGCTTGGATAAAGTGTGAACTACTTGAATAATTAGAAGTGACAGCAAGTTTTCAATATAAACAAACATTCCATGTTCAATACAAGTGTTGGTTATTGTGGCATATTGGCTAATACATTGTGTTCTTCTGACTGGCTAAAGTCAGGAAAGAAATTTACAGGCACCGTACATGGTTTCAGTCCGAATTCTTGCGCTTAGAAACAGTTAGATGAAGCGTAACTGATCAAATGTAACAGGACATGAGACACGTTTTTAAAAGCTGAACAATTTTTTATTTAACTTGCCACATCATCTTAAAAATGCAACAGACATGGTTAGGCAATTAAATATCAGATGTACACACATTTTGAACGCAATTTTAAATATGATTGATCGTCATGTAACCTATATCTAAAACCTGTATTTGATTCTCATCAAAAATAATGATAAATCTTGAATTAAGACAAAATCATCACATGCACAGGAGTGCACAGGAATTCCTATGAGTAAATCATGCAAGAAGTTTTAGCAATACATATTTCACTGTTAATTTTTAGAAAAGCACCGCCCTCACATTTGCATGTCAAATCACCCATTGCAGTACACAGCCACGCAGACGGTTTTATTTAGTTATGAACCACATGAGAAGCCAAATGCTCCAATAGTAAGATGCAACTTTAATCCTTAACTGAATGCTACAGCATTTAAATAAGAAAAAAAATTATAAAATGAAAAACTAAATAATATAACTGATCATTATTACAAACAAAGTAAATAATAAAATATATATATATATAAATTATTGATAATTATTACAAACAACGTCTAATTTTCTGACAATTAAAGCAAAAGTAAAATACTCCGGCTGGGAATCACTGATAAAGTAATGTCTGGTGCTAGAATGGGATGTATGAAGTCAGACTGGGAAGAATGCTAAGACTGTGAGTATGTGCACATCTATAGGCACCAGTAAGCTGAAGCAGCACTCTGCTAGCTGAGTCAGGAAAAGGCATTCAAATCAAGTAAACACACAGTCACACCAAAACTCACAACACAGCAGCGCCCTGAAGCGAAACGTCTAACCGTGTTATTAATCGAACCATAACCTCATCCTCCTTCCAAGTACAGGAAACAATACACGCTTACAATACTCTCTCTCAAATATCCCTAAAAAAGCTCATTAACTACATAAAACAGGCCGAACTAGGTGAACCGCAGCGCCTGATTGGCTGCAAGCTCAGCAACTCATTAGAGCATGAAAGATGCACATTATAGCTGTGTCGAACTCTTCTCCTCTCAATCTCCATCTCATAACATGATCTGCTACAATAAAAAAAATTAACCTTGAACCGAGCAGGTCACTTACCAGATAATCGATCCCAAAAGATAGGACACACACAGGCAAATACACACTCAACTGTACACATGCACGTCTGGCTCGTAAAAATCTCATCAAGGCCGTGACGAAAGATTTTACAGTGATAATTACGTTATTGAAACACAGTCAATTGAACTAATAGAAGTCAATAAGACTGTGAAGAATGTCGAACACGCAAAAGGTCGATGACAACAGCTGCCCTTTCATGTCAATGTGAGACTAGCCCTGCGATATGACATAAAACAAAGACATCTGGAAGGGAAGCTAATCCAATATCGGCATTAAAAATCACATCTACTGAAGGGCTTTCTAAAAATACAGCATGGTTGACCCAAGGTGGCCATGAGGTCATGTACCATACTAGATTTTCGATGTATATTGTTGTCATTAACAGAGAAAAGGCCTCAAATCCCATGAATTGAATCTTGCAATTCCAGGACAACATGACCTGATCTGCATTTGTTACACTCTAAAATGAGAAAATAAAACCTAACAACAGTAAATCTCTCAAAGTTTGTTGATTTCTTTTACAGATTATAAAAATTTTATCTCTCGTTTTTTAGCAAACAAAAGCATGCCAAATCTACACTTTATTGAACATCTGTCAAACAGAACGATTCGCTAACTGAAACTACTAATCTAGCTCAATTTGACACCATTTAGGTGACCAAAAATGGATCCGGTGAGGTCTTTGATCACCCACAACCCTTTCCGACAAATACAGAGCTGTTATGTTTATTTAACGTGAGGAGAGCTGATGGAAGAGTTTAAGGGCTGCACCTGCGTCTCAAGGCAACACGAGTTCTCTCCTCATCTTTTTTAATTGCCGACAGCCATTTCCTGCCACCATAATCACACCCATAATTTCCTGCCCAAATGTCTCTAATTTACCAGGTCATAGGGGCTTCCAGAAAATGATAAAGCCTAACCTCTTATTTCAGTGGTAAAGGTTGGAGAAGGATGGGTGAAATTAAAAAAAAGAAGAAGAGAAAGAACCAGTGGGGGAAAAAGGGGGTCCACAGTGTCGCCAGTCAAAATTCCCCTAGGCTTCCTATTGAGACATAATTTTCGCTACAGTGGGAAGAAGGAATGCTGGGAGAGACACTAATCCGCTCCTCTTATCTGGCCTTCGGCTCTAGAGGACAACAGGTCAACCTTCTCACCCCCACCAAAAAAAAAAAAAAAAAAGCATGGAAACAACACATTGTCTGGGGTCTGGCCTATGGCTCTGGGGTCTTACCCAGCAGCAAGCACAGGTCATCAGATTGTGAACCATCAAGACAAAGTTAATCCTTTTGTCTCTCCATGTTCATCTCTAAATTGTGCTAGAGATTAATTCACACAATCAGACAAATAATCTGCTATTGCCTTTTGCCTCATGGGTCAATGGTGAGCATAATGGAGCATATACAATGAAGCAATAGACCACAAGAAGCATGCGAGATCAGATGCGCCTAAAACACCCTTAACCTTGGTAAGCCACTACAAACCAGAGTCTCAAATGGCTTATTGCTTTCACAAAAAGTGGCAAGAGCAGCCTGATTAAAAAACACATTAAAATAATGAAAACAATAATATATTTAAAATACCCCAAACAAGCATTTATTATTTTATTATATAATTTAAAAAAAAACTAACAACCAATCCTATAAATTGCAGGTCTTAACTTGCTTGATTTAGACTGGTTCTGGGCACTCATCAAGTGCCAGCTATGAACTGAAGATCAGCTTTGTCAGACTGATAGACCAATTTGACAATCTTTAAAGGAACACGCTGACTTTTTGGGACTTTATCTTATTTCACTGCATCCCCCAGAGTTAGATAAGTCCATACATACCATTCTCATCTCTGTGCATGCCATAACTCTGTCTGACGCACCCACCGCTAGCCTAGCACAAAGACTAGAGGTAAATGGCTCCAGCTAGCCTACTGCTCAATAAGTGACAAAATAACGCCAACATTTTCCTATTTACATGTTGTGATGTGTATAGTTACATCGTGTACTAAGACCGACGGAAAATGAAAAGTTGCTATAAGTTGTTCTAATATATTGATACAATATCTTAAAATATAATACTAAGAGGTATCTTCTGAGGCCTTCAAAGGTTAAACCTTTGTGCCACCCAAACAAACAAGAAGGGCTTAAAGGGGACCTTGCTGACATTTAGCTTGTTGACTAAAGCATATGTAACAGTCCACATTCCAAACCAATGTGAAACTGTCCGTTGATGGGATGAGAACAATAAGACAGAACAATAAAAAACCCTGGGGGCAGGGGCACCTTGACCTTAAGAATAAACCTGCCCATCTGTCCCTCCTGAAGCGGCTGGTAGGAGGTCAAAGGACATGTTGGACCAATCTCACCTTCACTAAACAAGGGGTTGCTTCGTTGTTACTTTAAAAGGTGAAATGTGCAATTTATGAACCACTAGTGGCGCCACACAAAACAGCTTTCTACAAGTAGTCCCACTATAAACGAGCAAAAATGTGTCCCACATTAAACCAACATATAAAATTATTTACACATAGTAAAAAACAGACTTTGCCTTTAAGTCTGAAAAAACATGGACAAATGTGAATACTAGAATGAGTTGAGTTATTACCTTCTTATACTAAACAGTTATGATTTATTAAAGGGCCATGAGGGTTTGCTGTGCGTGCAGAATAGCAGCACCACCATCTCCGCCGCAACAAACAACAGCTGTTTCTGCTACAAATAGCCTTGCTGATTATGACCAACATATGTAAATTACATCTAGCAATGTCATACTAAATCCTTATGGTATATATTTAGTAGTCAGATGAGAGACATAGCCGAGGCAGACTGTGGCCATAGCATAGGACTGCCTGAAACAGTAACAGTGAACTAAAGCTGCAACAATGCAGCCAGACAAAAACCTAAAATATATTTAAAGTGCAATTAGAGCAAAATGGACTCTAACATGAGGAGTCCTGAGGATTACATGCATTTAATCGTCCTTGTACACGCTTGACTAACAAACAACCCCACTGTCATGGGAATTACATATCCAGCCCTGGCAAGGAGCAAATGTAGGGCAAAAATAATAAAGCTTTCCACTCGACTTGCATCGCGGAGGTGCTGCTGTCTAGCGTACAATGCACTTAATCATTGCGCAAATATGCTTGAAGAAGCTAATGGCTAATGAGCAAAAACAATGATGCAAAATAAAGGAGACGGTTGCGCAATCCTTCGCCTCACAAACACATCACAAATGCTTCTACTCTCTGTGAAAAAGACAACTATTTAGCAGAATCCAACGCAAGCAGAATGAACGCAACTGCATGGAGCAGTCAAGACAAGCTAGTGACGTGGTGATTCACGGCTGTTGAAGGGTAAACATTGCAAAACAAAGACTTCACAGATACTGAGCAGTCTTTATCGCTTTCTTCGCTTTGGGACACACCTCCATGACAACCGACACAGGTACAACACAGCCACTGTTCTCAACACTTGGCAGGAGCTGTTAACCTTATGCAAGGCCTTATTGTGCACATAATTCATTTTTTTCAGCTCCCCGTCAGTCATCTGATTAGTCATACCATGTTTCTCCAGGTGGAAGCGAAGAAAGCAGAGAACCAATTAAAGGCTTGTTAAGAGGTGACATTCCTCAAATTTTCGCCCTGAAGGCTTGTGTGGCAATTCCCCCTACTTTATGAAATTAAAAAAAATTCTAATTTTGAAAGTGTTTTGCTCAGTCTGCTTGTGTTAATGAAAGGCTCAAGGTTTGATCTTTCCACCCATCCAACAGAGAGAAATGGGGAAATTAATGACTTTGAACACTTCACGCAAATACGCCTGTCCCCATTTGAAGTCCCTCTTTGTGGTAGCACCCTCCAAAGAGTCCACTTAGCAAGCGCAAGAGAGTCATATTAGTCCCGCTGAGAGAGAGAGAGAGAGAGAGAGAGAGAGAGAGAGAGAGAGAGAGAGAGAGAGAGAGAGAGAGAGAGAGAGAGAGAGAGAGAGAGAGAGAGAGAGAGAGAGAGAGAGAGAGAGAGAGAATCTCCCCCCTCTCACAATGAGCGTAGATGCTTGAATGAGATATGGTTCAGCCAAAGTAGAACTGAGGAAATCTATCTGCTGATATTTCAATCCTCGTCTCCAACTCGAAACAAAGCCCTGCACAGAAACAAACGACGCAGAGCCCAATGCAGACTCCAGTGCTCTAGTTTTTCATAGCAGTTGCCATTTTAAATATTGAGCAGCTTGTCATCTGAGGTTAGGCTCATGAAGCAGGTGGAAAGGAAGAGTCAAGATCCCAAAGGATGGTGGAAATGTACGAGCCTGAGCTAAAGGGTTTGAAATTAAACTATTGTAAATCAGGAAAAGGCATTTGGTGGGGTTGAGACCCAACTGGATGAATGGAAGTGAGTGTTACAGTGTCAGGTGTAGAGGCAGATGGCTCTGTGCATCTGATAGGGTTTGCCAGCAGCCTTGCTCTCTTTCCCATGGGCCTTTGCATTAGGCAGAAAAGAGGGAACAGTCCAAGATGGATGGGTTATTATGAGGCTGGGGATGCAAGTTATTAAAATATGATATAGAGATGTTATATATGAACACTTGCCTTGCATGAATATAAATTACTCACCCTCATATCATAAACCTGTATGACTTTCTTTCTTTTATGAAACACAAAAGAAGATATTTTGAAGAATGTTTCAACTGTTTTGGTCTATACAATGAATGTCAAAAGGGTCTAAGGGTGCTTTCACACCTGCCTCATTTAGTTCGGTTGAATCGTACTAGAGTTTGTTTTCCCCTTTGGTGCGGTTCGTTTGGTCAGGTGTGAAAGCAGCAATCGCACTCGGGTGCGCACCAAAAGCGGACCAAACAAGCGTACCGAGACCACCTCTTCAAGGAGGTCTCGGTACGCTTGTTTGGTCCGCTTTTGGTGTGCACCCGAGTGCGATCAAAACGAACTCTGATCGGTTTGTTTGTGGTGAGAACATGATCCAACCTCGAACAGACCCAACTGCAAAAAGTACTGATCATTTTTGGACTAAACCAGCTGCCGCAGTCAGCAGCGCTGTACATTATGTGTTGAGGAATTGTTAGTTGACACTTTAGCATGTCAGCTCGCGGACAAAGTTGGAGTAGTGAGGAGGTGCGGAGCCTCATAGAAATTTGGTTTGATGACCATATTAGGTCCCAACTTTCGAAAACTCACAAGAACAGCGCAATCTTTGCTTGAAGTGATGAGCGATGCACGCTCCGTTTGCAGTGCATTAAAACGTTGTTTTCAAGCCGCATCTGCGCTTCATTATAGAAATGTATTGTTTGCATATTGTGGTATATACAAACAATGTAATAGATTATGGCCAGGGACAAAACCAGCCTGCGCAGTTGCAGTTTACGAAATACGCCATGGCCAATGAGTGATGTGGATGTTGTCATGTGACTGCTTTTTGGTGAAACTGGTTCGGACCAAAGCAATCAGTGTGGTGTGAAAAGGAACCAAAAAAGCTGAACCGAACTAGAGATGTGACCATAGAGGTTTGTAATGACATGAGGTTGAGTAATTTTTTTGGGTGAACTATGGAGAGACTGTTAGATTAGGCAAATAGAACACAGAAGAGCAATATATGGATGTAAAATGAATCAGAAGTAATTTGGTAATATAATTACGGAACCATTAAGGTTTCCAGTACAAGATTTGGCCTTCCTTCAAATTGCCACAACTCATATAGCAGGCTGTTCCCTCTGTCTCCATGTCAATGGTTTTAAACATTTCTGCTAAAGTCACATGACTGCAATACAACACCTATAGCCTGACCTTTAAGTTCCAAGATAACATCCATGCTTCACACCAAACCCTGAAATGAAACAACAGAAACAAAACAAACCAATGATCAAGCTTGTTTTTCTAGTCTACTAGCCACACAATGTTTTGGATTCAGAAATCCAGGGTGCTAAGGCCAGGTGATTCTGCTAGGAACGTCAGGAAAGTCACTCAAGCATAAGTGAGAAGGGAAGTCTGAGTTGGCGTGAGCTCTTTAGGGTTGTCTAGCACAATAAGGATGAAATGGTTTACTCTTTATCGACCTGAAAACCGAATCCCCTAACCTCGAGGCTGCGGAAGCGTCATAGGAAGACACTCCATTGTGTCGACACCTTCTAAAAGAGCCATGAAAGAGAATGGGAGGAGGAAGAAAAAAAAAAACTGCAAACTCAATGACTGTCTAAAAGGAAACCTTTTCTTGCAACAAAAGCCTCCATTGGGACAAGAAAATTAAAACTACATACGTCAGAAAGAATAAACAAAGCCCTATCTACAAAAAAGTCAGGAAAACACTAACAAATGTTGCCCTAAATGTCCTCACGATATGGTAGCCTTGGTAGAAAGCACATATGGAAAGTTTTAAAATTGACATTAGCAGTTGGCAACCACTGCTGAGCATACAGCTGACTACATTAAACCAATTATATTGTTCATCTTAACAAGAGGATTTCGGGTCATGCAGGGTACTGGAAGAGTGCCAGAGATTGTGGATGGAAGGTAGAGTCGGTTTTCCCATTCAAGACGTCACTTTCTTGCTCACAAAGGTGCATGAGCAAACACACAATAAAAATGGAGTATCCAAGGTCACTTTCAGCCAAACTGAAGTACCGTTGATGGAGTGGTGCAGTGATCCTTTCCTGTACCCATGCAGGGAAGCTGAGAAAGGTCTGGCTATTGATTCCTCGGGCAACAGATGGCCATAGCTAATCCCTGTCTGTGTCCATGCATTCTCCCGATGCTATCCATCGGTATATTTTTTTAAATCACCCAGTACAATACCACCAGCAAATTAACAATGTATCCTTTGTTATCATCTTCTGAGATGCCACTTCAAATGCTTTCATGGTCTCCAGCTGATGTGCCCAATCATTTTTTTCCCTTCTGAGAACATAATCTTACAACAAATCAATGAACAAACAGGCTCTTGCATGGATGTGAGTGACTATTTTAGGAGTTTACAGACAGGCAAACAGATTAGGGAACTAGAGCATCCGATTGGAGTCTCGAGATAATAAAATACTTCCTTTCTGAGAGAAGCAAAAGACAAATTCTTTCAGAAAGAGGTCACACTTAGGGCAGGGACTGTTTAGTCTTCGAATTAAGCCATTTGAATCTTGTTCCCTGAGGTGTTCTCAATTTCTGACCTTGATTTGGTAAACTTGAAACACGTCCGAACTTATTTCCTTTCCATTATCTGTGAATTATGCAAATATGCACATAATCTGGGCACTCAAATATGCTCTGATTGTTTACCATCCCTTGGGAACCAGAGTTGCACAGAGGAAATAGCCCATGCTGAGGAGTCTTCCCATGGAGCCAGACACACAAACATACACAATCACCCACACCGGACTCACATGTCGCCTATGAACAATGAAAAGGGGGAGGAGTCTTCAGATTTGGTTTGCTAGGGTCAATGGGGTCTCCCAAGAATTAGATAACTCAATCAACAGTCAATCGAGGGCTAGCTCAAACTCAGCTGCATCTAATATAATTTCCCTAAATCGCATTGCACTAAACCATTTGAAAAACATCTGCTGATCCTTCTCTAAGATCTTGAGGTTGGTCAAAGGCCTAAGGGACGAGACCAGAGAGTTGAAGAAAAGACTGGAGACTTAATTAGCCTGACCACACTATGTCAGGAAAGCCGAAAAGTCCCACAGGGTTCACATGAAGAGTCCCTCAGTGCTGACAGGTGCCCGCCATGACACAGAGAGAGGGGAAATTAATCCTCTAACAAAAACAAATCGCCCTCAGGCCTGTTTTCTGTCAGGGGTAGCGACACAAAGACCATTGATTTGAACTCTCCGAGCGCCCAGAAAGTGTTTTTGACGGGTTCCCTGCTGTCAGACATTCGGGGTGTTTGACTTCTAATCC
Organism: Romanogobio albipinnatus; assembly: GCA_023566225.1. Taxonomy (NCBI): domain Eukaryota; kingdom Metazoa; phylum Chordata; class Actinopteri; order Cypriniformes; family Gobionidae; genus Romanogobio; species Romanogobio albipinnatus. The sequence goes on from CM042254.1 coordinate 12,506,505, forward strand.
ACCCTGAGGGGGTTTCAAATAACCGCAATAAGCAGCATGACTATTCATTCAGCAGTTTAAAGCAGTACATCACAATTTAAGTGAGAATGCGAACATTTCACAGAAACAGCACAGCGTTCTTATAGCTGAAACCAACAGGACAGATGTGTTTCTTCGTTGGCCCAGAGCCCTGCTCTCAAGAGAAGTGTTTCTGACTCAATTTAGCTAGGCTGAACATAATTACATTGGAGTTTTGATAATTAAATTAACAATAAAATATATGGCAGCTCATGAGATGAGCATTCACAGCCATCTGCATCTCATTTGACATGCAGCAAGACATTTGGGCGGATATCTGTAGTCTCCATTTGATGAAGACATTTCATTTACATGCCACTCAGATTCTAACAGATGAGAACAAAGTATTTGCCTGAATTTGAATAATGGATGCACCTAAAACAAAGACAGCGGAGCTACAAAGGGTTTCAGCCTGCAAAGCACACAAACCCCTCCAATTTGGGCATCAAAAACTCCGAACCCAGGAGAGAGAATAAAACCGCAGATTTACTGGGTAGACTGCCAAGATGTTCGAAGCAACAGCTGGCTGCCAAGGTTACTGCTGAAGGAACAACAAAAAAAACTATTTCTCTTTAAAGCGTTACAAATTAAGCGAGACTAATCCATTTCGGACCGTTGCAGGGCTTTCGACACCATTGAATAATGAGTACTTTCGGATGATCTCTCTTAGGATGAAGACCAGTGACAGAATGAGCATTAACGCTATTAGATTGAAGATAATCATTTGTAATTAAATGCTAGACTGATTTCCTATTAACAAACACAAAACTCATTTGTTTCAAATGTAAAACTTATAGGATCAGTTGCTAGCCAGTTTGAGAAAATGATAAGATCTTTGAGACTGCAAGGCCATGAAGGAATAGTTCTCACAAAAGAGATCACCCCTCATGTGGTTCCAAACCAAACTTACTTTCTTCAATGGGACACAAAAGGAGATATTTTGAAGAATGTCTATGACAATCAATGACAGCACAATGAAGAGCACAAAAATCAAATCACCATAAAATTAACATAAAAATAGTCTGCGCTATTTTCCAAGCCGTTTAAAGCCCTACGATACCTTTGTGCAAGGAAATAACTAAATAATTATTCTAAAAGTCTTTCACTGAAGATTGTGACATCTGCCCTACACTCTTAAAAAAAAAAAGGTTCTTGGCTCGTAATCATAGGGGAACCTTTTTTAGTGCTATATAGCACCAATTTTGGTGCTTCAGTGGTTCTTCAGCGGTTCTTCAGAGGTTCTTCACCGGTTCTTTGACTAAGGTGCTATATAGCACCGCTAACTAAGGTGCTATATAGCACCGCTACCATATACATAACATGTTAAGATATGGTAGCACCAAAAGTGGTTCCTCTATGATTACGATGAAGAACCATTTTTGGTGCCATATAGAACCTTTTTTTTTAGAGTGTATATAGCACCTCTGAAGAACCGCTGAAGCACCAAAATTGGTGCTATATAGCACTAAAAAAGGTTCCCCTATGATTACGAGCCAATAACCTTTTTTGGTGCCATATAGAACCTTTTTTTTTTTAGAGTGTAGCACTTCTTTGCGATTTTATGGGAGACATAGCCATCTTTTTTTCTTTAATTAATTTGCAGGTTCCACACTTTGAACCATAGACAGTTTGCTAACTGTTTTTATGAAACTGAGTATTCTGTCATCCTACTGATCTGACACACTTTATGCTAACTAGTAGCATATTCGGACACGGGAAATGATTCGTTCACGAATCAGACTAATCCGATTCTGGAGTTCAATTCATTGACTGAACAATTCCGTAGCAGCGTTAAACTGAAGTGAATGGGATGGAGAGTGGATGGCGACTTAAATTTCGGCCTGTTCCTCACGCAGAGCTCACATGGCGTCAAAACTTGGACTATAGGCTATATATAACGATTGATGGATTACCTTTGTATTTCACGGAAGAAAGTCATAAGGGTTTAAAACGAAATTAATTGAGTAAATTAAGACCATTTTATTTCTGGGTGAACTGTCGATGTAACAAGTTTTAAAGTGAAAAGAAAACGACAAAGAGAATAAATATCGAACATTTTCACACAAATGTCAGATGTACAACAACTGGAGTGCAAACAAATGCGTTGTCAAAGTATTGTAGGATGTTTTGTTGTTATTACCTCCCCCTGGTCCCAAACACTGGATTGAATAATGCTACTAAACTGCCCGCTGTTAATGTGCAACAGCAACGGCACATATATTACAACCCAAAATTGTCCTCATCTAAAACGAAGAAATTTAATATTTCCCGCTGCTTTCCTAAAAAGCATCTATTGTTAAAACCAAAAACACACGCGCGCTGTGGAGCCGGATGGATCTGTATGGACAAAACCCGAGTTCACCTTTAAGAAAAAGTTTCTTTCGGAACAAGTTCAAATACAGGAGGCAGAATCAATTGTTAGGCATCTTACCTCGCCAAGCACGAGACGGCAATCCCATTGTATGTGAAAATTCTACAACGCAACGATTCCTTGTGTCAACACACGCGTTATTTCCCAAAGAGACGCGCCTTCCACAATAGAAGCGCAACAACTCAACAGATCTCAGGACACAGCGAGCGGCTGACTGACAGCCCCACAGGCACAAAGCCCGCCTCTTCTACGCGCTGATTCGCCGTGGCGTAGACATAACTCCTCCTCCTGTGATAGAGGATTATAATTTGCTATCTGGCCTGTCAATCTCGTCCTTTGATATTAAAGGGGCTGTTTAGAACGATGTTGTGAGACTCATTTATGTAGCCTCGTGTTGAGTAAATTGCATCTACCATGCAAATAAGCCAATTAAATAATATTTTTAGGGATGATAAATAAAGTTCTATATATCTCCACTTTTTAAATTACATTTTTAATGAATGTATTTGTAAATTAACAATCATTTATTCCATGAAATTGCCTCAGATTAACAAACCCATTGTATTTACAATCACATTATGCATACTAGATAGCAATTAATAGTGAGGGGATGACTTTGAATACACAAGCAAATCGTTTGACTTGGTCACACTACATCCTGGTGGTCATTTTAAAAACTTTTTCTGATGTGAAGGAGACATTTTCCCTCCTCAGAGCTGTTTATCACCCATTAAAAACACACTTAGAGTTATAAATAATTGTAATGAGGATTTGCTTAAATGTATTTTTTGCCTAGAGGCAACATTTTGCAACAATAGGCCTATAAATGAATACGGTGGAAATGGACAGAATTAATTTGGAGTTATTCATTATTAAATATCACCCTACAGTATTTACTTGACATCTAAGTTGAATAGCCAGTAAAGTTAAAAAATGTCATGTCTAACAATAAGTATAAAGCCGGCTGTGTAGTATAATGAAATTGTTACATTTTCCTTTTACTTTTATGACATCAACATATTGTATAGTAACTCAATTGATCAGTAAATATTTACACAAAAACCTGTCTATGATGAATTTGATTCATCATAGGCAGCATACCTAAGAAGACACTCCCACATTTTTCAAAATGTATTTGAATCAAGCTTTTGTAGGCGAATGCATGCAAGAGTGGGTTAATTTGCCATAATTTGAATTCTCATCACATTTAAGCCTCATATTATTAGTATGAATAATCTTACACACACTAGTAAAATGTCGTTATTTTTAGATCTGATGGGAGCTACCCTGTGTGTCATCTTATATCTTGACGAGGGTTGTGTTTCCAAGACTGTAAAGTACTTTTACAGTGACCTAAATGTATTACATGTTTTATTTACTTTGGCTTGAATCAATCAGCATATAAATCACACTGACTGGTTTCAGTTTTATTTTGTGCAAAATAGTGAACAATGTAAGTGTGAGAATAACAAAACACCACCTTACGGCCACACAAACACCTTAATAATCCCTTCAATGGCATATATGATCCATGATAGTGATTTACAAACTGTTTTCTCAGATGTACATTACAATAGAGTCTGGTTATAAAGGAGAGTATCATTCATATGCAAGTCTTTTCTCATGACAGTCTTGTTATTATTTCCTCAGTGAATCAGCAGCATGATGTCTCTGGGCCTAATGATTCTGTTGTTAGCTAAATGGGTGTGCACAGAGGTGCCTTTTTATTGTACATGGGTTGACCCTTCCACTGTGCATACCTAATGCTACATAAGCAGGACAAGGGCTCCACCTGGAGTTAGGCAATGGTAATTTCAAGCTTCTATTGTGTGTCTTCATTGTTGTCTATAGATCTTGGATCAACCTTCAGAATGACAGTTTTGCATTAAATTTACTATGTTGATATAGAGAAGAATACAACTGAAATATAATAATACACCATAGTAAATGCACAGCAGATAAATAGTGAGATGTCCAAAACGATCCCATCCATGAAATAATCCATCTTGCCAATGATGTGACGGGGTTACATGGCCAAAATAACCATCTCATCCATGGAGTGGGTGTGCTACCTGTCCCATGCTGGTTTTAATTGGTAGCCCTGCAATTAAAAAAAGCAATTAACCTGCCATTAAAAAAGGGAACATAATTGTTCATTTGTTTTTCATTATAAATCTGCATGTGTCATATCATATCATACTCGTTCATATACTTAATTTTAAGCTAATTTTAAGTCTAAAGGGAAATACTTGCCTAATTTTGAAAGCTGTGTTTAGGGCCCAACACAGCTGTCAAACATGGCGATCAATTTCCCTGTTGTCCCCATGAGATATTGTCATTATTGCAGCCTGGAGTATTAGTCAATGTAATAAAGGCCACATCATTTCATGATTAATAACAAAAAATATCTAATGCAATTACAGACACTGACTTTTTCTTTCTCTTCATTCAGAATTGTAGGTGTCCCACCAATAAAATGTATACAATTCCAGTAGCTCTTTATACATAGCCTGTACTTATCCATTGCAAATTCACATTATTAAAATTATGGTTCATAGCAATTGCTCAATAAAAAGTAAAAATGTAAAAAAAAAAGTAAAAATAATCTGAACATGCCCAACAGATGGAGCTATTTGCTAATCACATCACACTTTGGCAGGTCACATTGTCTGGCCACTAATATGTTTTTTTATTAATTTTTTTATTATGGAATTCAATTTACAACTGGCCACTTAAATGAAAAAAGGCACGAGTTAACCATATGACGACATGTCACTGTCTCCAAAGATCAGCACTACTCAATTGTCTCGTATTTTATAAAATAATTTTCAGTGATGACCAATTAATAGACGATTTATTTCTGTGATGGCAAACCTGAATTTTCAGCATTACTCCAGTCTTCAGTGTCACATGATCCGTCAGAAACCATTCTAATATGCTGATTTGGTCTATTATTCTATTATTATCCATGTTGAAAACAGTTGTGCTGCTTAATATTGTAGTGGAAACTGTGATAGATCTTAAGGATGTTTTAATGAACAGAAAATTCAAAAGGAAAAATTTTTAATATTTTGTAACACTGTAAATGTAATTTCTGGTCAATTTAATATGCCGTTGCTTCTGTAAAAAACAAAACAAAAAAAGAAATACCTTTGAACTATATTCTATATAGGCATTATATTGGTGCAAAATGCAGTTTAAAAAAATGACAAAATATATGACTAATTCAATATCAGTCAAAAGAGTAGTTTGCTTTAAAACTAACACTACCCCATGATTTACTCACCCTCAAGCCATTCTAGGTATATATGACGTTTATAATGGCATTTTATAAAAGCCTTCTGAAGCGTAAGCTTAAGCGTTTTTTAAAAGCCTTTTTTCTTTGTAAGAAAAAAATATCCATATTTAAAATTTTATAAAGTAAAACTTTCGTGTTCAACTTATGAAGAAAGTGTAAAACGCCTCTCGCAGTTCAAAACACTTAAGCTGTAGGAAGCATGAAGTGCTCTAAAACTTTCTGGTATACGGCTGCATTGACCTTGGACCTCAGAAAACACAGCGGACCAACACCAGCAGATGACATGGCACCCCAAACCATCACTGACTGTGGAAACTTTACACTGGACCTCAAGCAAAGTGGATTGTGTGCCTCTCCTCTCTTCCTCCAAACTCTGGGACCCTGATTTCCAAAGGAAATGCAAAATTTACTTTCATCAGAGAACATAACTTTGGACCACTTTTTTTCCTTTTTGTCTTTAGCACAGACGAGACGCTTCTGATGCTGTCTGTTGTTCAAGAGTGGCTTGGCACAAGGAATGACAGCTGAAACATGTCTTGCATACGACTGTGCGTAGTGGTTCTTGAAACACTGACTCCAGCTCCAGTCCACTCTTTGTGAATCTTCCCCACATTTTTTAATGGGTTTTATTTCACAATCCTCTCCAGGGTGCGGTTATCCCTATTGCTTGTACACTTTTTTCTACCACATCTTTTCCTTCCCTTCGCCTCTCTATTAATGTGCTTGGACACAGAGCTCTGTGAACAGCCAGCCTTTTTTGCAATGACCTTTTGTGTCTTGCCCTCCTTGTGCAAGGTGTCAGTTGTTGTCTTTTGGACAACTGTCAAGTCAGCAGTCTTCCCCATGATTGTGTAGCCTACAGAACTAGACTGAGAGACCATTTAAAGGCCTTTGCAGGTGTTTTGAGTTCATTAGCTGATTAGAGTGTGGCACCAGGTGTCTTCAATATTGAACCTTTTCACAATATTCTCATTTTCTGAGACACTGAATTTGGGATTTTCCTTAGTTGTCTGTTATAATCATCAAAATTAAAAGAAATAAACGTTTGAAATATATCAGTCTGTGTGTAATGAATGAATATAATATGCAAGTTTCACTTTTTGAATGGAATTAGTGAAATAAATCAACATTTTGATGATATTCTAATTATATGACCAGCACCTGTATGTATTTTACTTTATAATGTTTTAAATATGAACGTTTGATTTGCCTCAGAAGGCCTTCATTAACCCCCCGGAGAGTAGGCGTTTATGAGGGATGGATGCACTTCTTTTGTGCTTCAAACTCAATAGACCCCGTCACTGCCATTAAGCTTGGAAGAGACAGGATATTTATTAATATAACTCTGATTGTATTAATCAGAAAGAAGTACTAAGTCTCCTAGGATTTCTTGAGAATGAGTAAATCATGGGGTGATTTTCATTTTAAAGTAAACTAGTCCTTTAACCTTTATTGTAAGAATCCTCTTCTACCGGTTTCTTCATCTGTATTTCTTTCCACAACACAGTTTAAAGTGAGATTACTAACTCTTCCTCTCCAGATATCTTCCAGTTCCTCTTCCTCCTGCTGGAACAGCCAGTGCCCTGGCTGAAGAAGCTCCTCCGTCCTGATGTCTGGTTTCTCAGTACTGTCATCTCTGGTCTCTTTCACTGTATCACTGAAACACACTGCACAGTCTCTCACACCACAGTTTATGATACGGCTGCTCTTATGGGAGCCTTGGCCATTAGGGAACACATTTTCTGAGGAGTTTATCTTCATGTGTTTGGACGTGTAGTACAAGTGGCCATCCAGATCTTTTATTTTGGTGTGAACACTAAAGCAACTGTGACCACAGGATGAAGAATGACATAGAGGCCTGCTCTGACTGTCCGACGGGGAACTATTGACCACTGGAGGAGAGGTTTTGTGAAAGCTGGAGGAATCATTATTGGGTCCTTCATATTCAACCAATGTGAAATCCCTCAAGACAGGTTCTGTGCTTTCATAAACTTGGTTCAATTTGGTTAAGTGGGTCTCAACCTCAGGTTCTTCTGTATCTTCAAGATCTTCCGTATCTACCAGGTTTATTTCAGTTTGTCTCATATGAATCACTGGTTCCACCTCCAGTTCTAATTGTGGAGTTTGAGTTGAGGGTAATGTTTGGTTGTTTGAGTCATAAATCTGTATAGGTTCAATCTCCTCTTTATTTTCCATGTCCAAGACACTGTTGTGAAAGCGCTTGGGAAGACTAAAGCTAAGAGTGGATCCTAGAGACAAGTAAGAGCAGATGTTTTTAACTGCTCCGCTTGAAGTCTTGACAGCATTAGGCAAATTGACTTCTGGAAAAGGATTGGATTTGTTATCAATGACAGAATCCACAGGTAACATGTTTTTTGTAATGAAAACCTGAAGATTGGAGTTTGAAGGACTTTCTTTCACTCTCCGGTCTCCTTCTGGCCAAGTGTTACACCTCCGCCTGAAAATGCTTGAAGATTTGCCAGACCTTTCCAATCTTACATCGCCAAGCGTAGAGTTTCTTCTCTGCTCATCCTCCTTACTTCTGATCGGCTCTTTCATCTTGAACACAGAACCTGCCTTGAATCTGTTGTGATTGTAAACCATTCTTCCTTCAGCTGTGACATTTTGCGAGAACGAGGAGGGCGATTGAACTGAGGAGGAACGTGTCATGTCCTGCCCTTCTGCATGTGGTGGGGATACGACCTCCAAGACACGTCCTGTAGATCTGTAACTATCCGAGACGTGTAAATACGTGAACACCTGCCATTGAAAGATGAATGCAGAACTTTAGATTAGCTGAGATGCAACTTACAATCTCATAAAAACAAACCCACGGCCAGTTGTAATGGCCCACAAGCATTCTGTAAATTGAAAATCGCATGGCTCTTGAATGCATACACACACAGCTGTGATGGCAATAGCTGAAGCATGACTAATATGATTGCATGCCAAGTTAATAAATCCTATATGGCATGTGCAGGCTTCACAGCGCATTATTACAATACACACCACCAGGAGGCTTTTCAAAGCCACGCCATGGAAACTTAATCATGAGGTCATTGTTTTACCACATGGGACAGGATGTACAGAGCCGGGAGAATAATAAGCACATGCATGTCTGGTTTGTGTGCAAGCTTTGAGCTCAGTTTGGAATGTGTCTGAAGTTAACAACACTTACTAACACACTAACTCTTACTTACTCTATGAGTGACTTCAGCTGCCACTTCATGCCGCAGGTGGTCGTCGCTTTGGTTTTGGTTTGTTTCTAGATTGTTGTGTGCCACATTTTGCGTCACGTATTGCTTGTAGCTTGGTGACTGAGGGTTTTGTGCTTGATGTATGACTGATATCTCTGATAGTTTTTGCACCTGAACAGTGTCTGGTGATAATTGCAGATTAGATTGGTTGATGGACTGCATATTCTCTGTTAAGTGGTTGCAAAAAGATGATTCAATGTCACACGAGGACAAAAGGCTGGAAACTTTCTGTTTGCTTAGTGACTGGACGGGTTCTCCATGGTTTTTGTTTTGCAATTGTCCAAGATTCCAACAAGATGAATTTTGTTCGGTCTCTTTACTCATGACTGATTCATTTGGCCATTTCACCTGAAGCATATCATGTGGCTTTTGCATTTGCATTGAGTTTTTGTCTTGTGATTGATGTCTGTCCGCCTGAATGCTGCTTGATGACTCTTCGTGTATTTCAACATTGTTGGGTGACCATTGTTTTGTCACTTGGTTGATGCCAGAAGACTGTTCATCAAAGGTCAAAATGAGACAGATGCTAGAGCCTAGCGATGTTTTTGAAAGGCAGGACTCCTGACTAACAACACTGGACACATCATGTCTCTCTCTCTGTTGCTCGAAGTTATTTTGAGATGACTGTGTTTCAGTAGCACCTCCTTTGACCGCTCCATTAATGATGCACAGACTATCAGAAGGATTTTTGAAAGGCATAGCCTACGCAAGGAAAAAATAAGTTAAAGAAAAACACAAAAATTATAGCATTTTGATTATTATAAATTAAAATGTATTATTTTTTCATTATTTGAAATTATGACTTTTTCTAAAATGACATTTTGCTGTGATGAAAAAAAAACTATTTATTATCTATTTATTCAACATAACGTTAGCCTCATAGCATAATTGCCTAAGTCTTTTTTTGGCCAAATATGATCTGGGCAATTATGCTATGAGGCTAACGATAAGTGTGTTTCATATCTCACTTTTTCCTCTCAAATAATAAGGTAATTCAAGCTTCTTCTTTTTTTAATTTAATAAACATTTTGTGTATTAAGCAAGATAATATGCAGTCAGATGGCCATTATTGCTAAATGGATCCCTTCAGGGTGATACAAGGGGTTGGGTTTTGGGATTTTCCCTGATTGGGTTTATTTTACCATAATAATCACAGGACTGTAGTGTATATTATCCCTTACATATTTTAAATGATAAATGATTTTAAAAAAATCTAGAAACCTGCTGTTGAACAGGATCATTTGTTGACTCTGGTCGCCCATCCTTGTTTCTTTTAAGCTGCTCTCTTTGAGTGTGCCAGTTCACCTGGATCCATCCCAGCATGCTTTGCAACTCATCTGTTCTCTCCTTGATCTAGAGATTATCATCAAGAAAACATCACCATAACTAACATTCTGCAGATGGACGCCACGTATTTAGACAGTTGACATCGCTTTTAGATGACCATGTGGCAATGGTGAGTAAATCAATCACACACTCACAATGTCTTTAAACTGACTCTCATGTTGCATAAGTTCTTGACCAGCTGCAGCCAGTTTGCTAAACTCATCCAGCTTTGTTTCAATGCAGTGATCAATCTCTGCAATTTCACTCTCTCTCCAGGCAAAGCTGCCAGCAAGGATACAGGATCTGGTGTTCTCTGTCCACGTACTACAGGACACATGAAGAGAGACCGTATCAAATTATCAGTTCAGTCCTATAATATAATATAACAATACCACATATGGGAAAGTATTTCCTGCTTAAGTTGTTGACATTAAACATGAAATATTTACAATGTATAATGATCAAAAAGACGTTCTTTCTTACATCATGGCAAGATAGTTTTCAAAGTAGTCCTGAATCTGGTGAAACTTCTCCAGACGGCCTCTGTTCTCAGCCATGTTGCGGCCTACTTCCTCCCAAGCCTGCAGGATCGCCTGAACTTCTTCCCTGAGAGGGTCTCTCTCCTCTGGGGAAGAAACCTGTAGCAGACTGGCTAGTCTCTCCATCTCTCTCACCTCAGACTTAATGATATTATAATGAGCCTTTGTGCGACAAAATTTTTATAAATTAGACTGACAACCTGATTAAAAGTTAGACATTCATAACTTAAAGCTCATTCAATCCATTCCAGGGTGCATTGGGAAAAATTATAACTAACAAATCCCTTATAATTAGCCTATAAATAATTTAATACTGTTTAATCTTAGCAAGCTGGGCCCATCTTTAATGACTGCAGGCCAAGGTTAAATGGATAGTTCATCCAAAAATGAAAATTTTGTCATTATATAAGTTGTTCCAAACCTGTATGAGTTTCTTTCTTTTGTTGAACACAAAATAAGATATTTTGAAGAATGTTGGTAACCAGACAGTTGACGGTAGCAAATAGTAGGAGAAAAAATACTATGGAAGTCAATGGCTACCGTCAACTGTGTTTGGAGGGTGATTAAATGATGACACAATTTTCATTTTTGGATGAACTATCCCTTTAATGAACATCTATTTACATTCAATTAGTACATTTCTTTTTTTCATTATCTGACCTCTAGGTCATCCTGCTGCTCCTGTAGCCCTTCCAGACCACTGAGGTCAGAGTCACAAAGCACAGCCATATCTGTTTCTATGTCCAGGAGGTCCATACTGAGCTCAGCACAGCGGCAGAGGTGCTGGTTTATCCGCAGTGTTAGATTAGATAGCTGAGGAGAGATAAATCTGCTCTTAATTGATATATGATTGACTATGAAAAAAAAACAGTTAGCAGTAGCCACAACAAGTATTTGGACACTGACTTTAAATGTCAGAATGTCATAATGGCAATTCCTAAAATATCAACCAATTGGCATCTGTAAACCAATGATGCTAGACCTTTTCTCTGCATTAACTTTACTTTTCTTATCCATTATTACTATTAGTAGTAGTAGTTGTAGTAGTAGTATTTTAACCAATTATTCCCAAAGTAACTACTAATAGTTACTATAATATATAATAATTGGACCATAATTATATAATAATTTTTAGATTTTACATTTGCCATACTGTAATAGATAATTTGGGGAAAATGTAAAATTTCTGGAAAAATTATTAGCAGTGTGATGCAAATGAGTGAAATATTGTGCATGTTATTAATTTATATGTATCTTTAATATCAGATTGATGTTGGACATCACTTTGTGAAACAAGTCCTTATTTTACCGAGCTTTGTAGTTCATCAGTGGTCTGGTCCTGTTTCTGTGATCTTTCTTGGTCACTTTGATGACTCAGTAGATCCAGTGACATTTCTGCATCCTCAGCCATTTCTTGCCTATGCAGTGGTCCAGAAACATTCTAAAGCAGATTCACAATGTTATAATTGGTCCTGTACTCATCTAAAATCATACACAGAAACACTGTGTTATGAATATAAAATCGAGTATTCTACTTTGTATTTAATGTTCCTGTTTTGGAATAATTACACTTAAAACTACTGTATAATAGAGGTTTTATACTGTATATGATGTTTGGTTTACCTGACTCTTTTTGTGATACCCGCTGGGATCCAGAAGTTCAAGGAACTTTTCAAGCATTCCTGAACTGCCGCCTTCTACATTTTCCGGGAGATAGTTTGAAAGTGTGAGTTCTGATACCATCTGTGCAGCTTTATCTCCGGTTTGTTCTTTTTCCGTTGGTTCAGTCTCATTGTTCTCTCCGTATTTCGTCTGCAGAGCATCCCAAAGGACCTCCACCTGGCTTAGGAGCTCCTCTATTTTGCGGTCTTGTCTTTGCTTCGAGCAGTCATGCTCTTCATTCTTTATTAAATTTCCAAAAGGAGATGAAAAGAGATAAGTGAGATCATTTATATATCAATTTAGTGCATTGTTATGAAAAAAATCTTAAAATAGTATTACCATTCCAGTGGATGTCGTCGACTCTTTCACCAGCTTATTGGGTATGAAACATTCTTGAGAGGAAACAGAGGTTGTTTGAGCCATCTGGCCGATACAGCTGGGAAAGCATTAACCGTTAATCAAACTTTTACTCAACAACTGCATCTTGAAATCCATTGTATGAACATCACACAATTACGGATCATTTACTTCATCAGTCATCCACATATTAATTGTGAAATAAAAAACTAATTGCACCTCTTCCTGTCCTGTTTTTCAGAGATATTGTCCAGCTTGGAACAGCTGCTCTCTGACAGTGAGCCTCGACTCCCTGCAGAACATTCCTCAACTGGACTCCACATCCTATGGGCCCACAGACCTTGAGAGCACTGCAGAAATACATGTTCAGGCATAGATTATGTTTAAGTAAGCAATAATTGACAACGGTTGAATTATTAGAAAATAATGCACACCGAGGTGATAATGCGCGTTGTGGCCATTAACGGACCGGAGTCAATTATTCCACTTATACTACAGTTACCACACCTCAAGACATTGTTCAGATGTTGTATTTCAAAGACATTTGTCAGGTTTTTGTCCTTAAAACGCTCTTGTGTGCTGAGCTAATTTCATCTCACGCCTCTGTTGCCAATTCCAAAACGTCATTTTAGAGCTAGTAACGGAGGCTTCAGCCAAAGTATTCAGCATCAGCGAAACTACTAATAGTGAAACTACATTTATCTGCTTCAAAAACAGCGCCGTTATTACTTCGCTAGTGAGAAAACAGGGACATAATTTGTTGTTTTATCCTATTGTTTACTATATTTATTTACTTGGTCAGTGTCGTTGTGAATTTAGTTTTTTGTTTTATGTTGTAGGCTGTAAGGACCTTTGAAATAACCAAAATCCTTTGGTGAAGTGATATGAACATGTAATGCGGTCAAGACCTGCCCTTTAACTACTTTAGCCGAGAACGTTCGTCAACCAACATAAGATTCAAGCATTCAACAGCCCTGTTGTATATTGGATAATTCACACCAGAATATCAAAGACACATGGGTGGCATCTGGTAAGAAACATCCTAGCAACTACATAGCAACATGCTTAAAACCATTTAAAACACCTTAGCAACCTCATAGCAACATGCTTAAAACTACTTGGAACATTTCAGCAAACGCATAGCAACCTTGTGGCAATGTGCTTAAAACCATTCAGAACACTTTCAATTTAAAATAAAAAAAACATGCATGTATTTGTGTATTTGCATAAGCTAATTGTGACTACATATAAAATGTGACTTTATTATCTTTAACTTCATCTCACATTACTTTATGTTTTTTGGGGGGGGGTATAATCTGGGGCAGAAACAGGCCTGACAGAAATAACAATTTGAAAGTGAATTTCACTGGATTTGAGCATTCAATTGTGGTTTTGCCGAAGGTCATTTACATTCTCTTTCCAATAATTCTCAAGCATAATTTGAACGCTTCACTTTTTTCTAACTTTGCAACTAAAAACTAAAGCAATATCATTGTCTAGAAGGTCGTCTGTCAAGTGAGATAAGTTTAAAGCCTCATTGTAAGCGATTGTCTCACCGAACAGAAATTTCGAACACCGAACACCAATCTACTTTTCTATGACTGGTCATTTATAATCACATGCTAACATATGTTTTTGGAGGCAGTGAAGCTAACCTCAAATCCTCTGAGACGGTTTTGCTCCTCTTTGACGTCTTTTCCCATTATGCTGTGACCCTCATTTCTAGCAAAGCTCTGTGAGTCAGGGCATGTGGTTAGAGGATCTGTGGGTAAAGTTGACGGGCGTTTGGAAGACACATCTGTCTTCTGGTTCCTGTAGAAGTGGAACAAAACGTTACCTCTAATGGCACCACCGAGGCATCATTACTCTTCAAACATTTCAAACATATCATTTTAGACCATACAAGTCAGTAGACTGTAAATCTTTAATGCTAACAACTTGCAGATTGAAAATACAAAAATATCCACAGATCACTAACATATCTCTAATGGTTATGTAATGCTGGACGAAATTTTGCAGCAATTGTTTTGGTTTGGGGAGATATTACTGTTGGCAGGATATGCAAGCAATGATGTCACCTCCTTCTTGTCTGGTTAGCTCATAGTTTCAGGAAAGGTGTGTTTGCTGAGCTAGTGATAGAGGACTTGTTAAAAGAGACAAAAAGGAATGTAACCAGCTCTGTCGACAAAGCCCACATGACTTGTTGGCTGCATTTCAAAAAATTGCTAATGTCCCCAAGAACAGCTTTTTTTCTTTTTCCAAACGACAGATCTAAATGAATATGCTGTGATACTTTTGCTATAGACATTTTTAAAAGCAAATAAAAGTGCTTGGTAAGCACAATTTGTCCTGTTCTTTATTCATGTAATGGAGAATAACAAACAATTGGTGTGTAGCACCACCTACAATAATTAGTGCCATCAACATGGCAATATACACCGATCCTAATATTGTGTTGGTCCCCCTTTTACTGCCAAAACAACCCTGACCCGTCGAGGCATGGACTCTCCCTGCAGGTGTGCTGTGGTATCTGGCACCAAGATGTTAGCAGTAGATCCTTTAAGTCCTGTAGGTTGCAAGGTGGGGCCTCCATGGATCGGACTTGTTTGTTCAGCACATCTCATAGATGCTCGATTGGATTAAGATCTGGGGAATTTGGAGGCCAAGTCAACACCTCAAACACGTTGTTGTGCTCCTCAAACCATTCCTGAACCATTTTTGCTTTGTGGCAGGGCTCATTATCCTGCTGAAAGAGACCACAGCCATCAGGGAATACCATTTCCATGAAAGGGTGTACATGGTCTGCAACAATGCTTAGGTAGGAGGTACGTGTCAAAATAACATCCACATGGATGGCAGGACCCAAGGTTTCCCAGCAGAACATTGCCCAAAGCATCACACTGCCTCCGCCGGCTTGCCTTCTTCCCATAGTGCATCCTGGTGCCATGTGTTCCCCAGGTAAGCGACGCACACACACCTGGCCATCCACGTGATGTAAAAGAAAATGTGATTCACCAGGCCAGGCCACCTTCTTTCATTGCTCTGTGGTCCAGTTCTGATGCTCACATGCTTTCACTGGTGCTTTCCGCGGTGGACATGGGTCAGCATGGGCACCCTGACTAGTCTGCAGCTATGCAGCCCCATACGCAACAAACTGTGATGCACTGTGTATTCTGACACCTTTCTATCAGAATCAGCATTAACTTCTGGAGCAATTTGAGCTACAGTAGCTTGTCTGTTTGATTGGACCACACGGGCCAGCCTTCACTCCCCACGTGCATCAATGAGCCTTGGTAAACTCCATAACAGTTTTAAAAGTAGTTTGTTTTGAAAATTACGTGATCTAGGACCTTTATACAGTGTGTGCATACACACCTACACCTACATACACCTTCACAACCTCCTTTTCATCTGTGTTAATTCAATATGGCATCTAACCTGACTAAGGTCCAATGATGTGACAGCAAGCAGAATGAGTTAAGGACATATCAGTCTGCGCCATCTAGAGTTTCATGACAAAGCTTTGTATTTTAAAATGAAAAATGACTTGTTTCTAAGGCCACTGGAAGTATGTGACTTTATGTGTGGTTGCAGTTGGTGTACATTTAGAAAACAAATTGTGCCAACTTGAATTATGATAATTTTAGTCAGTCACTAGAGCCAAGCGCCTCTTGAGATCAGGGGAGTGAGGTTTACACGCTCAGCTGTTACTGGCCTATGTTACACTCACCCCCCTAAACCTCACTTCCATCTAGGTCTGCACCAAAAGTAGCCGGTCCTACTTGAACCATTTCGAGTGGGATTCGAACCAGCATGGGATGCAGGCACGCTTAGCTCACCCAAAAATGAAAATTCCATTATTAATTAATCACCCTCATGTCGTTCCAGTAAAACAAAATGAAGGTATTTTTTATGAAAGCAGTGCAAAGGGGTGGGGTCACAGCAATGCAACGGCCACTTTCAAGGCCCAGAAAGGTAGGAAATACTAGGGGTGTTCGATTCCAGGTTTTTTGGAGTCGACTCTGATTCCCGATTCCCACTGTAGGAGTCTATGGAATCGACTCCTCGACTCCATTTACTTTACATCAAAACAGGGTCAGAAATAAGACAAAATTGCAGTTGTTACACACTTAAATTATTTTTCCCCCGACACAAAGCCTTAAAACCCCCTTATAAAAACCTCACTCCTTTTAGCGTGATCGTCCAATTTAGTCCAATTTAGCGATGACTTGATGAGTGGCTATCAACGTTTCAACCTAGCTGTTGCCGATACCTAATTTTACACAGGAAAATAAAGTCATGAAAAATAGCTGTGATGGGGCTAAACACACATGATCATTGTCTTAAAAGGTGAGTTAAAGATATAAATATAATAATGTACAATTATTCATGTGTTTCTTCTTTATTGTGAGTTTTTTTTTTAATGATTTAGTTTAAAGGTCCCGTTCTTCGTGATCCCATTGTTCAAACTTTAGTTAGTGTGTAATGTTGCTGTTAGAGCATAAATAATACCTGTAAAATTATAAAGCTCAAAGTTCAATGCCAAGCGAGATATTTTATTTAACAGAAGTTCCCTTTCAAAGCCTACAGCGAACGGCCGGCTTGGACTACATCCTGGTACTTCCTTCATTAATTACATCAGAAGAACAGTAGAACAGACTAACCTCCGCCCACAAGAATACAGGGGGCGTGGTCTTGTTTCTGTCCCACGTGGAGAAGAGGAAGTGTCGCGTGGAGAAAAGGAAGTGTTGCGTTTGACTGTGTTTGTCGCCATGTCGTCGAGACGCTGTTATTTTCATCCCGGAGTCAAATCACCTTTGTTTGGCTTTCCCAGGGACGCTGTAGAGATCATTAAGCGCATACATCTCCCCGTTAAGAGGCGTGACCTTTCCGTGCAAGTTACGTGCGCTAAGCTGCTGTCGAATCACAACACAGGAACCATGCCACGTTCGCTAAGCTGCGGTCAAATCACAACACGGGAACCGCTGGCACAATCAGAACTCGTTACGTATTTCTGAAGGAGGGACTTCATAGAACAAAGAAGTCATCAGCCCGTTTTTAGGACAGTGAAAACAGCGGTATACAGATAAGTACATTGTGTGAAAAATACTGTGTTTTTTTACACGCGAAACATGAACACATGTTATATTGCACACTGTAAACACAATCAAAGCTTCAAAAAAACACGAAGAAAAGTAAGCACTCAAATAAATGTGTGTGAAAGTCTTGCAACGCGACAGCTCTCTGACGCAATGTTTTACGTCAGTGTCTGAATTCCTTGCTTCATTTCATTCACTCCTTGCTTATAGTGCTTATAGGACTATTTCATCGATGTCTTTATACCTTTCTGGTCCTTGAAAGTGGTTGTTGCGTTGCTGTCTATGGAGGGGTCAGAAAGCCCTCGGATTTCATCAAAAATATCTTCATTTGTGATCCGAAGATAAACGAAGGTCTTACGGGTTTGGAACGACATGAGGGTGTGTAATTAATGACAGAATTTTCATTTTGGGGTGAACTAACCCTTTAACAAGGAAGCTAAAGACCGCAGCCTCTAGAGATCAGGGAAGTGAGATTTACACGCACTGCTCTTACTGGCCTACGTTACATGTGTATCGTTTTTTTTTTTTACTCTGCTTTGTTGTTTTAAACTTTATGTGTTTGTCTGAATTAGTTGCTTCAATAGTGAGACTTATGACAAATATTCAGACAGTTATTTTTTTCTCAGTTCCTTCCTCACTGCATGGGCACATTCCTCCAGATGCGTTTTCACAGAGTACCTGTCTCTCATCATATCTTCATACCATACATATGAGCTATTCCTCACATCTGCACCAGTACTGAGACTAAATCTTCTAGCATTTGTTCATCGATAACCACCTTTTCTTTCTCTCCCTGTCTGTCATTCAATTCATCTGGCTCTTCTCTCTAACACTTTCAGAAGTCATACTATTGAGCAGAGGTCATACTCCAATCTGAGTTTCCATAATGCTGTGAGTATTTCTGGAATTCTGTGTCTAAAGCTGTTGACTGTTCTGTGATAAGAGCCATGATCCAATGGGGTATTTTGTAAATTAAAAGGGTGACGTTAGCTCAGCCACTAATTACTGCTTGCTTTAATGGTATTGGCAATGTTTTAAACCAGACGTGCATGGTTTAATAGAAAAATTATCTAAAAATCATTCACTAAGTATATGCAGGCAAAATAATATTTTTGTAAGCTCTAAGTGATATTCGTCTTGCAGAATCACACCTTAAAAAGATTGAATAAACTGCCAAAGGCTAAACCTCAGGACCAACGTGTTATTAAGTTCCAAACTAAATACATAGCAATTGCGTCAAAACAACATCTACCATTTATGATCTAAGACTCTGCAATAGGTCAATATCAAAATAAAAGACCATAACATTACATAACTAAACCACATGTCAGCTCAACTCCTGGTCGTTGACAATTATGGGTTCCAATTTGGCATGATGTCATGTACTATTCCAAGCCTTAAATATGACCTCACTGCTCCCAAGTACTTTGTTTACTATTGTTTTTTTGTTCACAGGAGGACAATGGGAGTAAGAAGACTCTGGTTTACCGGAGAAACTCCTGGAGAAGTGCCCAGTTCTCCTTCACCTCGGCCTGTTTGCATGTAACTCTTCTGGCCAGGGTTGGGTGGAGAGTTGACAGGCGAGACGCAGACTCGTTCAGCATCTGGAAAGAGAGTTGTCCAGAGAGGGGTGGGGTCGTGGAAGGAAATGACATCATTCATTTGGAGTTCATATGCTACAGTCCAGAGAAAAAAAACGTGTGCGTGAGACTAATACAACAGCCTAGTACTTGGTTGAGTGAGAAATCATACATAGAAAAAACAAACCGACTGTGTCAGGTTCATATGTTTTCATGTTCTCAAATTCAGGTTTACACAAGGAGACTGTATTTCCTCTAATGAGATCGTGGATTGACTTACGTTGATCTGACAGGCAATTTCTCTCATCTCTTTGTCGCTTTTTTGGATCTCGCCCGCTGATGCATGGTTCCTCTGCAACGAAATTCATTCTGGATCAGTACTTGTATTATTTATAAATGTATTATATAACTAAATGCCAAAACTAATCAATGCTTGTTTTCTCAACCTTCCAATTAATGCTGCCGATGATGCTGTCAGCTTGTTGGTAAAACGAGGAAACATCCAGAGCCAACATGAGATCTTGATGATAGTCCCTCAGGAGTGACCTCAACTTCAGCCACCTGCAGAGAAACGAACAATTTGTATCACTAAATCACTGCAATAATTCTCTACGCTCCATAGTGCCAGGAAATCTTACGATTTGTCAACGTGGTCCCCCGGGCTTTGTCTTGTTCTAAACATTTCCAATCCTAAATCTACAGCATCTGACGTGTTCTGAAGAGGTCTTTCTGGTTCCTCCTGGCACAGGAGATGCATTAAGCAATCATGAGGTAATGGTTAAACAAGACACATTAATAAACAAAACAGAAACATCTTTACAATGCATTTAACCTGCATCAAGTCCAGACTTGTTGTCAGTTGGATGAGAGAGTTCTCGATGTCCTTGAGGTCTCTTCTTTGGCTGTGAGCCCCGTCTTCTGGTACCGGTGGCATGCTATAATCATAATGAAGGTTCCTTAGCTTCCTTCCTTTAGTCCATGGATCAGTCTGTAAAGATATATAGCGGCTAGAATATTACATGCATTCTTTTTTATGTTCCTAATTATATTAATTATTATTATTTTAAAAAAAAATTTTTTATAGTAATAATGTCCAACCAGTTATTTGGTTAATTTTTTTATTACTGAGATATAATTATTTCACGTTTAATTCAATTGCCTTTTTTCCTTATAAATAATTGTGAAATTGAATAACAATATCTGAGTGAAAGCTGTTTATACATTAATTATTTTTCAGTATCTGCTTTTCGCCAATGACCTCAAGCTATTGACCGACAGACTATTTCTCATTTCGTAAATCTCCCAAAATCTCTTAAATCATTCTGTGTTGCTCCAACTAATTCGGCTTGCACACCAAGTTCTGGTTCTTTTGCAGTTTTTTAGCTGTTAGGCAATAAAATCATGTTGTTTGTTTGGGTACATGAAGTACAGATTGAAGGCCAAAAAAGATTGCTCACAAAAAGATATGCCAAGACGTTTTCTTCAGTGGTATCAGATATCTCCACAGCAAACACCTCGTATTTATGCACCTGTGTTTAGGACACCGGGGGGATTTTTATGATGTATTAGTTTAAATCACATTAATAGCAGGATCTGAGTCTGTTGGCCCACCAACAATACATGACCTGCAGCAAGGTGTGGTACTTCCAAATAATGATCTCATCTATTAGCGGTGGTGCTTTATGTTGCAGATCTTGTCTTCTGCACCACTGCGATGACTGCATCCTCGGCACATGGTGTTAAAACTCTTCAACAGCGGGCAAACCACACCTTTTGCCCTCTAACATTTATAATGTGGCTTTACCACTTACACAGGAATCAAGGTTAAGTTGTGGAAAACTGTAACATCTTTTGCCATTTATTTAGCCACAAAGTGCATCACAACCAACATTATTTGGCATCTTTAGAGTAAATGTGACATGTTTGATCATCAGTTTAATCTCAAATCCTTCCCTCTGTGTTCCAATTTGGAACTACTTCCCATTTTTTTGTGGAAATTACCAGTTCATCTTAGCTGTGGGCTTGTGTAATGAGGGGCCTGGCTATGACCTCATCTCAAAGAGCACAGTGTGCAAAACTGTAATAATCCACGCAGTTTTTTTCTTCCTCTCACAATAAGACAATGTGTTCTTGTTGTACTCATTTGTGCATGCTATGAGAAACAGCATTTCTAGTTTTGCAGTGGGAAACTCCTCATTTGTGGAGAGAGTGCGTGGGCAGGCGGTAACTGTAACGATTTAACAAACAGCTCATAAAAAAACAGCAAGAGACTGAAAGAATAACAAATATGGAGCTAATGTGAGTGCTGTTGGATTGTGACGCCCTGTGAAAAATATGCTGTGATCTTATGATCCTGCAGATGTAGAGTTTGGTTTATTTTTGTTTGTGCCTTCAGTGAGGAGAAAATATTAAAGTGGGATATATAGGACCTGTTATATTATATAAATATATGATATTTATACGTAATCAATACTACTATATATGATGCAGATAGATAGATAGATAGATAGATAGATAGATAGATAGATAGATAGATAGATAGATAGATAGATAGATAGATAGATAGATAGATAGATAGATAGATAGATAGATAGATAGATAGATAGATAGATAGATAGATAGATAGATAGATAGATAGATAGATAGATAGATAGATAGATAGATAGATAGATAGATAGATAGATAGATAGATAGATAGATAGATAGATAGATAGATAGATAGATAGATAGTTTAAATATATACTAATATATATTTCCCACTTTAATATTTGGAATGACACTTGTTGAATCAAATTATAAATAGTAAAATGATGCAATTTTATAATATATAATATATTATACATTGATTTTACATTAATGCACATCAAAAATATAATCTAAATATACTTAAACATACATATTATAATTCATAGACTTGTAATACATATTTACAAATTAAAATAATTTTACAAAATACTGTGTGTCTATGTGCAAATTATATACCGCTAAGGAACATAATGTCCAAAACATGAAAACAATGCATTCTTGCTCACCTCCAGTTGTGCACCGGACTTGTCAGTCAGTCTTTCCTCGACTAGAAACAACTTTTCAGTAGAAGTACTAGGCTTGTTCGTCTCACAGTTTGTCACGTTGAAGTCAGTGACATGGCAGTTGATCTGGCTTTCTGCGTTTGAACACATAGCAATCTTCCTGATGGATCTGGAAGAAGCTGATGGGGACACAGAGTCCCTGTCATCTTCCTCTTTAATATCGTCTGAAAGTCCCTCCACTGGTGTAGATGTGGACTCTCTCTCCTGATGCAAGGGAGAATTGTCATTGTTTGAGTCGTTTCTCAGTTCACAGCAGTCCAGACCTGATACAGGAAGGATGATGCCCACATAATCCAAACATTTTGCCTCGGAGGGGACAGATAACTTAGTCCCGATAGTGAAAGGTTGGATCCTCTTCATTGCTCTTCTTGCTTTAATCATCTGAATGAGGAGCAGATGACCATAAAACAATAAAACATCATGACTTCTGGTACATCTGATAAACTTACAAGCCTGAAGTCATCCAAGTCAGTTAACAGTCATTTAAGCTAAAATGGTCCAGTCTGAATTGCTCTGAGACACTGCAGAGAGACTTTTGAGATGCAGACTGGAGGAACTGTGGAGAACGTGACTCTTGCAATGCCTCACTTCTGCACAGACTATGAGAAAGCGAGAGGGGGGGTGAGGGAGGAGAAGAGTAGGAGAGAGTTTAGTAGAAACAGGGTGAGGTCATCACACTCAGTCACGGCCCCATTTGGAGGGAGAGAAGGCTGTAAACCCAAGCTGTAAAAGCTTCCTCCCAAAATAAGAAGTTGTGGGAAGATAAGAGTCAGAAACACCAAGTCGAGCCCTCTCTGAGGCCTTGCTTCTCGACAATGATGTCATTTATTTTTCTTCAGCGGTTCCCTTTCACTTTTTTTCATGCAGTCCTTTTGTCAGATTTAATGCAGCATACAAATCACATAACCCTTTATGTTACAAAATATGCAGCATTTTGTTCATCTAAAGATACATATGCTTGGATACTTCCTGCAACTAAATAAACAGATAAATAGGTGTGTAGATGCAGGAGGCTGTAAGTGGTTTAGACGGTGGTAGTCTCATACTATTATCTAAATGTTTACAGAGCAGCAACAGGGGAAAACATTGCACATTCTGGCTGTGGCCCTCCTCTGATTCAAACCAGGTGTTTGGTGCAGTGTGTTGGAACAAGCTACTGTATAGCACTTGACTGTGAAGATTGGTCTTATCTCAAAACGCTGACACTTTATTTTGAATATTTTTTTTATTTAAGTTTATTTTAACAGCCTTATAGCATAATATAGCAGTCAGTATATAATGAACTATTTACTTGCACCCAAAAAATAAGTAGGCTACATTGTATTCATTTGGGTTCATGTTACACAATATATAGGTATACCATACGGGGTAAGGTTAGAGACAGGTTTGGTGGTATGGGTAGATTTAAAATGTGGGTTAAGTTGTAAGGGAAAAGCTCAACAGTGTAATTAATTATAGATGTAATTACAGAAATTAGTTACAGTTATAATTACATGCAGGTATTTTTTAAAATAATAAGTACAATGTAAAAAATTGTATGTAGACAATAAGTGCATTGTGTGATTAATTTACATAGTAGCTAAAGACACTTAATATATAGTGGGACCACGTTTTCTAGATGAATGGCCCTATAATACACCCGGCGCAATGCAGTGTTTTTTTTTTTGCTAGTTTCAGCCCGACGCAGTTATCATTTTCACATCCAGCATTTGCGCCTATCTGTGCTCCCATGGGCGTGCTGGTCTGAAAACGAGGTGTGTTCAGGCGCATTGTTGGCACGTTGCTATTTTGAGGCAACTGAAATAGACTGGAGAATAGTTATTACTAACTATAGAATAGTTATTACTAACGCGCTCTTTAAAATATATATATATAGTGCGGCATTTACACACACCTATGACTCATTAAGAGACATGGTACAACCCTTTTGGACCATGTGCCCGCCGACCATTTTTCCCGCCGTTAAACTAGCAAAAGTGGATTCGTACATTCCCTAAGTGCACTTGCGCTGTGTGCTTTAGACAATGCGCTTAGATCGTTAAAATAGGGCCCCCTGTAGTCAATAATTGTATACCTTGATAATAAAAACTCATTATTTATCAACAAAATGGCATATTTAATTTTTTTTTAAATCATTTAAATCTTCATGCCTTAAAATAGCTTGAATGTAACAACCCCCTTGCTCCATTTAGTATACGCAGATTCATGAATATGCAAATTAGCCCCGCCTCCACTCACTGGGGGCAGTCGTGGCCTAATGGTTAGAGAGTCGGACTTGTAACCGGAAGGTTGCGGGTTCGAGTCTCAGGTCTGGCAGGAATTGTCGTGGGGGGAGTGAATACCACGAGCCCTTAATACCACGCTTAATACCACGAGCACCGTGGTAAAGACCCTTAAAGACCCTTGAGCACCGAACCCCTAACTGCTCCACGAGTGCTGCAGCAATATGGCTGCCCACTGCTCCGGGTGTGTGTTCACTACTGTGTGTGTGCACTTGGATGGGTTAAATGCAGAGCACAAATTCCAAGTATGGGTCACCATACTTGGCCACACGTCACTTCACTTCACTTCACTTCACTTCACTCACACCAGCTCAGAGATCTGGTCAACTTTACAAAACGTTGAACAACGGCAATTGGAAATACAAAGTCAGTAGACTGGATAAACCCAGCCTGATCTGCCAGCGATTTGATTTCGCCCGGCAACTCTGGAAACCTGGAAACCTGTACATTCACTTCTACTGCTTCTGTTACACTTTTGCGGGAACCAATCACAGACTGGCTTATCCACCTGGCCCGCTATTGGCGGGTTTAACATGATGACGGACAGAGAAGCGATGGGTCGTTGACCGTTGATCACGCCTCTTGTGGTCTGATTGGTTGAAGGACTATCCAATTGCATACAGAGTCATTTAATTTATGCGCCTTTATGCTCGCGTGTGCAGTAGAAAATACAGAGCGGACTCCCCAGACCAATGTTCAATCTTAAATTGAGCTTGGTCTGGTGATAGCCAGACAACAAAGTCAGTGTATCAGAATGGTAATACGTTTTATGTATCGCACTCACGTCGCACAATGTCGGACACATAACAGTATTAGCCTTTTGCTTGACTATGTTATCAAACAGCTAATAATGTGTTGCTAATGTTACATAAATCATGTTCCATTCACCATCTCAGTCTACTTTCTAAAATTCAGCATCCTTAGAAACGCTTTGAAAATCAAAGCATGTCAGTGGAGAAAGATGTTAATAACATCTTAATATACTGCACATCATATGCATAATCCACCCGCTATATTGCTAAATGTACAGTTTTTCATATCAACAGAAAAAATATACCAGGATAACCTGGCTTCTCTTGAGACTCACCTGCTTCAGAGAATAGTTAATGATATGCTAAAGCCCGCCCACACGTTGACGTGATTGGTTACAAGGTAATTTGTAAGAAACACCAGCAATTTCAAAACGCGTCTTTGACATGAATTTGCACATGGCTTGTCTTAAAGCATAATAAAAACACCACATAGACATAAAAACAACGTTAAAAACTTGATTTTCCTTCAATAAAGGAAATTACCAACATGTTAAAAAAAAAGCATTGCCTTCTTCAGGATAAAAGCAAACATAATAACATACCAGACACAAACACAGTATGATAGGGCTAGTTAATGTCACTGCTTGTCTAGACCTAAAGATTAATCGTACCAATTCTACTTTGTTGTACAAAGAACAGAGATTCCTCACAGAGATACACAGTTTGAGACTGAGTGAAAATATATGCAGCAACATGATCTTGGATTCCTTTCGATGTGGCTCATCCCTTAGCTTGTCTTTTCATGAAGAGACTAAAGTGTGAACAAAGACTTTAGTCACAGAGGTTCCCTGCAGATCTTTTTTCTTGGGCTCATGCTGAACTGCCTTGTAGGCTTTTCTTGGGTTTTCCAACAATATAAAGTTGAAGTTTCATGAACAATTATGGAGGGATAACCACAGAGTCATTCTTTTTGTCATTTTGATGGATCCTTTGATCGTGCATAGTCTGACATTTGAGATGATGATGATGAATGACTTCTAATGGTGTAAACTTATAGGCACTTATGACGTAATGCCTGTTCAAGTAAATGTCCTCCCTTGCAGCGTCATTTTCAACTTATAGAATGATAAGCCCTTCCATAATCAGCTTCTCATTTGATTTTTTTTTATATTTAACATGAGGTACTAAAAAGTCAACTGATTGTAATGTTTTTAAAAACCTCTCTGCTTAGTTTTTGAAGATTTTTAACCATAGATCTTCATGTCTGGGGAATGTTAGCTATTTGTAATGGGAGTCGGGCAGTAGATAGATGGGGGTATGTGACTCCTGCAAACCCATGTGAAGGAGGGGGAAGGTAATAAGGAGTGAGGGAGAGTTAAGTAGATAAAAGGTGAGGTCACCATGGCCCCAGCCGCAGACCGATGAGGCAGTAAACCACAGCTGTAAAAGCTTCCTCCCTTAATAAGAGTAACACAGAGCATTTTAACAGCAAAAGTGACACTTTGTGAGCACGATATTGACTGAAGCAATGTAATGTAGAAAGTCATCATACCCTGTGAAAATCTTCACCTTTTGTCATATTACACCCTGGAAAATAAAATAAATGAAGTCTAACTTTTTTGAGCTGTATGTACACATTATATCCCTCATTATATCCCTCAAAGTGAAAATAACATATTAAAACATTCTGAAGGATTATTACAAATTATGAAAAACTTGAGTAACAGGGTTGGAAAAGTCATCAGTCCCCTAATTTAATACTTTGTAGAGCCAGTTTTTTGCGTTCATTACAGCCATTAATCTGTTTGGATATGTCCAGCATTGCACACTTGGGGAATATTTGCCCATTCTTCCTTGCAGAATTGCTCAAGTTAATTCAGTTAATACCAGATCTTGGTTGCTGTGTTTGCTTTTTGTCAAAACATAGCACTGAAAGAAAGAATCCTTTTCAAAATCTCAGCACTTTCCAAAACAATGGCTTTTCAAGATGCATGTGGAAATTTGTCTGATCTTTGGAGCGAATACAGGCAGAAGTGCAAAGTTGATTCTGCGCTCATTTGAGCTAATATTTGATGTTTTTTTTAAAAATATATATATCCCGAATTGTAACCCAGCTGGTCAATGAGGGTGAGGAGTAAGGGTATTTGTTAAGTACTAAAAGTATTAAAGTACTTTTTTTTACATTTTACTTCATTTTTAGTTATGTTCCATCATTTTTGCACAAAGGATGTCTGATAAATAAAAAAATATAAAAATAAAAATCAACAAAAATTATTTGCAAAATTATTTTTTTTAAATATGCTAAAAATA
The DNA here is from genome assembly GCA_023566225.1 of Romanogobio albipinnatus. NCBI lineage: Eukaryota > Metazoa > Chordata > Actinopteri > Cypriniformes > Gobionidae > Romanogobio > Romanogobio albipinnatus. Next base: position 12,534,484 of record CM042254.1, read on the forward strand.
CTTAAATGCTTTCCTTACACCGTGAATCTTTATAATTATTTTTCTTTTTCACACAATTAAGAAAGTCTGAAACAATACATAAACAAAACATAAAGATAAAAATAATAAATAACTTTTTATTTTTCAGAAAATATGATATGTAGTATTTGATACTTAATCATGCTAAAGTATAAAGTACTAAAATACTTTCCTTACTTCCTTATTATAATATAATATCATATAGTATAATAATATCTTAATTTCTTTCTTGGTAGTCCTGTATTTTTTGTAGATTTTTATTTTTTTATTTTTTTTATTGAACAAAGGCTTTTCTTTTGTTTATTTGTAAAATGTGGTATCAGAAGTGGTTAATGCTTTATGTTTATTTAATTTTTTAATTCAAGTTTTAAATTATTTTGTATTAGATTTTTATACTATACTACATATAATATAATATAATATAATATAATATAATATAATTAATATAATATAATTTAATATAATATAATATAATGTAATTAATATAATGCAATATAATATAATATAACTAATATAATATAATTTAATATAATATAATGTAATTAATATAATATAATATAATTAATATAATTAATATAATATAATGTAATTAATATAATATAATTAATATAATTAATATAATTAATATAATATAATATAATATAATATAATATAATATAATATAATATAATATAATATAATATAATATAATTAATATAATATAATATAATATAATATAATAAAATATAATATAATATAATTAATATTATATAATGTAATTAATATAATATAATTAATATAATTAATATAATATAATTAATATAATATAATATAATATAATATAATATAATATAATATAATATAATATAATATAATATAATTAATATAATATAATATAATATAATATAATATAATATAATAAATATAATATAATATAATATAATATAATATAATATAATATAATATAATATAATATAATATAATATAATATAATATAATATAATATAATATAATATAATAATAATTCCTTGGTAGTCCTGTATTTTGTCGATTTTTTTTTCTGAACAAAGACTTTTATTTTGTTTATTTCTCAGCGACGGGAGCAGAAGTCACGTGACATAACACAAATTCGGCTGTCATATGATTGTAGCTTCATTTTCATCATGGCTGCGCTGCACATCGGTTTTCTGCTCCAGCTGTTTTTCTGTCTTGTGTTTTCTCTACCGACGGGTCGAAACTCCATCTGCGGTTATAGAGTGAGTTTTGGCTTGCTGGGTGATTATTTTGAAGTTCTTCGTTGTAGGATCCTTAAGAGAGATTTGAGTAAATATATAAACATAAGTTGCCACTCAGGGAAATAAACAAGAACAAGAACCTATTTTTATTTTTTAGTTTATTTTGTTTTATATTTTAGTTTCAAATATCATTTGACCCAGTTTTTTAAGTTCTCAACTATATACAGTAAGTTCTGAAATATGCAATTTTGGCAGATCAATGATGCATATAGGAGCTTATCTCTCAGTAAAGTAAAAAGGAAACAATTGTAGAATGAGGAAGGGAACCTCTTGTATGAATTATTGTTTCTTTCAACTGTTGATGACCTTGTTTACTCTTTGCAGTCATGCCCAGCCACAAAGCCTTCCATGCTGAACGTCCACCTGGTTCCTCACACACATGATGATGTTGGTTGGCTCAAGACTGTGGATCAGTACTTCTATGGAGGTGAAGTTATGTTCATGTCAAGTGTTTGATGTCCGTAGCATGCATTGATATGGGAGTACATCACATTCTTCATGTGAATGTCCATATTCTGCATATGACTTGTGTGCTGCTTGTCATATGATATGGCATTGCTTTGGAGTGGTAATGTTTAACCTCACACCATAATACACAACAAAATTGAAAGTTTTATTGGTACCAGGGCTTGTTCAGGCATGTAAATAAACCACAAACCTCAGTGTTTTTATTCCAGTCATTGTCATTTTCTCAGATCGAAACAACATCCAGCATGCAGGTGTCCAGTATATTCTGGACTCTGTGATAGACCAGCTACAGAAGGATCCAGCCCGACGTTTCATCTACGTAGAGACGGCCTTCTTTTACCGCTGGTGGAGGCAACAGAGCCAGAACACACGCCGAATTGTAACCCAGCTGGTCAATGAGGGTGAGGACCGTATTTATTTTGGGGTTGGCGACTGTGGATGTTCCTGAGGATAAAAAAGATAAAGAAATACACTCTAAAAAAAAAAATTCTATATGGCACCAAAAAAGGCTCTTGGCTCGTAATCATAGGGGAACCTTTTTTAGTGCTATATAGCACCAATTTTGGTGCTTCAGTGGTTCTTCAGCGGTTCTTCAGAGGTGCTATATAGCACCTTAGTCAAAGAACCGGGGAAGAACCTCTGAAGAACTGCTGAAGAACCACTGAAGCACCAAAATTGGTGCTATATAGCACTAAAAAAGGTTCCCCTATGATTACGAGCCAAGAACCTTTTTTGGTGCCATATAGAACCTTTTTTTTTTAGAGTGTAATGACACTAAAATTGTGAAGTTATGTAAAAAGTACTATTTATGAGTACTTTTTAGACCAAATCTTTATAGAAGTTATTTTCCATCATTTTTTGCACAAAGTATGTCTAATAAATATAAAAATAAAAAACAACAAATATTTTTTTAAATATGAAAAAATGTGAAGTAAATAGTATTAATATGCTTTCCTTACACCGTGAATCTTTATAATAATTTTTTTCCACAATTAAGGAAGTATGAGACGATTTAAAAAAGATCAAGATAAAAATAATAATAAAAAAAATTCTGAAAATTTACATGATGATATTTAATCATGCTTAAAATATGAAGTATAAAGTACTAAAATACTTTCCTTACACCCTGAATCTTTATAATTATTTTCCATATTTATAATTATTTTCTATATTTAAATATTTAAAAAATGATTAAGAAAATATTAATAAAACACATTTTTACAAAAACATTGTATTTAGAGATGCTAAAATGTAAAATGATGTAAAAGTACTGAAAAGTACTTTTATTACTTCCTGAATCTTTAAACAAATAAAATATAATAAAAAGGTTTTTTTTTTTAAATTTTATATATATATATATATGATATTTAATCTTGCTAAAAATATTAAGTGAAGTACTAATATACTTTCCTTACACCTTGAATCTTTATAATTATTTTCCATATTTGCGAATGTCTGAGATGATAAAAAAAATTGAGAAAAGATTAATAAAACACATTTTTTACAAAAGCATTGTATTTAAAACCAAAAAAATATTTTTCCAAAAAAATATTTTATTCAAAGTAAAAAATATTTTTCACAAATGTCATGAATTATATAAATTTCTTTCTTTTTTCATAGGTCGCCTTGAGTTCATAAACGGCGGCTGGTGCATGAGCGATGAGGCCACCACGCACTACAGCGCTGTCATAGATCAGATGACTTTAGGGCTGCGATTCCTGAACGACACCTTCGGCGAGTGCGGGCGTCCCCGGGTGGCCTGGCACATCGACCCGTTCGGACACGCCAGAGAACACGCCTCCATCTTTGCTCAGGTAATCATAGCACATTATATGAGATTATGAACTGGCATAGTGGTGCTAATGACTCTTCGGTTTTGTTTTTTTACAGATGGGCTATGACGGTTTCTTCTTTGGCCGTTTGGACTACCAGGACAAGGCTCGCAGGATGAAGACCAAAGAGATGGAAATGCTCTGGAGGGCCAGTGAAAGCCTGACACCACCTCTTGCTGATCTCTTCACAGGTACTAATCTGTAAACTAGGGCTGCAACTAACGATTCTTTTTTTGGTTGATCGATTAATCATATACATAGTATATTTATTGACAAAACACATTATTCCACATCCTGCCCAATGCTGTCCTTCAAATAAACTGACTGCTATAAAAACACACATAGTGAATATATCTAACCTTACAAAAACTAGCCATGGTTTTACAACAAATAAAAAATAATAAATAAATATTATTCCATGGTAACCACAAATTAACCATGGTTTTGCTTCAAATCCATAGTTTAACTATGATATTTGTGTGGTTATCCTGCACAATAATGTTGGCTTTATTTATTACTCTCTCTTTGTATATACTCTCTAAACTAGTTAATGAAATTACCAGCAGTTTGCTTGACATTGTTTGCTTGTCACAACCCTCCGTAATGATTTCTTCTGAGCCTCCGAAGCATTACCGTACCAGCAGCTCACACAGAATGTCATAATGCTTTCAATAAAAGCCCCATAAAACAATAAAAGCAGTCTGCTATGTACACCAAAAGACAATCATTTCTTTAAGAAATACAACCTCTGTTGTAACTTTTTACCCACATAATCAGTCCACTCATTCCATTTCAGCTTATGGTCCAAAACTATGCCACGGTATTTATAATGAGTTACTACTTGTATTTGTTCACCATGTATTAATGTAGGATGGGTTATATCATGTTCTCTCTCTCTAAAATCAATAATCATCTCCTTAGTTTTGGAGGCACTAAGGAGATGATTATTGATTTTAGAGGGATTATTGATTTTTTATTGTCGATTCTTCACATGTTCCAGACATACAAAGCAATCGAAATTACGTTTCCCTCCATCCCACGGTGAAGACAAGACATATAGTTTAAACTAGACGAGTTAAAAAAAAAACCTAAAACTAGCGTTCAATATCAATGTATAGACATTTAAATTAAAATTAAGTCTGCAAGTGGCATGTAGTGCAAAGACAGTTTGGTCATAGTAAACATCAGAAGTGTGCAAATGTTATGGTAGTGCAAAAGACATTTCGTCAAGCAGCATCTGAAGTATGCAAATGGCATTGTAGTGCAAAGATAGTTCAGTCATAGCAGCATAAAAGGTGTGCGAGTGACATGATGAACATGAACAGTCAGTGCAGGAACAGTCAAAAAATGTGCAAATGGCCTGATAGTGCAAGGACAGTCATCTTCTTGACGGCCTGCTGACTGAGGGGAGAGAGTTCAGCATCCTAACAGCCTGGTGGGTGAAGCTGTTGCTGAGTCTGGTGGTGCGGGAGTGGAGGCTCCTGTACCTCTTCCCAGATGGCAGGAGGCTGAACAGATTGTGAGCTGGATGACTTGTGTCGCTCACAATTGTGGTCGCTTTGCGGATGAGGCGGGTGGAGTATATGTCTTTCAGGGAAGGGGAGTGGGGCACCAATGATCTTTCCGGCTGTGTTAACTATGCGCTGAAGAGCTTTCCTGTTGTATTCAGTGCAGCTCCCGCCCCACACAGTGATGCAGCTGGAAAGGATGCTTTCAATGGTGCCTCTGTAGAAAGTGCTCATGATGGGTGGTAGAGCACTTGCCCGTCTGAGTCTGCACAGGAATATGATAGGGTATGTTAAATGCTAATGCATTTAGCTTGAAGCTTAAAATAAAGAATTCAAGTCAAGTCACCCTTAAACAGGAAAATAATGCAACAGAATTTGATTCGGCTGTACAGCCGCTCTGGAAAAAACAGTGTTGTCATCCAGCTCAGTTCAATTATCATATAGTGTCAATGTGGGCAGATCAGTAATATAGTTGAATATTTAGTGTCCCCAACTAAGCAAGCCAAAAGCCAAAGGCAAGTAAGGTGGTAAGGAACCAAAACTCCATCAGGTGACAGAATGGAGAGAAAAAAACAGGCTCAGTCGGGGTGCCAGTTCTCCTCTGGCCAACGAACAAACAGTGTATGATTATGATTCAGGCAACATTACTAGTCAGAAGTTACTGGGCGCTTGGGACCGTTCAGCTCAGCAGCTCACTCTGTTTCCACTCCACTATTTTTAGATGCATTTTGTCCATAGAAATACAGTGCTGTAATTGGGCGCGACTGGAGGAAGTTGTCTGTGCACAGAGGGCAGACCCGACTAATCGATAATGAGAATCGTTGTTGATGATTTTCATTATTGATTTTATCGATTAGTTGTTGCAGCCCTACTGTAAACATGCTGTCTAATAATCCAAATTCAGTTTTTAAAATTCTCCCAAAGTGCATGATGTAGATCTTTTCTTAAACAACTACATTGTAAAAAAGTGTGAATATTAGTTCTTTTAAATGGCTAAACGCACGTTTCATCTCTAAAGGCGTCCTCCCCAATGGCTATAACCCTCCTGAGGGCTTCTGCTGGGATCAGTCATGTGATGATGCTCCCATAAGAGACGACCCAGACCTTGAGGACTACAATGTGGATGAGATGGTGCAGAAGTTTCTCAATGCTTCCTATAAGCAGGTAAATAAACAGCATTTCTGCAATGTGTGAAGTTCACGTGTCTGTGATTAGCATGGAGGTGCCATCAAGTGATTTCTGTTCCCAGGCTGCCTTTTATAAGACAAACCACATCATCATGACTATGGGTTCAGACTTTCAGTATGAGAACGCCAATCTCTGGTACAAGAACATGGATAAGCTGATCAAATATGTAAATGCCCTGCAAGCTAAAGGGAGCAAGGTGAACGTGCTTTATTCTACACCGTCCTGCTACCTGCAGGAACTCAACCTAGCCAACCTCACCTGGTTAGTGTGCATATACATCAAATACATTTCTAAGAGCATATCTCTCAAATGTTCCCTGTGACATTTTCTTGTCTTGGTTGTTTATTATAGGCCCATGAAGACCGATGATTTTTTCCCCTATGCTGATGATGCTCATGATTTCTGGACGGGATATTTTACCAGCCGTCCAGCACTGAAGTTATATGAGAGACTGAGCAACAGCCGACTACAGGTGATTTACCACAACCTTCCCCTCTGAAAAAATCATGTCTGCAGTGTTTTAAAATCGGTAATGTCTGGCTTTGCTCTTCTAGACATGCAACCAGTTGGAGGTGCTCGGCGGGCCCAAGTCCACATTGGGTCCTTTTGGTGAAGGGGACAGTGATACTATGAGTAAGTCTACATCTGTTGTAAATGAATCACTTCTGTTGGCTTTAATCAGTTGGTCTGTTTGAAATCTTATCCTTTTTCTCAGAGAGGGCGATGGGTGTGGCCCAACATCATGATGCTGTGTCTGGGACAGAGAAACAGCATGTGGCAAACGACTACGCCAGGAGACTGGCTACAGGCTGGGCACATTGTGAGGTACAAAGATAAAAGATTTATTCTGTATGTCTTTCTGTCAGATTGTTTCAGGCTAAACCTAACTAAGGCCGGCTACACACTGCAAGCATGGCGTGAGCGTCTCAGCTGTGTGGCGTGTCCGTTTTTATTTCGGCTCCCATGTTAACAGGTTAGAGCTTGCACACTCGGGCGGAAAACGTGTGCATGCTAGAAATCCATAGTTTTCACGTGTCGTCACGCGCTTATAGGAACGCCCACCTGCAGGGGCAAAACAAGGCTCTCCTCCATTGCCCACTAGTCATTTTTACCAGGTTTGTAGTCAGTATTAATGCGGTAAGACAGTGATATTAAAATACCAAATTCAATATACACCTTATTGATGTTGCACACTTTGTACAGGAAAGCAGACGAACACAGACTATTAGTGCAACACAAGGTTTCTCGTTAGGTGTTTTCCCCATCGAAACCCATTATAAAGAAAACACGTTGCGTTGATATTCTTGCCTCATCTACTCGCCTGTATATAGTATGCATCATCAGAAAGGTGTAAACTGAATTTGATCTTTTAATATCACTGTTTTAGTACATTACAGCACTTTAAGGGTGGGTTGCACTAAGGTTTCTTTAGCCTGTCTTCAGTTCACCTCCGTCTGCGGCTTGATCAGCTCTATAACGGTTTTACTGCGTAATTAATCTGTGTTTAAAATGAAGTGGTGCAACGACTCGATTTAAAATAAAACCCATAGCAACAAATCCTTTAAACTTTGCTTAATTTAATCCTTATTGGTGCAACTCACCCTATAATGTTTTTCACGTTAAGCGTTTTAAAAACGTCCCCCCGTTTTCAGTGATTGAAATACTGCAGCAGGTGCTGTATATGGATCATAAGTGCCTAAAACGTGCATCTTGTTCACATATTTTTGTTTTAAGATGGAAATTTGACAGGCTTGTGCTGCCGTTCTATGGGGTTCTATAGCGGTTTTGCCGTCCAAGGCTCCGCGACAGTCACGTGACTGAAAACTATGGATAGAACCAACGCCTATTTTTCACGCGACACACAAGCGTTTCCAGGCAAAATAGAATAGGAAAAGATGTTTATATGTCATTTTGACACACATATAAATAAATGATATTTTGATGTTTGAAAGTCTCTAGGTTTTGACATAAATGTAGATATAATTGTAATTAAAAAAAATAAATAATAATAATTATCGATTTTCAAATATTGCACCTGTCAATACAGAACAAAATATTCTGTAGCCTATTTGGCCATCAATACTGCCGACATTGTCTTTCCTGTATCAGTAGGCTATATAGTTATGTTTAACATGAAGTAAAGGCCTTCCACTACGTCACCTAGCAGCAGCAGCACCGCATCAGACACATTTCTGGTGTGCAAAGACACTGACACGCAACAGAAATGCCATGCTCACGCCACGCTTGCAGTGTGTAGCCGGCCTAAGCATTATTTATTATTAGTTGTGTTTTGCTATATATCATACGGCTTATTATGGAGAGGTGTGCTGTTTCCCAACTGTTTATTTTTCTTAATGTCAATTTTAGTGTGCTTTATGGGCATGACATATTTTATATTTGCACACAAATATAAATGAACATAAATTAATTTTAACAAATGTTTTTTTATTTTATTGCACAAAACATAATATAACAACATGACAGTAACGAATATAAAGGAAATGACACGCACCCCAAAAAAGGATAGAAAAAAAACAAAAAACGGTATCTGGAATATCTGTAATAATTGGTAATAAATGCCCAGATATTGTAGTTATTGTTGTCATCACTGTTATTGTCATTATTATTAAGATTATTATGGTATTATTGCATTATTATTATGGTTATTTTATATCTACAGTGAGGAAAATAAGTATTTGAACACCCTGCTATTTTGCAAGTTCTCCCACTTGGATATCATGGAGGGGTCTGAAATTGTCTTCGTAGGTGCATGTCCACTGTGAGAGACATAATATAAAAAAAATAAAATCCAGAAATCACAATATATAATTTTTTTACTATTTATTTGTATGATACAGCTGCAAATAAGTATTTGAACACCTGTCTATCAGCTAGAATTCTGACCCTCAAAGACCTGTTAGTCTGCCTTTAAAATGTCCACCTCCACTCCATTTATTATCCTAAATTAGATGCACCTGTTTGAGGTCGTTAGCTGCATAAAGACACCTGTCCACCCCATACAATCAGTAAGAATTAAATTACTAACATGGCCAAGACCAAAGAGATGTCCAAAGACACTAGAGACATTATTGCATAATTGTACACCTCCACAAGGCTGGAAAGGACTACAGGGAAATTGCCAAGCAGCTTGGTGAAAAAAGGTCCATTGTTGGAGCAATCATTAGAAAATGGAAGAAGCTAAACATGACTGTCAATCTCCCTCGGACTGGGGCTGCATGCAAGATCTCACCTCGTGGGGTCTCAATGATCCTAAGAAAGGTGAGAAATCAGCCCAGAACTACACGGGAGGAGCTGGTCAATGGCCTGAAAAGAGCTGGGACCACCGTTTCCAAGGTTATTGTTGGTAATACACTAAGACGTCATGGTTTGAAATCATGCATGGCACGGAAGTTTCCCCTGCTTAAACCAGCACATGTCAAGGCCCGTCTTAAGTTTGCCAATGACCATTTGGATGATCCAGAGGAGTCATGGGAGAAAGTCATGTCGTCAGATGAGACCAAAATAGAACTTTTTGGTCATAATTCCACTAAACGTGTTTGGAGGAAGAAGAATGATGAGTACCATTCCAAGAACACCATCCCTACTGTGAAGCATGGGGGTGGTAGCATCATGCTTTGGGGGTGTTTTTCTGTACATGCAACTGCACTGTATTAAGGAGAGGACGACCGGGGCCATGTATTGCGAGATTTTGGGGAACAACCTCCTTCCCTCAGTTAGAGCATTGAAGATGGGTCGAGGCTGGGTCTTCCAACATGACAATGACCCGAAGCACACAGCCAGGATAACCAAGGAGTGGCTCTGTAAGAAACATATCAAGGTTCTGGCGTGGCCTAGCCAGTCTCCAGACCTAAACCCAATAGAGAATCTTTGGATGGAGCTCAAACTCTGTGTTTCTCAGCGACAGGCCAGAAACCTGACTGATCTAGAGAAGATCTGTGTGGAGGAGTGGGCCAAAATCCCTCCTGCAGTGTGTGCAAACCTGGTGAAAAACTACAGGATACGTTTGACCTCTGTAATTGCAAACAAAGGCTACTGTACCAAATATTAACATTGATTTTCTCAGGTGTTCAAATACTTATTTGCAGTTGTATCATACAAATAAATAGTTAAAAAATCATATATTGTGATTTCTGGATTTTTTTTTTTAATTATGTCTCTCACAGTGGACATGCACCTACGATGACAATTTCAGACCCCTCCATGATTTCTAAGTGGGAGAACTTTCAAAATAGCAGGGTGTTCAAATACTTATTTTCCTCACTGTATATCCACTTTTTTCTCTTTCCTTAACATTACCAGACAAAATGAACCAGGAAAACTTCAATAATAACAATAATTACTATTACATTAATCTATTGTATAAATTATCACTGTGCCTATGCACATGTATGTGTTTTGTTGTCCACTCTCCCTTTTTTGTTGTAGGTGCTGGTTGGTAATTCTCTGGCTGTTCTCAGTGGCTCTGAAGCTCCGCGTGTGTTCTGTGAGAATCTCAACATAAGTGTGTGTCCCCTCACAGAAAGCAGCCATAAGGTATGATACACAGTAGAGCTGCGATTAATTGTAAATGACAACGGTTCGCCTGTGCCTATTAAACCTTTGCCAAAACCTTTGACAGCTGCTGCTGAGCCAGAGAGGGCAGTTGTCATGTATAAGTGTAAAACAGCTTCACAAACGGTCTTTACATTCTAAGTGACTAAATTCTGATCATTCTTTTTCTTAATCTCTCTCAGTTCTCTATGAATGTGTACAATCCTCTGGGCAGGACTGTAAGCTGGCCTGTTCGTTTGCCTGTCAATGGTTCAATGTACAGTGTTACTGATGCAAACGGGAAAGCAGTGGACAGTCAGGTTGGAAACTCTGTTTGCATCACTTACATCTGTATGCGTTACATTTATAAAATCAAATCAATAACTTTTCCTCATCTCCCTCCACTTCTCTTGCTGTCGGTCAGGTGGTTCCACTGTCTAAGTCCGCACAGGAGGTGAGACAGAACAGGGGTTATGCTAAAGGTGAGCTGGTTTTCCAGGTTGAAGCTCCTCCTCTTGGCTACAGAACATACATCATTTCCATGGTTCAGGATGAGCCTCCAGCATCCAGTTCCAAACCGACAAACACTCGCTCCATTCAGAACAAGGTAAATGGAGCAGCATGTGGAAACTATCCATTTAAAATCCTCACTATTATTACAATTTAAATGAACTTTCCTATTTGAATATATTTTAAAATGTAATTTATTCCTGTCATGGCATTACTCCAGTCTTTAGTGTCACATGATCCTTCAGAAATCATTCTAATATGCTGATTTAATGCACAAGAAACATGTCACTTTTGATCAATTTAATTCATCCTTCCTGAATAAAAAAATATTTACTGACCCCAAAACTTTTCAACAGTAGTATATGACACGCAGATCTATTTTTTTTTTAGCATCTTAAGACTGTATCTGTATCTAGAACACTTGTTTTGTATTTATCAGCTTGTCCGTCGATAAATGACCTAACGTTAACTTGTCTGGTGGTTTTCACATGCAAAGAGGTTAGCTAAATGAAAACAGATGTAATTTACATGTTTTCAAAGAACCTGAGGTACAGTAGTAGATTTTTACATGACTTAAAGCTACATTAGCAAAATCCATTGAACTTTTTAGGGTGAAAGAGATGGTGTAAATTGTAATGTTTTGATGCAAGAAACCAGCTCAACAAAACACTCAAAATCTACTCAGTCCCACCAGGATTTCACACGCATCACAAACACACAGTGAAAGGGCCTTTGGGTCTATCTGAATAGGGATCACCTGGTGGTTTGTAGATGAGAAATGGGTGTGGGTGTGAAGTTAATTTGATGGAAATCAGTTGCAACTTCCGGTTCACTGGGACTTTAAAGGGGTGATGAATTGAGAAATCAACTTTCCCTTGAGCCTTTGATATATAAAAGTGAATCGTGATATAAGAATATCTGTAAGTTTCAGAGCTGAAAACATCCTTGTTAGTCAAAGAAAAGCTTTTATTGACCAGGCCCAGAAAACGCTCAATTTCAGAATATGTCGACCATTGACGTCATAGATTGCAGAAACGCCGCCTCTACAGATGTATTTATTTATTTTTAATTACATGTACTGTTTTAATAATTAGGATATCACATTTACCATATTACCATATGACACTAGAAAAAGACACTAGACACTTTCTCTCTGTCTTACTAAATTCTGACACAACCTTGATGTGTGTTTTTGATCAATCATTGCAGTTGAATTGCAAATTATGCAGGATGCTTTTTTGTTGTTGTTTAACAATCGCAGAGTTGTGGAAAACTAGAGGGACTGAAGTGTTAAATGACACTAAAAGTTCATACACTGATCAGACATAACATTATGACCACCTTCCTAATATTGTGTTGATCCACTTTTGCTGTTAAACCAGCCTTGACCCGTCGAGGCATGGACTCCACAAGACCCCTGAAGGTGTGCTGTGGCATCCGGCAGGTCCTTTATGCAGGCCTCTATGGATCGGATTTGTTTCTTCAGCACATCCCACAGATGCACGATTGGATTGAGATCTGAGGAATTCAACACCTCAAACTTGTTGTTGTGCTCCTCAAACCATTCCTGAACCATTGTTGCTTTGGCAGGGCTCATTATCCTTCTGAAAAGGACCTCAGCCACCAGGGAATAACGCAGAGCCGGCCCAAGGCACAAGCTAACTAAGCGGCTGCTTAGGACCCCATTCGCCACCAGGGGCCCCCCAAGAACACATTAAATTACTTGCTGCATATTGCTTTATTGAAATCGCGAAATGGCCTTAAACAATTACTAGATAAACTGCACTTTAAAACAAACAAACAAAAAAGTTTTCTAATATATGCACGGATTGATTCTGACAGCGCTGCACGAGCCTGCAGCACCATTGTTGGACACTATTAGCTTGTTAGCCAGGGTTCAAAGTCCAAAGTGCGAGAAAAATCAGCGCTGAAACGGTGCTACGTCAGTTGCCCGATAACCTTTTTATGAATGGATGGATTTGAGAATGTGATATGGTTTAGTGCGAATATCTTATCTGACGTGCTGCCTGTTTTGGATGGAGTACAGCATAGCTTTCAGTTTGTTCGCAGCAAATGCTTCTCTGCAAGTAGGCCTAGGCTATATGTTGAGTCGCTCAAAATGATAATTTGGGAAGGCAATGCAGCAAACATCTTCCCAAATTCGTAATGAGGATGAGGTTCTGCCAAAATAAAAGCTGTTTAACGTTTTCAAGAAATCCATCAACTTTTCTTGTTTTTAAAAGAAGTCTCTTCTGCTCACCAAGGCTGCATTTATTTGACCAAAAATACCGCAAAAACGAACAGTAATATTGTGAAATAATAATATACCAAATATGTGAAAGAATAATGCAATTTAAAATAGCTGTTTTCTATGCGAATATAGTAAATTACGTGTAATTTATTCCTGTGATCAAAGCTGAATTTATCATCATTACTCCAGTCTTCAGTGTCACATGATCCTTCACCAATCATTCTGATATGAGGATTTGATGATCAAGAGTTGTGTAAAACAGTCGCCAGTTCACCACTGTTCCTTCCTTGGAGCACTTTTGATAGATACTGACCACTGCAGACCGGGAACACCCCACAAGAGCTGCAGTTTTGGAGATGCTCTGACCTTGTCTAGCTATCACAATTTGGCCCTTGTCAAACTCGCTCAAATCCTTACGTTTGCCCATTTTTCCTGCTTCTAACACGACTTTCGACTAACCGACTTTTAGGACAAAATGTTCACTTGCTGCCTAATATTTCCCTCCCACTAACAGGTGCCGTGATGAAGAGATAATCAGTGTTATTCAATTCACCTGTCAGTGTCACAGCATCATAATGTTATACCTGATCGGTGTACATGCACTAGTTCATGTTTCAGTTAGCATGAATAATAAACGTCTATTTTTCTGTGTGTGTTTTAGTTCTTAAAGGTGACCTTTGACGACACCACAGGTCTGTTAAGCAGCCTGACAAACCTGGAAACGCAGCAAACCATTCGACTCACTCAGAACTTCTACTGGTCAGTTTAGGCTAATTCAGAATCGGTCTCTCCCTTACAGTTTCTGTCTACCATGTAGATGGATTTGTTTATATGATTTTTTGAAAATGGACCATTCAAACACTATTTTATTTTTTGAATTACCTTGGAGTACAAATAAATACTGAACATGTGAGTATGGTAGACTCAGCACTGTACATTTTGCTTGTGAATCTGCATTGAATGTTCCATTTCCTTGTCATGTTTCATAGTATAAAAAGTGAATCATAAAAAAATGTGTTTGTTTTTTTGTGCTTCTTGGCACTTACAGGTATAATGCAAGCGCTGGGAATAACAAGGAGAGCAAGCAGCCATCGGGGGCTTACATCTTCAGACCAAATTCATCAGAAACCTTTGTCATTAGCAAGACTGCTGAAATACAGATAGTTACAGTGTCCAGCGTAGTTCAAGAGGTGACGCAGTGGTTCAGCCCGTGGGTGTCTCAGGTTGTCCGTTTGTACAAGGACCGCAGGGAACTGGAACTGGAGTGGACCGTGGGACCCGTGCCTGTCGCGTGAGTCAGCATACACATGCAAAGGAATTTGCTGCGAAATGAAAGTAAGGCATCTTTTCTGAATATCAGCTCTCTTTCTCTTTTCAGGGATGGTTTAGGGAAAGAAGTGATTACTCGTTTGGACACAGATATCGAGTCCTCTGGATATTTCTACACTGATTCCAATGGCAGAGAGGTTTTAGAGCGACGGTGAGGAGATTGAAATGGAGAACTAAAGAAAGAAAAGAGAAATTACAGATCACATTTTCCTTTAATTTCTTTTGAAAGTTTCTTTGAATTGCTGTTTGTTGTTTGTCATGTACGCTACTGTTCAAAAGTTTAGGGTCAATAAGAATTTTTTGAAAATGAAATTCTCAAGGATGCATTAAATTGATCAGAAGTTTTAAAATGTTACAAAAAAAATTATATTTCAAATAAATGCTGATTTTTTTTCACTTTCTATTTATCAAAGAATCCTGTAAAAAAAAAAAAAAAAATATATATATATATAATGGTTTCTACAAAAGTATGAAGCAGCACAACTGTTTTTAACATTGATAATAATAAGAAATGTTTATTGAGAAGCATATCAGAGATTTCTGAAGGATCATGTGACACTAAAGACTGGAGTAATGATTCTGAAAATTCATCTTTGCCAGCACTGGAATAAATTACATTTTGAAATATATTTTAAAATAATATTTCAGAATATTACTGTTTTTGATCAAATAAATGCATCCTTGGTGGTACATTAGAGACTTCTTTCTAAAACATTTACAGACCCCCAACTTTTGAACGGTGGTGGTGTTGTGAAAATAATCTTAGGAGTTTTGTCATTGTAGGAAAGATTATCGGCCCACTTGGGATTTGAAGCAGACAGAGCCAGTCGCCGGAAACTACTATCCAATCAACTCTCGCGCTTACATCAAGGCAAGTGGCGTGCAGCCAATCATGTCAGCTATCTTGTCTTTTCTTTGTATATTTTGTCTTTTTATATGTCCTTCATCCTCGCTTTCTGTTGTCACTCAGATTCTCATAAACAGCCTTGAGCCGCCATAACATGTCAAGAAATCTAATGTGTGTGTGTGTGTGTGTGTGCGCGTGCATTTAGGATGACAAGCGTCAGCTAACAGTTGTGACCGATCGCTCTCAAGGGGCCAGCAGCATCTCTAACGGCTCGCTGGAAATCATGGTAAAATAAAATGATCTTTCCTTCTCTCTGTCAATCTCTCTCTCAGTTCACTTCAATTTAAAAATGCTTTACTGGATTTAATACAGAAGGTTCGGTGTATTTTCAGAAAGTAAAACATTAATGGAGGAGAACAAAATCTAAAATAAGTTAAAAATTAAAATAAATAAACAAAAATTGGTGTAATTTCAAATTAGGATTATTTTTTCCTTCAATATTGCTCTTTCCACATTTCACAAACTTTCAAGTAAATGTTTATAAGCAAGACTTCACAAATTCATTTTATTATAGGAATATTCATTTGTATTATAAATTATCATTTAATTTTATTTATATACATTTTATTCTTATTTTACTTTACATACTTTTTTGTATGTAAAGTACCTTCATAACCTCCCTGTAGGGCGCTATATAAATATATTTTTTATTATTATTATTTATGACATGGTTTCTTGTGGAAACTTGTTTCCACCTCTGAATAAAACATTTAAAAAGATAATTTTTTTTAATCACAAAATTCAGACTTTTTTTTCTCAGAATTGCATGATATAAACTCGCAATTTGTAAAAATGTTAAGATGAAAAGAATGATGTTTTAGAAGCTTCCATAGTCTAACATCTAATAAATTCTCTGTCAGCTGCACAGACGACTGCTGTATGATGATTATAGGGGGGTGGGAGAGCCTCTCTCTGAACCGGGAGAGTTTCTCCATGGTTTAGTTGCCCGAGGGCGTCTGCTGCTGACCCTCACTCCCCCAGACATGGCCGCAGATGTCCACAGACCCCTCGCACAGGGCATGGTGCTCCAACCCCTGCTCTCCTTCCAGGATGGTACACCTCCCGCCAACACTAAACTGGAGGTTTGTAGAGGATCCGTGGATGGATGAACTGAACTGGTTCCTTATTATAAGCTTAAACTCTTTGTAAATGACTGATCATTCTCTCTCCCATAGTTCTCAGGGCTTCAGGCTGCTCTGCCCCCTGCTGTTCACCTGCTGACAATGTCTCAGTGGGATAAAGACTCCGTTCTGATTAGGCTGGAACATCAGTACCAGGCCAAAGAGAGCAAAACACACTCACAGCCTGTTACAGTCAACTTACAGGTAACAATCACACAGGGAACAAGGCCTGGACATAAAGTCTCAGAACAAACATCCAAAAGGGTTCTGGTGTGATGCAAGATCATACCGCCCTCCAGAATCATCTTCTAACTATTTAAATGCACTAAGCTAGTTGGCTTGGGCTCCTAGGTTAACTGAAGCTTTTAGCTTCAGTAATGCAATGCAAGTAATTTAAAATACATTAGGTATAATGCAAGTGCTGGGAATAACAAGGAGACTCACATTTTTCATTCCCACCTACACACTTCCAGTAAATCCCACAGTCAAACACTGATAGTGTTTCACAGGGAACATGTAAAGCATGTTCCACAAAACCAGTCATAAGTCGGGGCAAAATTATCGATTTTTCTTTTATGCCAAAAATCATTAGGATATTAAGTAAAGATCATGCTTCATTAAATATATTTTGTAAATGTCCTACTGTTCATTTGGACTTTAACTTTAAAGGCAATTTTCTCAATATTTGGATTTTTTTGCACCCTCAGATTCCAGATTTTCAAATAGTTGTATCTTGGCCAAATATTGTCCTACATCGACCGCATTACTGCAGAAGCTGCACCGATCCGTCTGTCAATCTCCCGCTCCATCCTCCCCTCACTCGTGAACAAGACCCCTAGATACTTGAACTCCTCCACTTGGGGCAGGAACTCTCCACCAACCTGAAGTGGGCAAGCCACCCTTTTCCGACTGAGGACCATGGCCTCGGATTTGGAGGTGCTGATCCCCATCCCAGCCGCTTCACACTCGGCTGCAAACCATCCCAGTGCATGCTGAAGGTCCTGGTTAGAAGGGGCCAACACGACAATGTCATCCGCAAAGAGCAGAGACGAAACCGTGTGGTCCCCAAACCTGACACCCTCCGGCCCTTGGCTGCACCTAGAAATTCTGTCCATAAAAATTATGAACAGAACCGGCGACAAAGGGCAGCCCTGCCGGAGTCCAACATGCACCGGGAACAAGTCTGACTTACTGCCGGCAATGCGGACCAAACTCCTGCTCCGGTCATACAGGGACCGGACAGCCCTCAGCAAAGGACCCCGGACCCCATATTCCCTGAGCACCCTCCACAGGGCGCTGCGAGGGACACAGTCGAATGCCTTCTCCAAATCCACAAAACAAATGTGGACTGGTTGGGCAAACTCCCATGAACCCTCCAGCACCCTGTAGAGGGTATAGAGCTGGTCCAGTGTTCCACAACCAGGACGAAAACCACACTGTTCCTCCTGAATCCGAGGTTCCACTATCGGCCGAATTCTCCTCTCCAGTACCCTGGCATAGACTTTACCGGGGAGGCTGAGAAGTGTGATCCCCCTATAGTTGGAACACACCCTCCGGTCCCCCTTCTTAAAAAGAGGGACCACCACCCCGGTCTACCATCCCAGAGGCACTGTCCCCGACCGCCACGCGATGCTGCAGAGGCGTGTCAGCCAAGAAGGCACTGCTTCCCCCTCCTGAGGCGCCGGACGGTTTGCCAGAATCTCTTCGAGGCCAGCCGATAGTCCTTTTCCATGGCCTCACCGAACTCCTCCCAGGCCCAAGTTTTTGCCTCCACAACCACCCGGGCTGCAGTCCGTTTAGCCTGCCGGTACTTGTCAGCTGCCTCAGGAGTCCCACAAGCCAGCCAGGCCCGATTAGGACTCCTTCTTCAGCTTGACGGCATCCCTTACTTCCGGTGTCCACCACCGGGTTCGGCGATTGCCGCCTCGACAGGCACCGGAGACCTTACGTCCGCAGCTCCGAGCAGCCGCTTTGACAATGGAGGTGGAGAACATGGTCCACTCTGACTCAATATCTCCAGCCTCCCTCGGGATCCGGTTGAAGCTCTGCCGGAGGCAGGAGTTGAAAATCTCTCTGACAGGAGACTCGGCCAAACGTTCCCAGCAGACCCTCACAGTACGTTTGGGTCTACCGAGTCTATCCAGCTTCCTCCCCCGCCATCGGATCCAACTCACCACCAGGTGGTGATCAGTTGACAGCTCCGCCCCTCTCTTCACCCGAGTGTCCAAGACATACGGCCGCAGGTCAGATGAAACGACCACAAAGTCGATCATTGACCTACGACCTAGGGTGTCCTGGTGCCATGTGCACTGATGGACACCCTTATGCTTGAACATGGTGTTCGTTATGGACAAACTGTAACTAGCACAGAAGTCCAATAACTGAACACCACTCGGGTTCAGATCAGGGGGGCCGTTCCTCCCAATCATGCCCCTTCAGGTTTCACTGTCATTGCCAACGTGGGCGTTGAAGTCCCCCAGTAGAACGACGGAGTCCCCAGTCGGAGCACTCTCCAGCACCCCTCCCAGGGACACCAAGAAGGTCGGGTACTCTGCACTGCTGTTCGGCCCGTAGGCACACACAACAGTGAGAGACCTATCCCCGAGCCGAAGGCGCAGGGAAACGACCCTCTCGTTCACCGGTGTAAACTCCAACACATGGCGGCAGAGCTGGGGGGCTATAAGCAAACCCACACCAGCCCGCCGCCTCTCACCATGGGCAACTCCAGAGTGGTGAAGAGTCCATCCCCTCTCGAGGAGTGTGGTTCCAGAGCCCAAGCCGTGCGTGGAGGTGATTCCGACTATCTCTAGTCGGAACCTCTCAACCTCACGCACAATCTCAGGCTCTTTCCCCGCCAGCGACGTGACATTCCATGTCCCAAGAGCCAGTTTCCGTGTCCAGGGATCGGGTCGTCTAGGCCCCCGCCCCGACGACTGCTGCCCGATTCGCTTTGCACCGGCCCCTTACGGTCCCTCCCGTGAGTGGTGGGCCCACGGGAAGGTGTCCCCACGTCGCTCCTTTGGGCTGAGCCCGGCCGGACCCCGTGGGGGGAAGGCCCGGCCACCAGGCGCTCGCATACCCCGGCTGCGCCGTACCGGGCGACGTCACGGTCCTCCTTTTTTTTGTCAACATAAGGGTTTTTGAACTTCTCTTAGTCTGACCCATCACCTAGGACCTGTTTGCCTTGGGAGACCCTACCAGGGGCATATAGCCCCGGACAACGTAGCTCCTAGGGTCATTCGGGTACGCAAACCCCTCCACCACGTTAAGGTGGCAGTTCATGGAGGAGCATCCTTAAATCTTAATCACTTAAATCACTGACTGTACCTATTGTAAATATAGTCAGTTTGAGTCAATCTTGAGTGCCTTATAGATTATAATAAATAAAAAATATATAATTAATAATTTTAATACTGATACATTTTCTTTTTGTCTGTGCAGAAGCTGTTTTCTACTCTCGAGGTGCTCGGTTCGTCTGAGATGAGTCTAGGGGCAAATCAATGGAAAGACGACATGAACCGCCTACAGTGGAACACAGGTAACAATTGTAAATTACTCTGAAATGTTATCTGAAAGCTCATTTGTTAAAAAGTTAATGCTTGATGTGTTTGTCTTTCAGAAAAGAAATCAAAGCCCCTTCCTCTCCGTGTCAGAGACCCCTCACCATGGGAAGTGACACTAAACCCAATGGAGATCCGCACCTTCCTGTTACGGGTACGACAGCTGTAGAACAGACCAATCACTGTAAGGGCATTGAAGTCAAGAGTATAACATTGGAGTATCTAAACTCCACCTGGCACTGATTTATTAAGAGCTGAACTAGATGATTGATGATTTGCCTGTGTACTTCAATTGCATACCATAATTTTATTTTTGAAGAATGCATATTCTTTGAACTGCACTGCCATGTGTTCATAAAGATGTATATGATGATCTACAAATCTTCTGCATTCATCACATGAGCTGTTTTGGTTAGCAACTGGCCAAATCAGCATCTTGTATTTCTTCTGTGTTGTCGACACATTGCTTTAAATTCATTTGTGCAATATTTTTGATTGTATTTTTCTACCGTGCCTTTCATTTAAAAATTACATTTTTAATGAATGAACTGTGGCATAAATGTAATGACCAGAAATAAACCGTTTTTAATTGATACTTGCTGTGTACTGCTCATGTTGAATACACTATGAAAAACAAACACACATTCACTTAGTATTTATTTGCCAGGTGAAAATAAAACATTTTGAAAGTAAAACTATTTCCAAGAATAAAAAATACGTCCCACTTATTCCCTTATTCGTGGGCTGCCAGGTAAATTAAACTCGTCTTGCACAAATCCAATTAACAAAACAAGCTTTAGGTGCAAATCTGTACAGAACTTGTGAACAGAACTGCAGACATTCAGAGAAATTAAATTTACAAGTCATAAAGTCCCAGTCTTTAACTCGCTGTCACAGCTGTGTGATGTACAGCTCGTAGTGAGAAAACCAATTAGTCCATCTTTTCCTCATTGGTTTCTTGCTCATGTGAATAGCAGCATTTGTCTCCATGTGTACATGTTCCCTAAAAAAGAAATAATAGCATTTTGCGTTTTTATGAGGGATTTATTTTCCATTCTGACAACTAAATCTTGAAAAATAACCATTTAAAATCAGACTTGAACATTAAAGGGATATTCACCCGAAAATTTACATTTGTCCATGATTTACTCACCCTCAAGCCATCCTAGGTGTATGAATACAATCAGAATTATATTAAAAAATGTCCTGGCTCTTCCAAGCTTTATAATGGCTGTTTCTGTTTTGAAGTCCATAAAAGTGCATCCATCCATCATAAAAGTGCTCCACGTGGCTCTGGGGGGTTAATAAAGGCCTTCTGTAGCTAAGCGATGAGGATGTATAAGCTTGAAACTCCAGTTGTATTCGTCTAAAAGAATATACACCTAGGATGGCTTTAGGGTGAGTAAACCATGGGCTAGTTTTCATTTTTGGGTGAACTATCCCTTTAACTCTTTCCCCGCCATCAACGAAAAGTTCCATCATTTGTGAAAACACGCTTCATGAAACCTTTGTGAGAATGGTCAAAAATGCTGGTAGGGAAAGAGTTATCACATTTATCACACATCCTAGAATAAGATTTGGATACTTCTTGGACTTAAAGAGACCATGTTATGCCCTTTTACAATGTCTAGACTTTGTTTTTGCGGTCTACTACAGGTTTTCATGCTTGAATGTAAAAAAAAACAAAAACATCTTTTACATTGTTGCAACACCTCTCTTCCCAGACAGTTCCTGTCTCTATGAAGTCCCTCCTTCTGAAAACCGAAATGTGCTCTGATTGGTGGGCTGGACCAGTGTGTTGTGATTTGTCAACCGCTTTGAGCGTGTTTTGGAAATGTCACACCCTTTACCATAACCGCGAGTTTCAACATAGTACAAACGCAACTCAACCAGGCCTCACCCCCCTTTTTTGTGTATGCTTTGGGAATTATTCAATTATTAAAATGAGGAATATTGTGACGTGTTTTTATTAAAATCAAGGCATTTCAGGGAGTTTAGAAACAGTGTGCACTGATATAGAGAATAACTCCCTTTGGAGTTGTGCTTTGTAACTTTGCAGATCCTTTTCATGCTCTAACAGCAACATTACAAGCAACATTAAAGAAGCACAATAGGCCCTCTTTAACTTTGAAAATCAAAGACAATAATTTGCTTCTAAATCGAAATTTTCACAAAAAGCTAACAAAGCAACATGTTTGAATGTCTCAATAGGCGGAGTTTGGGAGGTGCCAGGGGGGGCACTGCCTACTTCAGTGGTCTAACAGCACTCGTCAATGTCAAAATGTTCGAGATGGCCAATCAGATCAAAGAAGGCGGGCCTTACTGTCATACTGTCAGTATGTCACAGTCACAGCCGTCTATGGTCACAACGCAACAATAGTTTGTGAAAAGATGCAAGTATTAGACTGTTACCGACAGTAATAGGCTATCTAGTGATGCAAACTAGAGGTCTTCAAGAAGCCCACGAGACCTGTGCGCTTGCAATGGCTGAGAGAGCGTGAGAGAGAGCAAGAGAGCGAGCGTGAGGCGAGCGAGCAAGAGTGAGAGATATTTTATTATTATATTTTAAATGGTCAGCCGGGTCCGTGTCGAGTCCCAATCTATTACTACGGGTCCCAGGTCTGTTTAACATTGTGTGTAATACCCGAGTCGATCCGGACTCGGAGAACTCCTGCCCGTTATCAGAGTCAGTCAGCACTGCTGGTGTGTTTTTTGTAACTTGAGAATATGAGGATTATGGGTAATAAAGCTGTATTAAGCTAAAACAAAATGAAACCGCAATTAAACTAAACTAAAGCTGGGAAATAAGGTTTAAAAAAAGAAAGAAAGAAAAAACACGAGCGATCTCTCTCTTGATCGCTCGCGCTCTCTCAGCCATTGCAAGCACACGGTAATAATGGATACCTTCATGAGTGATGTGTGGAAAAAGCTTTAAAAAATAAACAACGAATATAAAGACGTTAAACCCACAAGCACCTCTTCTGTCTGGGCATCCTTCATGCATATTGTGGACAAACATGAGAAAAAAGTAATTGCTGTCAAGTGTATTATGTGTGATGTACTGTTGAAGTTTGATTTGAACTTTAATTTTAATAATTTATTTCAAATCAGCAACAAAATCTCAGGTGAACTGTCACATACATTTTTTATTTGATGCTCAAATTGCGTAAAAAAGCTCTTATTTCAGGTTGCTCCAGATAACGCGCATGTGCAGTCTCAAGCGCGTCTTGCAGCAGTGCTTCCGCAGTGACTGACTTTAATAATAATATGAATGAACCGTCTTGTTTAATGTCTTGTTTAATCTTAGAGTTTTGGTGAACAGACTCGGCTCACAGAGATGATAGCAAATAAATAATGCTGACATCAGCGGCCACCGAACGAACAATCGTTATTATAGTTCAAAAAGGCAAACAGTCAAAGTTATTATGCGAGTTAACTCAAGTCGAAATGCAAATCTGCAAAGGCGCATTTGTCATCCGTCACCGTGACATAAAGTGGACTTTTAAAGCTGAAATGATGAGTGAATTAAGCATGCTTGGAATAACAAGAGAGGAATAACATGGATTTAACTTTTTGGCAAGGATGTAATGCATCAAATTCAAATCACTTTATTTTCACACAGCCATATACACAAGTGCAACAGCAGGTGAAATTCTTAGGTGCAGTTCCGAGCAACATAGTAGTCATGACATGACATGTACAACATTTAAAGCAACATCAGATTACACATCTGATGCGCCCATCAAGTCAATCAAGAAACGTTACAAGGAAGGGAGACGACGGCTATAGGCAAGACAAAAAGCTATATTTTTCGCAACTTATTTATTGACTTGTTAATGTCAGTTTATTGTGGAATATGTGACAATCGGGTCCCGTCGGGTCTGTGTCTTCCCGCCGGGTTCGGTTCCAGCTTTTAAATAATAGACGGTAGTAATGGGCGATATAAACGATATGCGATATAAACGATACAAAATTGGCCTACGATAGAGATTTTAAGTCTATTGCACTATCGCGATAATGCACGTTGATGACAGAATCTACCCGCGAAATTTAGAGCCCCGAGCTGCAACTGGAAGCAATGCATCATCGTATTGGTCATCTTGAGTAAACATAGCTGAAAGCGAAATGGAGGCACTGGTAAAAAAGACCGGTGCAACATCCATTGTTTGGACTTGGTTCGGATTTAAAGCAAGCCGTCGAAGCCGTCCGACGCACAGATGAGCGGGCGTGTGCGTGTGCGTGTGCGCGCACACACTCGCTCACTGTCTTTGTAGTCTCTGCAGTGTTTCCCAATCGGAACTATTTTTTTTCTTTCAAATGAATTCTCTCTTTGTAAACTTTGTTCAATGCATGCGAGTGCTGCCGTATATGTTCGAATATGACCAGTCATTTTCGCCATCATCACCCATCTGTAGTGCCTTTACTGCTGTCTGTTTAATGTCAAACAACAAAAGACAAGGACATCACTCACTGCTCTTGATTTAATAACTTTTGTAAGTTTAATAGGATTAATCTTGAATTTATACAGTCAAATATGCAATGTTATTTTACATTTGATCATTTTCTGTACCTGAAAACTAATGTTAGACGTAAGCTACCTGAAAAACATAGTTTATTTTATTAGTATCTTTGCTCTATAGTATTTATTTGTGCTGCTGCTTGTTTTTAAATTATTTGTTCTTATTATTTTCTTTATTTTTATTTGACAGTAGTCCTTTTTCCCTGAACATAGCAAATACTGAACCGTACCAAAACCGTGAACCTAAAATCGTGACAAACCGAACTGTGAGCAATCTGTACCGTTACACCCCTAGCGTAACGTATGCGAGGGGGTGCCACAAAATGGAGAGAATTTTCAAAGGGTGCCATGACTGAAAAAAGGTTGGGAAACACTGCGATAGAGGACAGGAACACATAAACCATCACTTCATGAGAATTTACCATTTCATTTGAGAAAACTCATTCATATCATAAAATGAACAGACACTCAAAGGTGTTCACGGCAACCCGTCAAAAGAAAAGTTTTGTTTAACGGAAGACATTTTTCTGAATATATTAGGCTACTTTTGTAGTCTACAGTAGATTTAACTTTGTCTCTATGTAATAATAATTCTTCTCAACTAATAATAATAAAAATTATGCCTAGATGGTTGCTTATTTTTCACTAGATTTTTTTTTTTAAACAATGTTTACTTTGTTTTTACATACAGCCTTTAAATGTTTGTGTGTTATTTACTTATAATGATTATCATCATAAATAATAAACTTATTGAATTGCATTACATTTTTTTAAATACTTAAATAAATAAAAAATTGTGGTACCGAAATTGGTACAGATCTGGCACGCATCTCCCTGTATCATTGCGTGATACTTTTGCATAATTTTTGTAAAGTTTTAGCCTGGTCGCTATTCACTGCCATTATATGGATAAGCGCGTACAGGACGTTTTTAAAACTTTCTGCGTTTTCTTTGTTAAAGTCTCTGCAGCTAGTGTACTTGAATTTTATTTATCTGCAACAATATGTTACAATTACAGTTTTGCACAATAAATGTTCTCAAAACTACATACGTTTCTTTCTTTAAAAAATAGAAAATACATTTAGCAGTTTGGCTTTTGGCTTTGGTCTAACCCGTTCTGAAATGGTTCTATTATAAGTTTTATATCGCAATATATATCGTTATCGCAAGAGGCTGCAATGTATATCGCAATATGGATTTTAGGCCATATTGCCCATCCCTAATAGACGGGTCCAGGTCGGTTCCGGGTACAACATTTTTGGCATTGCTCGGATCTGCACGGGTCCGGGTCCAGTTTTTGAAATAATAAGACTGGTCCGGGTCGGTTCCGTTTAGCACATTGCAGGGTTAGCTGCAGGTAAGTGCCACTCCCCCACAAGCACAAAAGTGAAACTCCTCCTATGCCAAAATCCCAACTACATACTGAATTCAATTGAACGTACCTTTCGAAACCTCTTACATGGGAGGCTCTTGAGTTGAGAGGAGTCTGTGATCTGTTTCTTTCTTTTACCCTGAAAGTGTTTTCTTTTGTCTTCCAGCTCAGAGGAGATTCCTCCACTATATACAAGAGGGAAAAAGAGATGATTTACACTTTTAAGATTAAATGAAAGATTTTGACAATGATTTGACAAACGAACAGAAGTAGTAAAACCGACCCAGCTCTGGCACGTGCTTTGGGTCCCCAGTTGGCCTGTGGGTTCTCCTGGAAACGCGTGAGGTGACGTTTTCTTGACTGAGGGTTTGCGTCCTCTCTGATCTCAAAGCAGGCCTGAAGACTAAATGAGAGAATATGAGGATTATGGGTAATAAAGCTGTATTAAGCTCAAACAAAATGAAACCGCAAATAAACTAAACTAAAAGGCACAGCAACAGATTTGACAGGGATTTTAATATAAAATGTAAAATAGCCATCAGATGAATAAATAGAAGGTGTTTGATCCTTACGTTGTCTCTGTGGAGAGAATGCGGTGGGCAGGACTGGTTTCTGATAACCGCTCTCTCTTCACAGGGTTGGACTTTTCCTGAGGAAGAAGCAAACAGAGAATTGACATTAGAAAATGAGGCATTGTCTTAAGAAATTTTGGGGAGGATCTTATGAGTGGATGGCGATCACTCACCCAGCAGCGCATGATATCCCATAACACCCCAGCGGGAGCATCGGTCTTCACAGCATTCTTACAGGCATGAGAAAAAGACACTCTGTACCCAGCGTGCATGAGAGCTGACCTACACAATAGATAGAAAGTGAAGAAACACTGCTATCTACATACGTGTTACAGTACAGTACATATATCACCAAGGCTAAATTTATTTGAGTAAAGACAGTAATATTGTGAAATACTATTGTTTTTGAAAATAAAGTTTTTAAAATGTATTCCAGTGATGGCAAAGCTGAATTTTCAGCATCATTACTCCAGTTTTCAGTGTCACATGATCCTTCAGAAATCATTCTAATGACTGCTTAAAATTTTGGTGGAAATTGTGATCCTTTAATGAACAGAATGTTCAAAACAACAGCGTTTATTTGAAAAAGACATGTTTTGTAACATCATAAATGCGTTTACTGTGATCAATTTAATGCATATTTGCTGAATAGAAGTCAAAATTCTAACTTTTGAACGGTACAATATAATACACAGGTTGAAAATGTTGTGAGTTTACCTGAATTGCAGCATGGGTGGTGTGTTGCAGTGAACTGTGCTGCTCAGATGATCTAAAGCATAGTACAGAGGAACATCCTGCAGCTCCTGAAAAACACATCTTTCTCTCAGCACTCAATCTCTATTCAATGAACCAAATCTGTTATTGCCTTTACATTAAAGATGTTATAAATATGTTGATGATTATTAATATTAAGTTTAATAATGACTGACCTCGGTCACCATGCTAAGCACCCCTTCGATCCGCTTGGATGTTCTGAAGCGAGTGGGGTTCCCTGAAATGGCACTCAGAATCTTCTGAACAAATGTGATGTCATGAAGAGGCTCCGCCCAGATTGGACCACCCAACTAGAAACACAGAGAGAGAAACAAAGAAATCAAAACAAGGAAGAACTAAAAGTTCATGGCTGACATTTACTATAGCATGACAGTTGGTTTATACAGTGATGCACTGATATTACAATCCTGGCCAATACAACAAGTTGATCATTGTTTTCATGTTATGGCAGATAACTGATAAATGGCTGATATTAAAATTCTATACTATCTTGTCCAAATAAATACAAGAGAAAAGACTAAAACTAAAACCAATCATTTTTTGAAACTCTAAACATTATCATTTACAGGAGTATTTTCCAAACTGGGCTTTGTGATGTTGTTTGTTTACACGCATGTCATGTGACAATTAACAGCCTCAACCATGCAAATGTGTTGTAAATTATTGAACAGTATAATTACACACTTATTTATACATTTATTTTTCCAATGTTTTGGCAACAAGCCTTTATCACCAAGGCTTGTTGGCAAAACACTGGTCAAAATAGACTTGTGAGTGTGCAGTTATATTTTCTTTATAAAGTATTTTTCCCTACTTGCACCTCCATAAAGTTTGCTTTAATGCTTCGTTAAAGAAATTATTAAAACAACTTAAAATCTCAGGTGGTACTTCCAAGTAAAAATTAGGTCAAAGGGTTACAGCTGACAAACAAGTTTGGGAATCCCTGATGTACAGTACGAAAAATGTGTATTCATTTTGATTAATTGAAATTGATTTTATAAAGATTACATACAAGTGATATTACATGATGTGTGTTTTTTAAGACATATGAAACATAAAAATAGGGGAAATTAAATGGAATAATTAAATATCTGAAATTTGCTGATATATGTCCAATATCGACTGATACTGACATTAAAAAAAAGCTCTAATATCGGTAGATAATCATCATGGTTTATAAGTAGGGATACATGATATACAAGTACAAACTAATTAACAAAACATCAAAGGGATATATATATTTTTTGTATTGATGGTTCAGACCTGGTGTCTCTGCCCACAGTGTTCACAGTTAGGCCCTACAGGTGGTCCAGTGGCTGCTGAATACTTCATACTGTAACAGACACATAAATATACACAAACTGAAACACAATGATACTTGCAGTACAAAGGCATTGAGAAAAAAGTGAAAAGATAAAAGAACAATCCTGGAGGTAGAAATACTCACTGTTTGCCTTGGATCATCCTCTTCCCCATCCTCTGCAGATGGTATGCACCACAGCCGACACAGTTATACAGCAGCGCCTGCTTACTGCAACACAAAAACACAACAGATGTTTGAAGGTTTCTGAAAGAAGAAGTCTCTTATGCTTACCAGGGCTGCATTCATTTGATCAAAAATACAGTAAAAATAGTAATATTTTAGAATATTACAATTTAAAATACCGTTTTCTATTTTAATACATTTTATTCCTGTGATGGCAAAGCTGAATTTTCAGCAGCAATTACTCCAGTCTTCAGGGTCACATGATTTGGTGTTCAATAACTATTTATTATTATTAAATGTTAAAAACAGTTGCGCTGGTTCATATTTCTGTGGAAACCATAATATTTTTGTTGTGTGCAAGATTCTCTAATGAATAGAAAGTTTTTTGTTTTTTTTTAAACAGCATTTATTTGAAATAGAAATCTTCTGCAACATTATAAATGGCATTACTGCTGCTTTTGATCAATTTAATGAATACTTGCGGAATTTCAAAAAAACGTATTG
Organism: Romanogobio albipinnatus; assembly: GCA_023566225.1. Taxonomy (NCBI): domain Eukaryota; kingdom Metazoa; phylum Chordata; class Actinopteri; order Cypriniformes; family Gobionidae; genus Romanogobio; species Romanogobio albipinnatus. The sequence goes on from CM042254.1 coordinate 12,564,228, forward strand.
ACCCCAAACTTTTGGATGGTAGTATATGCACACTTTTTCATGTATGATTATTATTACTCTCTATATAGACAGTCAGAGTAAACCGTGTATGTTACCTTGCAGAGTTTTTGACTACAGCCTGGCCGGTTTTGACTCTGATGAACACACGGATGTAGAAATCCACGCTCACGCTCAAGAGAGGTTCAATGTAGCGCTGATGCACGGCTGCTCTCTGATCTAAACTGTGCAGGATTATACGCAGGGCCTAGAATAAAAAGAAAGAAAACGTGATGAAGAGTTGCCTTCATTCCATCCATTCATCCATGCACAAACCCAGTGAGCCCATCTTACCATCTCATGACAGTATTTGGACTTGATGGACATAGAGCCATATTTGCTGTAGCAGGTCTCCCCACTGTTTCCAGCCATTACAGCCATGTCCGTACACGTGACGCAAAGCAACCCTGACAACGAGAGAGCGAGAATATTCAGGTATATGTGCTTGATCAATTGAAAATGTGCATGTGAGAGAAAAGCTACAGAGACTGACTCACCTCCCTCACTGACAGCCTGCACAGCCGCATCCAGAAACGGTGATGGGCTGCCATAGGGGTCAAGATCAATGACATCATAGCGTTCCTTCCTCCCTCTTGCCTCATACATCACCATACTGGACAGAGTGTGTTACACCAGGATTTAGGACGCAACAGAATCAGTGTTGTTATTGTTAACTAAAACTATTACAATACGTTTTCAGTAAGTGAAATAAAGCTGCAATTCAAAAAATATATAAATATCAAATGAAAAACTAACTTTAAAAAACAAATCAAGCAAAAATCAGGAATATATACAGTGAGGAAAATAAGTATTTGAACACCCTGCTATTTTGCAAGTTCTCCCACTTGGAAATCATGGAGGGGTCTGAAATTGTCATCGTAGGTGCATGTCTACTGTGAGAGACATAATCTAAAAAATATATATATATTTATTTGTATGCATACCTGAAAACTCACAAGTGGTGAAAAAGGTGACATGTTTCCGAATTAAATACTTTAATCTGGGTCATTGCCCTACAGTAGAACGTGTGGTTTTACATGTAAACGAAGCATTCTGGTGCAAAGAAAAGACAACATTTGCTTTCAAATAAATAAATAAAACATTTACACTATAGCGCTGGGCACTGAAACAAATTTCATTTGAATTTCAAATTACAAATTTGATTTGATATTGATTAACATGGGTACAGTACATAGCAAATTGTATGTACTGTACAATGTGTGGATTTTTTGTGGTGTAATTCTCCTCAGTGTTATATTAGCTTTTAGCTACATACTTAAATCTGTATATTTGTGATATTTACCCCAGGGAGTTATTTACTTTATAAAGGCTATTTTTAACCTTATTAAATGTATACATCATCTTTCATGTCAAATTCTTACATTTGATCAATACATTCAGTTATAATAATAAGACACTATAGGGCTGTTACCAATCAAATTAAATCATTTACACTGAAAAATTACAACGAAAAATGTTATGAGATTGTATGTTTTATTATTTGTATATTCAATCAATGATATTTTAAACATGAAACTAAACTGCCAGTAGGTGGCAGCAAGTGACCGTCTTAATGAGTGAGTCATTGAGTCGTTCATTCAAACGATTCATTCAAACACTGAATCATTCAGTAACAAAACACCACGCTGAGTGTTGCTTTCCTTTGGAACCATTTCCGTCAGTGAAATAGAACAAAAAAGTAAATGTTGTCTGTGTCTAAAATATAAGTAAGTAACTTAATATTAACTTAGGCTAACTTACTTGTTTACTGAACCACAAAATTCAATGTAACATTTGCAATTGTGATGATATTCAGCAAAACATCTCCCTTAGTCGACTCGTGTTATTAACAATATCATAAGTTATAAATAAAACTATTTTACCCCAATATGTTTCTTCTGTGAGTTTATAGTGATGTTGTGTTCATTTGTTTTGATTTCTCCACGAATGTCTCTCTCAGGCAGACTTTTTTTACCGGAAATACACTAACCCTTATCAATCGCTGTTTACATTGAAATGTAATAAAATCAGAATCATTCACAGGTTTCTGGTTATTTTATTAAGTTTTAAGATAGTCCTACTTGTCCAGTCAGATTAATGTCGAGCCCTAACAGTCTATGGTCGAGCCCTGTGTTCATTCATGACACTTTTCTGCTGTAAAGCGGAGGTGATCAGTTCATGTGCCGTTTGAACTGAGACGCTACAGTGATCTGTGAATGTCACGCCAAATTAGAGCACCAAAAAAGATTGCAACAGCTCGAGAGACGTCTATGGTCTCACTCCAGTCAATGGGAAATTAGCCCATTTCCAATTATTATTGTGAAGTTAACAAATGCTTTCAACTTTTTCTGCACATGGGACAGGGCGATTGCACTGTATTAAGGAGAGGATGACCGGGGCCATGTATTGCGAGATTTTTTAGATTATGTCTCTCACAGTGGACATGCACCAACGATGACAATTTCAGACCCCACCAAGATTTCTAAGTGGGAGAACTTGCAAAATAGCAGGGTGTTCAAATACTTATTTTCCTCACTGTATATAATTTTTCAAAATGGTAACGCTTTAAAATAGTTTCATTTGTGAACATGTAGCAAACTACATTAGTTAACATTAACTAACAATAATTACAATTTCTACAGTATTTATTAATCTTAGTTCAAGTCAATGTTAATCTAAACTAATAAACATAAAGATAAAATAAAAGATCAAAAGTTGTATCCATCAACATTAGTAATGCACCATGAACTAACATGAACAACAATATGTTTAGTAAGTAACATTAACAGAATTTAATAAATGCTATAATAAATATTGTTTATTTTTAGTTTATGTTAATAAATGCATTAACTAATGTTAATAAATGAAACACTTATTGTAAAGTGTTACCAAAAATAAACATTAAATGTACTTGCTAAAACTTGAACTAATATTTAAAAAAGAAAATGTGAGCTAATTCAAAATATTAATAAATACTACAAAAGCATTTAAATAACACTAAAATAACACTTAACAGAATGAGAAAAGACACACTTCAGATGTCAACAGTTGTTTGTTAGTATACAAGCAAAAAATATAAATATTAGATATAAACCTTAAACTTTAAAAACTTAACCAGAAATTAAATAAGTGCCAAAATTACAAAATAAAACTAAAACATTAATAAATGAATTAAATTGAAGCAAATTAAAATGCACTTAAGTTAATTTGAAATATTGCAAACTACTATAACAGTATTTAAATAACACAAAAATGACACTTGACAGAATAAGCCAAAACATACTTCAACTGTCAATAGATGTTTGTGAGTGTATAAGCAAATACTTGAATATATAAACAGTACCTAGCATCTCTTTGGCTGGCTTGCAGTATGTGGGACACGTTGTTGTGTTGTGCATTGCGGGCGATCAGGGCAGCAGCTTTAGCAGAGTAATCATTAGCAGTGATGTTCTTCAGGCCAGGAACCTCCAGAGCAAAACGTACTGAACGCAGGCCTGACGCCGCCAGACCCTCCAGCACACACAGACCTTGCTAGAGCAAAAGAGAGAGATAGATCACATTACATTTACTTGTTGGCAGACACTTTTAGCCAAAGTGTTTCACAAATGAGGGAGGGGGGAAAAAAGTGAGTCATAAGGAGACTACTGAAAAAAAACAAGACACTGTGAATTCGTGTAGAATAATCTTACATCTAAAATTTGTTATAAATTCTAAAACTAATTTTATATTTATTTTAATATTTACATTTAATAAAATAATTTCATTATTATTTAAGTTAATTATTTATTAATTACCACTCTATTGTATCCTAAAACAATACTCGCTCACTTGAAGGTTTATTCAGTCTGATATATACATCTTGAGAACTAATTCGCTTTTTCATTAATCATTATAATAAGTCATGTTGTAAGTGTATCGTGTAAGTGTCAGTGTGTTATTGCTAACGTAAACAAAAATGATTAAAAATCCTTAATTAATACACAGCTGAAATAAAAATGAAATACAAATATTAGATGAAAAACTTTTCCATAAAATTTAAAATGTTGGCTTGGCATCTAACTGAAATTAAACGAGTTTAAGTGAAAGTAATACAAATACTAAAATAAAAAATTTATTTGTCCATAAAAATGTCAAAACCCCACTTAAAAATCACAAAAACCTAAACGTAAAGTGCCTTGCTCTCTCAAAATATGAATAAATACTATAATAATAAATAAATAAATAATACTAAAATCACACTGTAGCACACACAGACCTCGCATATTTCCCCTACAGAGGCTGTGATGTAGTCCTTCTCATCAGCCTCTTCTTCCTTTTGTTGCTCATTTTCAGGCTGTTCTGATGCTTCCTGATCCACCGTACCATTCTTCTCCTCTGAGAGTCGGACCACAACTCTGTCTTTCTCACCCGGGACCAGGATCCGGACGCCCCTTTGAGCCAGCTTCTCCCTAGCAAACTCTGTGATCACCGCACACCTGATTGAAGACGGTATACGGGAAGTTTACAGGCGAGATTAGAAAACAACACATCACAAGATGTCACACTGGATGGCATACTCACGTTAAATCTCGGTTGAACTCCTGCACAGGGTTGTAGAACACCTCATTAGCACTTGGGAATAAAATGGCAGCTTTTCCCTCCCTGACAACAGTCTCGCCTGGTAAAAGCCCAGGTTGTGTAGATGAGGTCTGGCTGCTCTCTGTAGAGCTGGAGGGATTGGTGTCTTCCTTTGGCACTGCTGTGGTAGTACTGTCTGCACATGCACTGGTGGTGTCCTGAGATTCTTTGGGGTCTTTCTTGCTGTCCATTGTCCTGAAATGTTTCAAGACACAACTGCGCCCTGTTGTGAGGATCTGAAGGAAGGATGCTCTCTTCTTAGGAAACGCTAATGACAAACTAGGACACCTAAATGATACCTGAAGTGTAGTCCTTGCTAACATCTACCAAAGAAAAGCCGTGTGACCTGTCAACACAAAATTAATTTGAGTTAATAAGTGCTTATGAACTCCCAAATGCTGTCAACTTAATTAAAAACATAGAAATACAAGGCCTCCCAACTTCCCACACCTTTTGACTGATGAATATCCATAACTTTATTTAATTATTCATTTTTTTTTTCAGTCAAACATTTTAAAACCGATTTATACTCACATACAGCCATTTCAATCTCTATTTTTTCCATGACCCATTAAAACCTCACGACTTCAGGTTTACATTCAAGACTAATGTTTCCAAACCTGGGCATCTTCACATTCACAATGTAACTAGCCAAGCTAGCGTTACAGTTTAACTCGCCTTCCTATGCTAATTATCCTTTCAAAATACACTTTAGTAATGTCACAGCAGATCCTTCACAAACAAAAAAAACAAAACCGAGAGCTAAATGTACACTACCATAGAGACTTGTCAACAGTTAGCTCGTGTTTTCAGGGAGGATTCACGTGCAGCCCACGACTGTTTGTGAACTACGGAAGCCTTGTAGTACTAAACGCCTTACAGAGACGCCAGACACAGCGCATGCGCACAGCAAACCTATAGAAAGCTCCACACTGTAAAATGAGGGCACTGAGCATTTCGTTTATTTTTATTTTTTATAATATACGACCTTTTATCTATACTACACATAGCAGAAATTACAGAATGTTATAGTAACTAACAGTGTCAGGATATAATATTTTATTTTATATTATTTTGTTTTTTTATTGACATTACAGACACTTTTTTTAGTCTGTGTTTGTTTATGCTTTGGCAATACTGTATGCAAAAAATATCTTTGAAATTGAATGCCAGTTGATGGTGAGCAGTAAATTCACAATTAAGGGGAAAAAAGTGTTTATAAATGTTAATAATCAGACTCATGTCTCTAATAACACTGCCCAGTTAACAATTTTTAATTCCCAGAACATAGAACAAACATTGTAACGTTCCCTGTTGGTTAGTCAGGAAAGTTTTCTTTACGTAAATAGAACGTTCTCTTTAGGTTATAAAAATAAAACCCAAAAATAACCTGCAAGGAACGTTCGCTTTAGGTTATAAAACCCTAAAATAACCTGCAGGGATTGTTCTCTTTGGGTTATAAAACCCTAAAATAACCTGCAGGGAACGTTCTCTTTAGGTTATAAAAATAAACCCCCCAAATAACTTGCAGGGATTGTTCTCTTTTGGGTTATAAAACCCTAAAATAACCTGCAGGGAACGTTCTCTTTAGGTTATAAAAATAAACCCCCCAAATAACTTGCAGGGATTGTTCTCTTTTGGGTTATAAAACCCTAAAATAACCTGCAGGGAACGTTCTCTTTAGGTTATAAAAATAAACCCCCCAAATAACTTGCAGGGATTGTTCTCTTTTGGGTTATAAAACCCTAAAATAACCTGCAAGGAACGTTCTCTTTAGGTTATAAAAATAAAACCCCCAAATAACTTGCAGGGATTGTTCTCTTTAGGTTATAAAACCCTAAAATAACCTGCAAGGAACGTTCTCTTTAGGTTATAAAACCCTAAAATAACCTGCAGGGATTGTTCTCTTTTGGGTTATAAAACCCTAAAATAACCTGCAAGGAACGTTCTCTTTAGGTTATAAAACCCTAAAATAACCTGCAAGGAACGTTCTCTTTAGGTTATAAAAATAAAACCCCCAAATAACTTGCAGGGAATGTTCTCTTTTGGGTTATAAAACCCTAAAATAACCTGCAGGGATTGTTCTCTTTAGGTTATAAAACCCTAAAATAACCTGCAAGGAACGTTCGCTTTAGGTTATAAAAAATAAAACCCCAAAATAACCTGCAAGGAACGTTCTCTTTTGGGTTATAAAACCCTAAAATAACCTGCAGGGAACGTTCTCTTTAGGTTATAAAAATAAACCCCCCAAATAACTTGCAGGGATTGTTCTCTTTTGGGTTATAAAACCCTAAAATAACCTGCAAGGAACGTTCTCTTTAGGTTATAAAAATAAAACCCCCAAATAACTTGCAGGGATTGTTCTCTTTAGGTTATAAAACCCTAAAATAACCTGCAAGGAACGTTCTCTTTAGGTTATAAAACCCTAAAATAACCTGCAGGGATTGTTCTCTTTTGGGTTATAAAACCCTAAAATAACCTGCAAGGAACGTTCTCTTTAGGTTATAAAACCCTAAAATAACCTGCAAGGAACGTTCTCTTTAGGTTATAAAAATAAAACCCCCAAATAACTTGCAGGGAATGTTCTCTTTTGGGTTATAAAACCCTAAAATAACCTGCAGGGATTGTTCTCTTTAGGTTATAAAACCCTAAAATAACCTGCAAGGAACGTTCGCTTTAGGTTATAAAAAATAAAACCCCAAAATAACCTGCAGGGATTGTTCTCTTTGGGTTATAAACCCCCAAAATAACCAATAGAGAACGTTCGCAGAACGTTCTTATATGGTCCCCAAAAAATAACCAAACGGGAACGTTAGGGGAACGTTCTGTTTACTAGGTGTGTATTTTATCTGCTCTTTTATATTTCAATAAATTAGCATTATTATTATAAATAGTATTGTTATGCTTATGGTGTATATTGACGTGGAGAAAAAAATGAAAAAATAAATCAAAGTTTTAGGTGGAGAAGTATAGTATAGTATAGTAATAGTATAGTATAGTATAGTATAGTAATAGTATAGTATAGTAATAGTATAGTATAGTATAGTATAGTAATAGTAATAGTATAGTATAGTATAGTAATAGTAATAGTATAGTATAGTATAGTATAGTAATAGTATAGTATAGTAATAGTATAGTATAGTAATAGTATAGTATAGTAATAGTATAGTAATAGTATAGTATAGTAATAGTATAGTATAGTATAGTAATAGTATAGTATAGTATAGTAATAGTATAGTAATAGTATAGTAATAGTATAGTATAGTATAGTAATAGTATAGTAATAGTATAGTATAGTATAGTATAGTATAGTAATAGTATAGTATAGTAATAGTATAGTAATAGTATAGTATAGTAATAGTATAGTATAGTATAGTAATAGTATAGTATAGTAATAGTAATAGTATAGTATATTATAGTAATAGTATAGTATAGTAATAGTATAGTATAGTAATAGTATAGTAATAGTATAGTAATAGTATAGTATAGTATAGTAATAGTATAGTAATAGTATAGTAATAGTATAGTATAGTAATAGTATAGTAATAGTATAGTATAGTAATAGTATAGTATAGTAATAGTATAGTATAGTAATAGTATAGTAATAGTATAGTAATAGTATAGTATAGTATAGTAATAGTATAGTAATAGTATAGTAATAGTATAGTATAGTAATAGTATAGTATAGTAATAGTATAGTATAGTAATAGTATAGTAATAGTATAGTATAGTAATAGTATAGTAATAGTATAGTAATAGTATAGTAATAGTATAGTAATAGTATAGTATAGTAATAGTATAGTATAGTAATAGTATAGTAATAGTATAGTAATAGTATAGTATAGTAATAGTATAGTATAGTAATAGTATAGTAATAGTATAGTATAGTAATAGTATAGTAATAGTATAGTAATAGTATATTAATAGTATAGTAATAGTATAGTAATAGTATAGTATAGTAATAGTATAGTATAGTAATAGTATAGTAATAGTATAGTAATAGTATAGTATAGTAATAGTATAGTATAGTAATAGTATAGTAATAGTATAGTATAGTAATAGTATAGTAATAGTATAGTAATAGTATAGTAATAGTATAGTAATAGTATAGTATAGTAATAGTATAGTATAGTAATAGTATAGTAATAGTATAGTAATAGTATAGTATAGTAATAGTATAGTAATAGTATAGTATAGTAATAGTATAGTAATAGTATAGTAATAGTATAGTATAGTATAGTAATAGTATAGTAATAGTATAGTAATAGTATAGTATAGTAATAGTATAGTATAGTAATAGTATAGTATAGTAATAGTATAGTAATAGTATAGTATAGTAATAGTATAGTAATAGTATAGTAATAGTATAGTAATAGTATAGTATAGTAATAGTATAGTATAGTAATAGTATAGTAATAGTATAGTAATAGTATAGTATAGTAATAGTATAGTATAGTAATAGTATAGTAATAGTATAGTATAGTAATAGTATAGTAATAGTATAGTATAGTATAGTATAGTAATAGTATAGTATAGTAATAGTAATAGTAAAGTAGGTGCCGCATTAAACATCCGTGGTATATATGCCACTGTCCTTCTGGGCAAATGTCACATTCGAACTGATCATCTAACCCAGTCACGCTCTAAACACTAATCGTCCGTTGTATACGCCATATAATTTGACCCCATTAGAGCGCCGCGGTGGACATATTTCGGAGGCGTTTACTACGACCTCTTCTCCAGTGCGCCATGCGGAGCTGGGTTGGCATGCAGTGCGCGTAGCTCTCAGACCCCTCTAGGGCTTCACCTGAGTCTAGACGCTTCACACTGCTCACTTTCTCCGCACTGTCGCTCGCGCAACCACGGCCGTCTCGCGCACAGGCTGGTCCAGCGGCGAGCGCACGGCACGATTTCATGCTTTGGCGTTCAGGCGGCGTTCTTTTTCGTGGTCTGTGCATGATCGGTAAATCTGTGCTCTTTAACCGGGGTGACAAAAAGATGCACCCCTCGATTATTCTGCGCTCGGGTGTCTTGCCTGTGCATTCACTATGAATGGCTGCCCGTAGAGAGAAAGAGTCTTGACTCCTCCATTGAATCACTTTCCAGCAGATTGCAGTCGAGGGGGTGAGTATGTGAATGCATGCACGAGCGGGTCATGCCACTTTGAGTGGTGTCAAGGGGCAATCACGTGGGTTGAACAAGGGGTCGCGTTAGTTATTGTTGTGGCGCGGGGTAGCTGAGAACAGTGTAAGCGGATTTTGGATAGGGGTATTGTTTTGTGAAGGTGTGCGATTGCTTTAGATGGGGGATGGGCTTGCAAAACTTTAACCACTTCAATGACTTGCTGCCGAGAGCTTGATTTATGGTGCATCGATACACCCATTTATATTTTCCCAACTTTTTAGCCATGCACAACATCGCTTGCAATGTGAACTTGTTTCTGGACGATTTGAGGATTTGTACTGGATGAGGGCATTACGTTATGTGCTTTCAGACGTCAAGTCGTTAATGGTGTCTTGTCTCGCGGATCAGTGTGACTCGCCCCCCAGTTGCTGCATTTGTCCCGGGATGACCTGTTGATGTCTGGAAAAGATGGAGCCGAGCCCCCTTCCTTTCCCTCCAAAATGGAGTAGAATTTAACCACAGAATATCTGATGTGAAATCCGATGATTGCGTCGCGTGCATACAAATATGACTACTTAAGAAAGGCACATTGCAAGTACGCAGTGGGATAGTAATACTAATATTATTAATAATAATGCATGCATATGATATGGTTGCTGCTGGGCGAATCAAAACGTTTTGGGTATAGATATTCTGGTATGTGCATGGCTGTAATCCAGCCCGACATTGCATAGCATTGCACTGGCACCGAGGGGGCGAGAGAAACGGATGTGGTCTTCTCAATAATTCATCTATCAGATTATTTTGGTGACAGGGTTTTTGAAGTCTGGTTTTTGAAGTCTTTGGTCGCAGCATCTAGTGAGGAAATTAAGGTATTATTTCTTGTATTTTTTTTTGGCCCCCCGGGGCCCGTGCCAACCCGGAGCTCGTGTCCAGCTGGGCAGCGGTGCGGGCACACATTCTCGCCGGGTACCGCAGCCCTTCCGCGGCCGCCCACATCACCGAAACACCGGCGTCCGACTCTCACAGTGAGATTGCAAACTATTGCTAATGTATTACATGTATGCTTGTAATTAAAACTGTTGTTATTATGCCTTAGGGAAATAGTGCTTTTCGAGTGATCCAGAACAAATAGTCTAGGTGAATTAACAGCATTTTCGATTCTTAGCTCCTGAACTACATTCAATAATCGACTATCTAAACTACTAGTTTACTCTTATAACTAAGTTTATAAGAATTTGTATCTGTTTGTTTGTTAAAATGTGATTGCTAGTAGCTAAATGACTAGCTTTAACCCTTTAAATTAGGATGGTACAAATTAAACGGCTACTGTACTGTTTCCAAAATATTATTTACTGTTACGCTGGTCATAATAAATTAATAAAATAATTACATTTGGCTTAATATTAATAAACGGCATAAGATTATTTCGACATGTACATTTTATTCGGTGGAATGGTGGCTACTCTCAGAGTTTTACAGTAGTAAGAATAACTGCAGTAACTAAAAAGAAAATAGACATTGTTTGATGATCATTTAATGTATGATTTTGTTTCCGTGTATACACATTTATTTGTTTTTAATTGTTTTATTTACTTATTATATATGTTAAAGAGTGTAAACGGAAGTTTCTTTAGTAACAAGTTTGGGGTTTGTAACTTTGCATTACCATACTGCTCAGCCAGATGAATATTTGATCTGCTTTATACACTCTAAAAAAAAAAAGGTTCTATATGGCACCAAAAATGTTTCTTCGTCGTAATCATAGAGGAACCACTTTTGGTGCTATATAGCACCATATCTTAACATGTTCTGTATATGGTAGCGGTGCTATATAGCACCTTAGTTAGCGGTGCTATATAGCACCTTAGTCAAAGAACCGCTGAAGAACCACTGAAGCACCAAAATTGGTGCTATATAGCACTAAAAAAGGTTCCCCTATGATTACGAGCAAAGAACCATTTTTGGTGCCATATAGAACCTTTTTTTTTTTAGAGTGTATATGCATGTGACCTCCTGATCAACCTTTGTACAGAGATACAATACAAGACGTTGGAGTGAAATTACTCAATACACTGGGGGATTTTTGACCAAAATGTAAGGTACTTTTTAGTGGTTGTGTTTTAACACTCAAGAAGATCCTGCAATTATGAACGTAACATTTTTGATTACGAATTGCTTTAAAAATGTTTTTTAGAACTGATCTATATCAGCGGACTGAATGAACATAAGTAAACAATGGATGTACATAAAAGTAACTGCACTTCACTTTGAAGAGTTGTTGGTCATTTAGTACACTGATATGATTTAATGTAATGTGCAAATATGAGTTGTTCCTCAGAAGCATTTTGGATTTCATTATACAGGATAGATGACTTTTGTGTACCATATATTCATCTTCTGCTCCTAAAAGGATTTGAAGTACTTGTCATGCTGACCTTTGGCTTAGAGCAGATCCTAAAATATGAATGATCCTAAAAAGAATACACTGTAGGATAAATTGTTTATGACCCACTGAAAACCCTAGGCCCTAGGCATGTGCTCTAATCTTCAGTTATATTAAGAATGTGTATCATCAACATTTATTGCTTTTGTTCTTTGTCTAATTTTTCTGTGGAGAATGTATGCATTTTCTATTTCTGTTATGGACTTGACAGTCATGGGATGTTGTTTGTGAGACTGCACACATTGGCCTTGGAATTAGAACAGAGTAGCACTGTGTGTCTCAATATTTTTATAAGAATAGATAACATACTGCAAATGTGTGTGTTTGTGTCATGATTCCAGAAATCTTTGAAGCTTTATTTAAAGGACACACAGTTTAAACATGTGTGTGTGTGAGACAATTAGCAACTTTTTTTAATCACTACAGAAGTTATCTACACTATCATTCAAAAGTTTAAGGTCAGTAAGGTTTATTTATTTAGCAAGGATGCTTTAAATCGCTCAAGAGTGACAGCAAAAACCTCTTTAATATTACGAGAGATTTTTCTCTTGAACTTTAGTCATCAAAGACTTCCTGAAAAAAATGATCACGGTTTCTTTCCGCAAAAATATTAAGCAGCACAACGGTTTTCAACATTGATAATAATAAGAAATGTTACTTGAACACCAAATCAGCATATTATGATTTCCCAAAGATCATGTGACACTGAAGACTGGAGTAATGGCTGCTGAAAATGCAGCTTTGCTGCAGGAATACATTTAATTTTAAATATATTCATAGAAAACTAGTATTTTAATAATATTTCACTATATTATTATTTTTATTGTATGCATTATCAAATAAATGAAGCCTTGATGAGCAAAATATACTTATTTCAAATGTATTTAACCTTATCTTTTTGCAGCTGTCTTTGAAAATAGAAGCTTAAGATTTTAAATATAACGATTTGAAATTGTGTGATATTCAAACTGTCATACAAACAATTATAAATTAATTATGATTATTTAGACCTGTCATCATATCCAATTGGTAAGACTATGTAATTGGTGCACTTTTTCACAATTTCCACACTGATTTAGTGAGAACATGTCTGGAATTCTGTGGAGTCGATATGGTAAAATGTATTAAACGGCACTGATTATTAGTAACCAATAACATGAAATGATCAAAATATTTCAAAAATGAACATTTATTTCAATGGCAAAATTTTGTGGGAATCCGTAGATATTTCTGCATTTTTGTGTTGATGTGTATTCTGTGCACTGGTCATTTGTTATATGATAATTTTATAATTGAGGTGAAAAATAAGAGTTTCGTGTTTTCTGTTTTCACAGACTCTGTAGTGCTGGGCTTTACGATATGGCTCAGATGCTGCAGATGGCGATTCCCAACTTTGGCAACAATGTCCTGGAGTGTCTTAATGAGCAGAGGCTTCAGGGTCTGTACTGTGACGTGTCAGTGGTGGTCAAGGGTCACACATTTAAAGCCCACCGGGCAGTGCTGGCTGCCAGCAGCTCCTACTTTCGTGACTTGTTCAACTCTGGAAGTAAGAGCTCTGTAGTGGAGTTACCACCAGCGGTTCAGCCTCAGAGCTTCCAGCAGATCCTTTCCTTCTGTTACACCGGCCGCCTTAGCATGAACTTGGGTGATCAGTTTCTCTTAATGTACACAGCAGGATTCCTGCAGATTCAGCAGATTATGGAAAAAGGCACAGAGTTCTTCCTAAAGGTCAGCTCACCAAGTTGTGACTCACAGGGACTTCACACAGAAGAAATGCCACCCTCAGAACCCCAGAGCCCCGTTACTCAAACTGGGAGTGGCACCGTAGGAGGAGGTGCGGTCACCACGGCAGTGGCTCGACCTACTTCTTGTCTCACACCTCTTCCATTGATGTCAAGGATGAAGACAGAGCAGCAACCTCAAGCCCAGCAGCCCCAACAAGAAGCATCATCATATTCAGTGGTTTGCACTCCAGTTGCGAAGCGTCTTTGGGAAGGAGGTAGCCGTGAAGGAGGTGGAGGATCAGGGGGAGGTGGAGGAGGAGGTATGAGGAAAGCAGCCCGTTATTCGCAGGAGGCAGGACGGGGCGTGGGCGGGGCGCCACCTCAAAGTGCAGCTTTATTGGGCGGAAGCGGTACCACTAATAGCAACAACAACAATAACAACAACAACAGTAGCACACCGGAAGGCACTAGCCCAGCAACCCCAAGCATGTACACCAGTGACTCGCCGATCTCTTACCACGATGATGATGAAGAAGAGGAAATTACAGACGAAACCACAGAAGAACAGTACAGACAGATCTGTAATATGTACACTATGTACAGCATGCTGAATGTAGGGGCAACAGGTAAGAAAAGTTGACTACGAATTCATTTTTATTGACTTATTGCTAATATTTATCAGTTACATTTATTGACTGACACTGCTGAACACCGCATCGTGATAGTAGACTTCGGTATGTAGTGTAATTGTGGGAAATAAATTGGGCAACGTATCGAGCCCTGAGGAACCCCATCAATAGGTTAAACATTAGAGGAAACTGCCCTGTTTTCCATTCACGGTTCCACAAAAAGAATCTAAACAACATATAAAAAGCAAGAAAACATTTAACAAACCAAAACAAAAAGGGTGATGAATTAATTTTATATGTGTATTACATGTTTGTTTTTGTTTTTTTTACCTCTTTTCCCCTTTGCTATCTTGGTTCAGCCAATGAACGAGTGGAATCACTACCCGACCACCTCACAGTTGAATCGAGGGGAAGAGGAGTTCGAGTGAGGCAAGATCTGGCCTCTCTTCCCACTGAGCTCATTGCACAGATCGGAAACCGCTGTCATCCTAAACTCTATGAAGAAGGTGACCCTGCTGAGAAACTGGAGCTAGTAACAGGCACCAGTGTTTTTATTTCACGTGCTCAGCTGATGAACTGCCACGTTAGTGCAGGCACACGCCACAAAGTGTTGCTCAGGCGGCTCCTTGCTGCCTTTTTCGACCGGTAAGTGAAGATTTGTACTTTTACTGTATTCTGCAAATAAACAAAACACTTTGCTAGTAGTATTTAAAGGAATTGTTCACCCAAAAATAAACATTCTGCCAAAATATACTTACCCTTATGACTTTCTTTCGCAAAAAAAGAGATGTTTAGCATAATGTCCAAGCTGCATCATATGGGTTTGGTTGAGTAAATAATGCCAACATTTTTTATTGAACTAGCTCTTAAATAGTAATTAATAGATTAGTAAGACCTTCGTTCATCTTCGAAACACAAATGAAGATATTTTTGATGAAATTCGAGAGCTCTCTGACCCCTCCATTGACAGCAATTTAATTACCACTTTCAAGGCCCAGAAAGGTAGGAAAGACATTAAAATAGTCCATGTGACTCCATTGGTTCAACCATATTCAACAATTTCTTCTCGTCTGTGTCATTCTCCTTATCTGTTGACGCAGTAAATACAGTGCAGTGCTTCCGAGTTCTATGGCAGAACGGCGGCTCACCGCATCCGTCATGGTGCTAATGTAAACAGCACCGGCCAATGGTAAGCCAGCATTCTGACATAGAACCTGGAAGCACTGTACTGTATTTACTGCATCAACAGCGTAGGAGAATGACACAGACGAGAATAAATTGTTGAATTAAGTCGTTTTTGGGGGGGTTTTGCATTTTTTTCGAACTTAATTTGTGTTCCGAAGATGAACGGAGTATTTAACGACAGAATTTTCATTTTTGGGTGAACTATACCTTTGATGGAAACTTTAACTTTAATTGTTTTAGGGATTTAGAAAGTGGCTTTTTTTATACCGTTTCAGTTAGTAGAAGTAAACGGTCCTTAAGCTGTTTGTGTGAACAGTACTTTGTTGTTCCCATTTGCCCTTACAATCTACAGGTCAGATTCTGTGTGTTACTTTAAAAGTGTATTTTGTATATCCTTTTTTGTTTTTCCTGTAGAAGCACTCTTGCAAACAGCTGTGGAACAGGCATCCGGTCCTCCACAAATGACCCCAATCGCAAGCCACTGGACAGTCGGGTTCTCCATGCTGTTAAGTGTAAGTACTGTATTGATGCTGATAGTGTAATATTTTGTTAATGGTAAAACAAATGAGCTATTACTATGAATCCAGCTTTTTTGTCTACATTAAAACAGACCAGTTGAATTTTTAAAGTTGTCTTGAAATGAAAATTCAACCCATCTATTTGGTAAATGCATGTTATAGGGGTCAATGACAAATAAGAAAAATAATAATGTTAAGCAAAAGAGTTTTAAAATGCATTTATGTCCAAAAAAAATTTATGGTGTTGATTCATATGGGTTTTACAGCTTTTAAGACAGCATTAATTCGTTATTAAATAAGATTTCTGCTTTTACCACCCAGAAAATGTCAGGTGGTGCGACCATATATTCATTTAAAATAATATACATACACAATATACATATGAATTATTGTAAAATGCATATCACATGGTAAATTCCCTTTCCCCTTTCTATGTATTGCCCTTTTAGTCCAATTCATATAAACGGACACTTTTCTATGTGTTCAGAACACAATTTTCCATAAGGAGTTTTAATGTTTTTTTTGTTTTGTAAATGTTTTATTTGTATACATTATATAATGGTTTACATTTATATTTCTTACTTCATTTTGCAATTGCAGTGGGAATTGATATTTTTAAATGTAAATTTGCTGGTCGCACCACCTGACATTTTAGGTCTTTGAAACACCACTACTCAAAAAGTCAATTGAATTAAATTAAAAGAGTATCGTATAAAGGAAATATTGTAGATCAATTTGATATGTGACATGTATTTATTTTTTTATTTTTTTGGAAAATAATGAATTCGGACACAAAACATGCATGTCATGTCATTGAGCCATAGGTGTTATTGTGAAGTATTCATATGTTTTTTGCCTCCATGTCATAACTCGATGTATACCCCACCCCTCCACAAATGACAAACGGCTCACGCCCAAATCTCAGAATCCAATCAACAACCGATGGATAGAACTAAGTCCTGACCATAGACTGTAAAAAAATATGGACGTAGTGTCCGTGACATCACCCGTAGGTTTCTGAAGAGCGTTTCTGAAGCCTAGTGTAGGCCGTTGCCATCTTGGGAGCGCGTCACTTCCGGGAAACAGAAAATGGGCAAAGAGGCGGGACGTGGGCAGGACGCGGGTGGAGCTGAGGCGGAGGCGGAGCTGAGGTGCGCTAGCTCACGGGAATCCACCTGTCACTCAAAGTGACCACGCCCTTAATTATGCAGAACTTTAAGGCTCAATATAATGTAAACGAATGAGTTATAAAAAAATTCACCCCCCTCACAGTTGTCATGAAGGGCAAAATGAGCCGTATAGACCAAAACCACAATTTGTACCAGGCTGTAAACATGTTTTATTCTGCTCTAAAGTTGGCCATTTTAACATGGGGCTCAATGAGATTCTGCTCCCTTCTGGATCCTGTCCCCAGTCGGTGAATTGCAGTTTGAGGCACTTCCGTATTGGCTTCAAGAGAAACTGCGGGAGGTTGCCGCTTGGTCCTGACCTACTTTTTTTTCCTGATAATTGGATGGACATCACAATACAGAAGAAAATATCTTTTGCTACTTGTGACTTTAAGCATTAAATATCTTCGTGTAAAAAGTGCATGAAAAACTAACGATAGTAAAAAATAATTGGGTTTTTTGTTGTTGTTTTTATCTTCAGTTTACTGCCAGAACTTTGCTCCTAGTTTCAAAGAGAGCGAAATGAACGCGATCGCTGCAGACATGTGCACTAACGCACGGCGCGTGGTACGCAAGAGCTGGATTCCGAAACTGAAGCTTCTGATGGCAGAAAACGACGCTTACGCCAACTTCCTCCCGGACGCTGCCAAAATGGAGTCTGACGGCTTGGGGGTGGAGCATGCTTTCGAAACGGGATCCCTGGAAGGTGGTGCAGCCTCTGATTCTGGCCAGTCATCGACAGATGCCCTGCAAGGTGTGAGCGGGGATGGTAGCAGCCTGTTTTAGTGAGTAACACTACCATGGTTCAGCTATTCTTTCACTTCCACTCCTCCATCGTATCTCAGTCTCACCTTGGGCGTTGATGTCATCGCGGAGTCGAGAAGTGTAACTGTTGTTGAATCCCACTTCAGAATCTGTTCATTTTTATTTCCCTGTAGATTTTTTTGATTGTACATTGTGGGCCCTCCTCTCCATACAGCAGAAACACATTCCTGAAGAGGAGGGACCTCCGAGGACATTTGGGGTGATCTGAAGGGGAAATGGTGTCTGGAAGCTCCTATCCAGTCTGAGAACACTGGCGTGATTCTGAATGTATCTTTTTCGGAGAATCCAGAAAGTTAATGTTGCTGGACGTAAGATTGTATTCATCTGTTAATATTTAGTAGCGGTATATATCTGCTTTTTGGACCCCATTTCCTCTTCCTGCACCCTTAGGCACCTTTTTCTTTGAAATGCTTTTATTTGAACAACGTTTGTCATTTGTTTTGCCAGCTTTTCCACTATTTGTCTTGCCAAGTATCCCAAGAGAAGCAGTTTGTCATGATTCGTGATATGAATTTATAAGAGGCAGATGAATCTGTTTTGCTATATCTGAAACTACTGTCGTGTTTTGATTGTTGATAGAGAGGGTCTGTGCAAGATTCTCACCTTTTGAATCAACGAATAATGAATTGTTGTCCACATGTTTTTGCATTAGCGAAATCCAAAGTCTATTTGAATCATTTTATTTTGGTATATTACCAAGGCTTAATATTGTTACTTTGGTAGGTTTAATCAAATCAACACGTTTTTACTGGCAAACTCCCACAGGCTTAAAATTCAAGGCCTTTTACATTTCTTTTGATGTCATTAGTAGTTGTGTATAGATGGCATCTGACGTAGGACTGGTGTCTGTGTGTAAATGACTGCAGATGGTAGTTTTTGATGTGCTGTAACAGCTGACTGCTTCATGCACCTATCGCACAAGTGTGGTGCATGCTGCCGCATGGCACATTCTGACATGCTACGCCTCAGCGCCTCTGACAGAGATGCACTAAACGCTCTGATGAAGTGGGCCGAGTGCAGTATTAGAGATTGGCACTGAACGGCATCAGTGCCACAGCTATGGTTGCTCCAACCACTAAAGACCACTCTGAGAGTGGAAACCCTTTTGTAGTCTTCTTTTTATGTGGATTTGAAAAGTCGTTTTTTCTCTTGATGGTTTCGGGTTTCAGTAAGATAAGTTCAAAGAGCTGTTGTAACCCCGGGTTCTGAGATGAAAGAAAGTGCCCATGTATGTGTTAAAATTAGATTCCCAAAGTATGACCTAAGCACACTTATGTCCTGTAATGGTCGACGAAATTGTTTGAATTATGGCTTGAGAAAGGCTGTGATTGGTCAAGATCCACCCAGTCCAAAAGCATGACAAAAAGTTTTATCCTAAAAACTATATTATTAGCACACATAGCCCTGTTATTTGTGGGTTTTGAATGTTTACATTTATTCTTTTTCCATTTTTACCTCTTCTTTTAAAAAGACAGCTCACCCAAAAAATGAAAATTCTGTGGCCACATTTACTGTTGTTCAACAAAACTGCTTTTCGCGCTAGAACGAAAATGTTTTGCTCTTGCTGACCCACTGAAAGCTGCTTTGATTGAATTTCTCTACGCTATTATGAAGTTTCGCTGAAATTTTGCTAATATGACGCACCTTTATTCTGTGAAATTACAAAAGAAGATATTTGAAAGAATGTTGATATCCACCCAGTTGGTTTTGGTAACCATTGACTTAGATGTTGCTCAAAATATATAGTAATAAAATAAAAATGATCATGCAATTATAAACGCATCATAGTTTTGGGTGAACTATCTCTTTAAATTAAAATTTTAAGCCTGTTTACTTAGACATTTCATGGAAGAAAAGGACAAAGGCAAGGTTTTTTTTGAAGAAGAAGAATTTTTACCTCTCGGCCACGTGGTACGATCCTTAGAGACTGCACCAAGTCTTAATCAGAGTACGATAGGATACGAATGAGATATTTGCACAGAAATCTGAGCTGGATTGTTCAGCACTGCCTTAAAGAGTGGAAGTTGGTGCCTGGGAGTCTTACACAACTAGTCTGCGACAGAGAAAGAAAGAATGCCTGGATGAGTCTGTATGCGTGCTATTGTGCTGTGCTACTTTTTTTTTTTTTTTTGAGTTTGTTTCTTTTTTTCAATTCCATTTTTGGAGTCACACGTGCTAATGTCTGTGCATTCATGCGTGGAGGCTGACAGGAAAGCGAGAGCGTGCGCCAAAGGCATGCTCTTTATGTGCGTGCATTTGTTTATGTAAACGTGCTCAAATGTGTGTACGTCTGGTTTTTGCCAAATGCATGTCTGAGAGAGTGTGCGTGGGTGGTGTTGGTGTTTGACTGTGGAATATGTGCATTGTGTGTGTGTGGGTTGATGGATGGGTGGGTGGTTGGTATGTGTGTATGCAGAGATCAGAGAGCTCTGTTTGTTTTTGTCTGACTCAGAGAGGGAGATATACAGTGCAGACGCAAGCAGAGAGGGAGGGAATGGTGAGGAGATGGATGCTCACACACACACAAACACACACACTCACACTTAAACACAACTGGTGCAGTGAGCCATTTCCCAAATGGAGGCATCAAACGATACGCTTTGATTAAACAAACATCAGCTCGCTTTGAATCCAATCTGGTTTGGCTCCATTGGTTTTGTTTCATCATTTTAGAGTTAGCATGAAATCAAAAGTGATTCTTTTTAATACACGTTTTTGGGGTCTCATGTATAAAACTTTGCATGGATTTATACACGGCCAAAAAAATTCCTTATGTACACATGGCAGGTTTTGAGTGTAATCAAAAGGTGTCATATTCATAAAACCATATGTTTGCCAGAACTTTCCCACCTCATCTTCTCCTTGAAATACTCATATATGGAATGTACAAAGCTTTTTATTATGCATAGCCTAATTTGCATGCAATTTACATATGCATATTATTACTGCATTGAAAGTCAGCATGAAATGACAATTCACCCTATTTGTTTTTAAAATGCATATAATAGCTCGTATTGTGAATGATTCATCCATGTATGCTAGAAATGATTTTTTTTATATATCCATGTTTGCATGGAAAACATATGCACATTTCAATGCCTATTTTGTGCTTATGCAACATTTATTCATGAGGCCCCTGCTGTTATTGTAAATGATTTCTGTGCATGTTTTTCCAAAATGACAGTTGTTTTTTTAATGTTTTTTTTTTTTCCCAATGGAATGAAAAAAATACTTTGTTTCTAAAACCACTCATTTAATCTTAATGGAGTCGACTTCAGATTTGCTTTTACACTTGCCTCCAGTTTTGGTGTAGAACAACCACTTTTAATTAAATTAAATATTCAAGTTGTTCAAATCGTATCAAATCCTGCCTTGCATTTTGGGTTCTTACTAAATATTCCAACTTAAACATACTGAGGAATTAAAAATGTTTTTTTTTTTTTATGTTGACTTTAATCCCCTTAACTGTCACCATTGGCATCCTTTTTTTTTCCTTTTCTTTTTACCCATCACATATTTTAGTAATCATCATAAATTGTAATCAACATCCTGTGAAAATCATTTTGAAATCTTACATTTGTTTTACCATGGAAATGGTACTTTAAAATCTTTTAACGGTCCCCACCCCCTTAGTGGGCGGTGTCAAGTGTCATATAAAAAAATGTATTATATTTTATCATCAAAACTTTTTATAATCTTGACAAAATACATGTCGTCTGAAAGTCTAAAGATTCCATATTTGGTGGTGTTTTACCAATATTACTTTGTGATAGAAGTAATATTACAAAATAAATGTTTATATTTGTGACTGGAAAGAGTTTGAGTGTCACTCGGTGGCTGTTTTTGGTATAACGCCTAAATAAAATCTCACAGGAACCACTTTTTTATATATATACACATCAACTTCAAATTTGGAACATAACTTTTATTTAGACATATGGCTTTAATTGTATAGCAATTTCAGATTATAAATTTTATATAAAATATAAACTTTATAGTACAGTATATTTTCTTTACAGTTAACTTAAACTTCTATAACTTTTTCATACTTTCATCTATGTTCAAAAAGAGGGGGTGACAGTTAAGGGGTTAAAGGGTTAGTTCACCCCAAAATGAAAACTCTGTCATGAATTACTTGCCCTTGTGTCGTTCGACACCCGTTGTTCATCTTTGGAACACAAATGAAGATATTTTAGTTGAAATCTGATGGCTCAGAAAGGCCTCCATTGACAACAATGACATTTCCTCTCTCAAGACCCATAAAAGGTACTAAAGACATCGTTACTAAGTCCATCTCACTAAAGTGGTTCTACCATAACTTTATGAAGCGAAGAGAATAGTTTTTGCGCGCAAAAAAATAAAAAATCTAAATAACTACTTTATTCAACAAGTTTCTGTCTCTTGTCTGGGCCTTTGACATGAGCTCACGAAGCACCACGACACATGCAGCATTCTGACACATGATCCGGGAGCGAGGAGCTTTGTTTACAAGCAGAGGAAGACCCGCTGTATCTAAGCTGTTGAATTCTACATTGATCGTGCTTTAGGTCTTAGCGTAGTGGTCAAAATGATGCTAAAGTGTGCATTTCCTGGATGCCCGAACCGCCGGCTCTACGTGATATTCTCGGGCATGTGTCGTGGTGCTTCATGAGTTCACGTCAAAGGCCCAGGCGGAAGACAGAAACTTGTTGAATAAAGTAGTTATTTTTATTTTTTTGCGCACAAAAACTATTCTCGTCGCTTCATAAAATGATTGTAGAACCACTGTAGTGAGATGGACTTTGTAACGACGTCTTTAGTACCTTTTATGGGTCTTGAGAGAGGAAATGTCATTGCTGCCAATGGAGGCCTTTCTGAGCCATCGGATTTTTAAAAAAAAAAATATCTTCATTTGTGTTCCAAAGATGAACAAAGGTCTTATGGGTGTCGAACGACATGAGGGTAAGTAATTAATGACAGAGTTTTAATTTTTGGGTGAACTATCCCTTTAAGACTGTATTTGAGTTGGAAGTTAAAGGGATAGTTAACTCCAAAATGCAAATTCTTTCAACATTTTAGTCATCCTCAAGTTGTTCCAAACCTCCAAACTATGGGTTTTTCTTCTGCTCACCACAGAAGATGTATTGAATAATGTTGGTAACCAAACAGTTGAAGGTAGCCATTGACTTTCATAGTATGGAAAAATATTCTATGGAAGTCAGTGGCTTCCGTCAACTGTCACAATTATACTGTGTGTGTGTGTGTGTGTGTGTGTGTGTGTGTGTGTGTGTGTGTGTGTGTGTGTGTGTGTGTGTGTGGTGCCATTCCACTGTCCGAAAAAAGTGTGAAAAATAGATTGATGGTGACAAAAATATGGCTTTGTGTTTGACTCTTCCTCATTGCACCTTTTGAAATACAACGAGAGAGAAAAAGATAACGGACATTTCTTCATCCGTTTTGGAGCTGGATCCTTTTTTGTATCATGTTGGTGTTGGACACAGTGAGAGACAAGAAGTTTTTATTTTTAGGAAGCAGCCATGAGGGCTGGATTTTGTGACGTTTTCAACTCATAAATCCCTTCTTAACATGTTCTGCTCAGCGGTGCATCGGTGAGATTGTGTGCACAATGTGCGCTGATCTCTGAACCCAATGAACTGGAGTGGAATTAGAAGTTCAATCCCTGACCCACAGCCTGGGTTCATGGTCCTTTGTGCAAGAGCCTTTTCATTCATCAATTAAACTACATGTATTCTGAGTAAGAAGCATGGAAGTCAAAACAACTGAGGTCAAGCCACAAAAAATGAGGAATAAAGGCGAACTTTGTATCTTTGTTTTTCTTATCTATGGTTTTGTTTTGCTTTAGGATAGTGCTTGGCCATTGAGATGCTACTCATTTTAAACATTAGACCGTAGAGTTGCCAAGTATTTTGTAAAGAAACGTGAAATGTACAATAGCTAGGATCAAGAGAAGCGCCATATTTTTGCTTTGAATATGACTGAAGTGCTGGGAAGGATGAAGGCAGCTGAAAGGGCATTTACTGCATTGAAATGGATGAGTTTGAAGGAGCGTAGATATAAGGAGTTGGGTCTTCATGCACTGCTGCAAGCTATATATTATTACTTTTTTTCCGTCTTAAAGGAATCGTTTTTGTTACTGAATTAGTTTGCACGCGGATGAGCGCCACCTGGTGTCAGACTTCATAAACGCTGCAGGTCGGAAAGAGAACTGCAATGCAGTTGCGTCTTCTGGCCAATAAGGGACAGCCGAGGATTTAGGCCGCATTTACACTGCAGGTCTTGACGCACAATTCCGATTTGGTGACTACATCCGAATTTTTTTTTTTGACGACCCGCTTACATCATCTTTTAAAAGCGACCCGTATCCGATATTTGCATTTACACTATACACTGGCGAAACAGCCCAAGACGTTCTGACCCGGGAAGTAGCCTAAAACGGCGCAATATGCAATGGATGCAGAAGAATTGATTGTGTTTTGCTTTCCACACTATAGCCTATTTAAAGGTCAGCAAAACAGTGCACTCGTAAGGCAGAGAAAAAAGAGGATTAATGTCATGTGATCGCAGGCAGGGGCGCAACTACCCAGTGCCAGAGGGGTATGCAGCAACAATTTTGGTATATATGTAGGTCTACCTGTACATATATATATATTATTAACAATGTTAACAAATAAAAAAACAGTCACAAATTGACAAACATTAACATTATGATCGGATTCCAATAAAGAAACGAAAAGAAAGAAAAGAATCGGAGTAACAAACATTCTAGAGCGCTCTTTAGTGTGTTTTCACTTGCCCATTTATCTAGTATTGATGGTCATTGCAAAAACTGTCATGCAGATCGGCTGAGGATGGGAACCGATGATGGTGAATTTCAATTTTACTGTAACTGTAATCATGGGCGCGAGCGAGATGATTGACAGGACGATAGCGGAGGCACAAGCGCAAGATCACTTTTGTTAATTAAAAAAAAACACAAACTGAGTTTTAAAGGGGAATTTCCAAATATCTTTTATTTATTTGTTATAATTCGGGTATAGCAATTTTATGTCATCCGTCTTATTCGTTTTTTTAACAAAAGTTTAATATACGAGAGTTTTTTTTTATTATTATTGTACTATTTTATTGTTGTTGTATTTTCATTAAAAATAGGCTAATAACGAACAAAAAATTAAACCATTGTTTGAAAGTAATTAAAGAAGAAAATTATGAGTTGAGCAATATCATACGAGCAAGAGTGCTATTTTCCAGAATAGCCTATATCAGCACGATTGCAAAATGCGATATTAATTTTATACAACATTTCAATAAACAAGTGGTCATTTTTTACAGTTTTGCTCTATTTTTCCAACAAAAATAGATTCAAACAAAGTATAGGTTTCCTTCTCGCATAATTCACGCCGCCAACTATAGGCTACTGGCAGTTTTATAGTTTCATAGGCCTGGAATAATGACCTTTTCCCAACATTTCATATTTCTATAATTAAAATATTATATTTAGGACATAAATCTAAAATTCTCATTACATTATTTAGGCAATTGTAATTACAGTGTAAGTGGATTTTGATAACTGGTAAGACGGATTTTGTTGATACTGATTTCATTTCATTCTTATAACAGCCATAGTGTATCGTGGTAAATAGTGTAATTACTTAAAAAGATGGTCACCAATATGTAACTTTACTTTATAAGAGGTGTGCCTTAATAAGTGAGCATGCAATCTTGAGAACACCAAGGAAAGCGCACATTCTTTTCGTCTGTTTGGATACTTCAAACACAAGTTTGCACTGCCTGTTTGGTTTACCTGTTTAGCCTACACGTTAACATGTTTGGTCCGACTCATAGCGCGCGTCCTCGACACGTGCTTTACCATATATTTACCATATAAGCGCGCGTTCTTAACGTCGGAAACACGCGTTTTCCTTGGCCCCCAAAGTTTTTGTGGTAAATCACGCGTCAAGGACGCACGTTTTGCTGTCAAATCGCCGGCGCCCCCGCCAGGCGCGCCCACTCGCGATATTCCATTATTATCCAAAATTCTATTATGGAATCTTATGAGGGCGCCTACTCTAGCCTGTTAGTCCTCTAGAATGTTATATAATATTGAGGAAATACAGAAATTATTTAGAAACGCACAACAGCACCTACATATAGATTTTTTTATTATTATTATTCCCATCGCTTTGGCGCCGCATATAGCGCATACCCACTTTTTGTGCCACTGATCGCAGGTAGTTCGTGTCCACCTGAGTTGACGTCATTTGCCTCCGTCCCTTTTTCAATGACGTACGATGCGCATTTACTGGGGAATATCCGATTTGACCGCTTGCATGGCAGACACAAATGCACGTATCCGAATCATATCGGATTTATTACCACATATGAGTGAGGCCTGAATCCGATCTGAGAATATCGGAATTCATGCTTACACATTCACGTCATATACGATCTGTGCCACATGAGAGGAAAAAACCGGAATTGGGTCACTTGAACCATGCAGTGTAAATGGGGCCTGCAATTCTAATTCTCATTTTTGATGTTTTATTTAATAACCCCTGAACAGAAGAAAATGTACACAGCTGTGTTTAAAATGTTTCTGAACTGCCAAATCCGAAACTAAAATAAATAGTTTCAGTTGATTTTTACCTATGTGACGATCAAAACAATCAATACTGAATATGACACTTTATTAACAAATGGCCAATATGGGGATTTGCGAACAGCTATCACAAACTAAGAATTTTTTGATGTGAAACTTTTCTTGATTATTAAAATCCCTTTTCTCGTATATATATTTGTTTTTCTGTGGGACTTTGCCGAATGAATTTAAGCATTGTAAAATATATTAAATGGAGCTGAGAGCGCTACTCGTATCATTTGCTGAAGATATTACATTTATGTGGATTTTGCAAGAGAGAGGGAGCTTTTTTCTATATCTGAAAAGCACCTTTTGGTGAGTGTTCATAGTTTCTCTGTGAACCAGTACCTTAGGGGTCTTCAATGGAGGGTCTGCAACCCTTTTTAAAAATGGTTGACTACAAAATAAAAAGCTTAAGATGTTCTGCTAAAATTGTCCTCCCTCATTATATAAAATGAATGATATTTGTATTTTTAATACAAATAATGAATGGTTATTTCTTATTTTAGTGGCTTTGCAACGTCATATGTAAATACATTAATATGATAATATATATGCATGGCCAGGCTTAAAGTGCAACCCTCAGTTTTATATAATATGTAAAAGGGGATGCATTCTCCATCTCTATAAAAAGCAAGGTGTGCTTGGCCTGAAATTTTTTTTCTCTAGCACCTTCAGCTCCCTCTCTCTGCCTCTTGACTGAGCAACGGGAAGTTTTAAGTTTTTATCAAATAAAAGTTTCTGTTAGTCTTAGGGCCAGTTCACACAGAACACATTTTTGCATTCAGCTGTGCTGCTTTTTAACTCTTTTTCTTTTCTTTTTTTTTTAATGTGCACTAAGCGAACGTTTTTGATCATATTGAAAAAAGTAGAATTTTGACTTTTATGGCAAGACACCACAGATGAATAGGGTAAAAAAATAATAATCATACTTCCCCAGATGACTAATCACAATTTATTTGTATTACAAATTTTCTGAAATGTATGTTTAAATATGCAAATGAGGCATCATCTAATTAAATATCCACTAATTTGCTCACATTTTCAGATCAGAAATCTGAACATTGGATAAAGCCAAGTAAAAATTGAGGGTGTTTTACAGAGGGGATTTTGGATGTCTATTTTATATTTTTAGGAAAAAAAACATCTCTGCAAAACCATCAGAATATAAATGGGAATAAACTGGTGTACTGAAGAGTAGATGAGACTCAATGTCCGAGGGGAAAAATCTTTTTGAGAAAACAGCCCTAACAGATATGCATTGTGATTGAAATCTACAAACACAACTAGATAAAATGTAATAAAATAAACACTTAAAAGTGTATTTTGGAAATGTTTTCTTTTCATTAGCCTGAAAGATGTTATAGAAGCCCCATAAACTTAAAGGTCCCGTTCTTCGTGATCCCACTGTTCAAACTTTAGTTAGTGTGTAATGTTGCTGTTAGAGCATAAATAATACCTGTAAAATTATAAAGCTCAAAGTTCAATGACAAGCGAGATATTTTATTTAACAGAAGTTCCCTTTCAAAGCCTACAGCGAACGGCCGGCTTGGACTACATCCTGGTACTTCCTTCATTAATGACGTCGGTAGAACAGTAGAACAGACTAACCTCCGCCCACAAGACTATGCGAAAAAAGGGGGCGTGGTCTTGTTGCTGTCCCACGTGGAGAAGAGGACGTGTCGCGTGGAGAAAAGGAAGTGGTGCGTTTGACTGTGTTTGTCGCCATGTCGTCGAGACGCTGTTATTTTCATCCCGGAGTCAAATCACCTTTGTTTGGCTTTCCCAGGGACGCTGTAGAGATCAGTAAGCGCTCCCGTTAAGAGGCGTGACCTTGCCACGTGCGCTAAGCTGCGGTCAAATCACAACACGGGAACCGCTGGCACAATCAGAACTCGTTACGTATTTCTGAAGGAGGGACTTCATAGAACAAGGAAGTCATCAGCCGTTTTTAGGACAGTGAAACAGCGGTATACAGATAAGTAAATTGTGTGAAAAATACTGTTTTTTTTACACACGAAACATGAACACATGTTATATTGCACACTGTAAACACAATCAAAGCTTCAAAAAGACACGAAGAACGGGACCTTTAAAATTGACCAGTGCATGAAAAAAAACTAGTTTTCCCTGTAGTATATTAACGTAAAAACGTGTTTTTAAGTGCAAGAACGCGTTCTGTGTGAATTACTTATCCTATACAGTATATATATATATATATATATATACACTCCACTTCACAGTTCTGTGGAGAAAGAAGAGGCATGTACACAGAAAAACAATGAAAGATGCAATCAAAAAGCCTCGGATGAAGACATACCTCTCCTGAACTCTTGTTTCACCTTTCCAGTGTTCTTTCCCCAGTATAAACATGCCTCTGTCCCTCTGCTCCATGTACATTTACTTCACTTCTCTGTGCGCTTCTGCGCTACCGGCAACCTCAAAGAATTTTTACAGATTTTAAACATATATTGCTCTTTGTACTTCCCTGCCCACCAGAGACCAATACATGTGCACGCACACGAGCAGGTGTGTGGATCTACCTCCCGACACCTTCAGCCATACCTCCCTGGCCCCTGTGCCCTAAAACAGGTCATGCGATGCAGGAGACCCCGCGAGGTGTTACAGGAACCAGATGTAAATGGGGGAAACTTAGAATACAGAATGTGGTAGATTCATACCTCACCAGGGGCCGGGAGCTCCGTCAGCATATGGCTCCGGAGAGCATGTCTCTGGTGTGGCCGCAGGGATCCTGCAGCTATTTTATTTTCCAGTATAGATATATGAATATACATATATAAATACAAATCTATATATACTGTACATTATACATAGAAACACTAATGAAGTTTGATTGTTAGTTGTGCACTCACAGCATGAGATGTTATTCCCCAGAAACGCTTTTTGGAAACAAATGCAGTAGCGTCTACTGATGTCAAAATACCCTCCACCCAACCCTGAGTACATGCCAGTGTTTCCTCTGTGTTTCAAGTGCCAATAACTTTGTGAATTCCTTAACTGTGACCCAACGAGAAAGAAAATTGCACATTGACTACTGTAAAAAATAAAATAAATAAAAAACACCCCAAAAAAGATAAACATGGAGAAAAGAAAATACATCTTAATAAATGGTTTGTAACAAAGAAAATCATTGTGGTTGTCTTTTGTTTTTATGTGTGGCTTAGTCATTTCAAAGCAGTTACAGATGGACCTTTTTCACATTTCTAGGACTCTCAGAAGCAGAAGTCGTCTGAGGGGCCGTTTACACGACACTGGTTTCACGTGTTTTGGCCACTGATTTACACGACAACAGCGCTTTGGGGCCTGAAAACGTAAACTTTGGAAAAACGGGTTTCAAAATCTGTTTTGTCTCTATAAACTGCAAAAATGCAAATTTGTGAAAACGGTGACATCATGCATATTAAGTGTTCAGTAGGCACATCGTTTTTTCTTTACAGAGTCACATCGCCAACTACTGTCCTGGCAGCATCATACAGTTTTTTATCGTTTTTGCGGATCCGTCTGTGTGTACGGGGTAGTTTTGACGTTTTTAACATTGTCGTCTGTAGGAAAAACTTTGATGCTTTTAGTAGGCGACATCGTTGTCATGTAAACATTAGAATGGTAAACTTTAATAGCGGTGAATGGGAGATAAAAGCATTTCCACAACGTTCCAAAAGAAAATCCCTTTACTGCCAAAAAGAGTTGACAAAACATTGACAACCTTCCTAATATTGTGTTGGTCCCCCTTTATTTTTTTTTTATTTTTATTTTTTTTGACAGGGACAATGCAGAAAAGACATTGCTACAATTCCAAGCAGCCGATGCTCCACATATAGGCTTCTAGCCAAAGGCTAATTTGCAGCCCCAGTCCCTGGTTAGGCTTTTTTAACAACAATAAATCCAATCGCACAAGCAACAAAAAATGCATGTATAAAAAACAATGATAAAATAAAAGACTATGTATAACCATCAATGTTCACAAACCTGATTTTGTTTGAACCACTTTTTTATATTTGTTTGAAAGATGTTTAACTCAGTTTGCACTTTTAGTTTTGCTGCCAATACAGCCCTGACCTGTCAAGGCATGGACTGAAGGTGTGCTGTGGTATATGGCACCAAGATGTTAGCAGCAGATCCTTTAAGTCCTGTAAGTTGCGAGGTGGGGCCTCCATGGATCGGACTTGTTTGTTCAGCACATCTCATAGATGCTCGACTGGATTGAGATCTGGGGAATTTGGAGGCCAAGTCAACACCTCAAACTTGTGCTCCTTAAACCATTCCTGAACCATTTTTGCTTTATGGCAGGGCTCATTATCCTGCTGAGAGAGACCACAGCCACCAGGGAATAGCGTTTCCATGAAAGGGTGTACATGGTCTGCAACAATGCTTAGGTAGGTGGTACGTGTCAAAGTAACATCCACATGGATGGCAGGACCCAAGGTTTCCCGGCAGGACATTGCCCAAAACTGCGATGGACTGTGTATTCTGACTTCAGAACCAGCATTAACCTTTTTGAGCAATTTGAGCTACAGTAGCTCGTCTGTGTGATCGCTCCCCACGTGCATCAATGAGCCTTGGCCGTCCATGACCCTGTCGCCGGTTCACCACTGTTCCTTCCTTGGAGCACTTTTGATAGATAATGATCACTGCAGACCGGGAACACCCCACAAGAGCTGCAGTTTTGGAGATGCTCTGACCCAGTCTAGCCATCACAATTTGGCCCTTGTCAAACTCGCTCAAATCCTTACGTTTGCCCATTTTTCCTGCTTCTAAAACATCAACTTTGAGGACAAAATGTTCACTTGCTGTCTAGTATATCCCACCCGCTAACAGGTGCTGTGATGAAGAGATAATCAGTGTTATTCATAATGTTATGCCTGATCGGTGTTGTAGAAATACTTCTAGCTGCATTAATTCGTTTTTTTCACCCAAGGGAAATTTACTCCCATGGTAATATAACACAAAGTATAGTGTTGTAAATGTGTATTAATTAGTTTCATTCATTTTAATGTATAAAAAAATACGTTATTTAACATGTAATATTTTTAAAATGAAAATATTAAAAACTTTACTAGAACTGCAACGTTGATAAAAGTGTAAACACGTCAAAGTCCGTGAAAAGGGTCCATTGGCTTTTATATTGTATGATATGTATCTTTATTGTGAAAGTAAATTACATATCCATGGTATATTTCCTGCTATAACGTTATTCCATAATGTGATGCATGTCATTTGAAAATGACCTGAAAAATGAAAGGGCATGTCAAAGTCATATACTTTTATTCAGGAACCATTTGGATAAAGATGCCAAAATAAAGGCAAAATTTGTATACAATACAAATGCTTACAAAAACAAGAGACAAGGGCATTAGACTTTTGAAATGCAATTATCTATATGTAGGCAGCACTGAAAGACATTACTTTGCAAATAAAAGAATCAAATGCGTACCAAAATCTCCCTAAAGGGCATGTAAGAGGTAATAAGTTTTAGTTCTGTGTTCCACGTTTTTAATAACAATGAGTACCACAAATTTTTAAGGCTTAGAATTGTCAAAAGCTCTTATGCCTGAAGTTGGATCTTACTTTTCAGTTAAGGGTTTATGTATTTAATCGTATTACAAGAGACAAGACAATACTGAAATGTGTCATATTCAGAGAGGAAATCATTTATATTGAACATAATACATTCACGCACAGGCACGTAGTGTCTCAGATCAGAGGGCACACTGGAAACAACTCATTGGCACAGAGGATGTGAGTACAAAATGTTCATTAGCACACCCACAGATGGGCACAAGATTAGATCTGAGCTCAAGCTCAGGAATAGAAATATCAAGTAATGATCCAAACTGCGGGGTCCGATCAGCTCTTTAGGGGATGTTGTCAGTTAATAGAGCTGACATCCAGAACATGCATCTCGCCGCAATTAAAAGAGCAGTTAATAGCATTTTCCTTTGAAAAATAGTAAAATGTCAAATATATACTGTATTATTATTATTATTATTATTATTGGAGTAATGGCTATGGAACATCACTGGCATGCAGCGAAGGCTTAGACAAAGAATGTCCAAATAATTCTACACACATCTCCACAGCAATATGAAACTTCAGTCCAACGTACAGTAATCTCAAAAGCAATGCATAAAATGATTTTTAAAATATGGGAAAACTCAAATACTTAGAAGAATTACCTAATCATATTTTAAAAGAAGCAAATCCAAGAAGATTCATGAAACGTGCAGGCAAAATAAGATGATTTTCTGCATGCAACTTTTCATAAGCTCTGCAATAAAGCATTAGATTGATCCATAAAGAAAGAGCAAACACATAAAGTGCCAATGTTAACCTCATTTTAAAGCTGCGACTTTGCTTTAAAACATCATTTAAATAACCCTACATTTCTTCTCTCACAATTTCCAATGCACATATTACAGATCTAGAGGGCGCTATGAGCCTGCATTACTCGCTGTGCTTGTTTAAGGAAATCTGAATCGACCAATAACAACATTTAAATTGTTACATAACTGGTGAAAATATTTATGGTCAACCTCTTTCTCTGGCATTTAGAATGTACTGTACTGCTGTAAGAATCAAACATATAAAAATATAATAAGGCAATATCAAATTCCTCATCCCCACTTACACTCTGTACCACAATAAAACATCAGAAATAAGAAATATAATAACTGTTAACTTCCATCTCAGCACCAGTGCAATTCTGGAATAGACCTTCCAGTCGACAACAAGTCCAATCCAAAAGCAGCGGGAGAGAGTGAAATGCTGATAGCCAGAAGACATATGGATTAGATGAAGGCAAAAAGACGAGAAAGGACTATACAAAAATAACTGGGATCTCTTTCTCACAAAGGATCATGGAAGCCGAGCTGGAAGAATCATGGCAAAATTCTGTCTTCCTCTGTAAGCTTTTGGCATGATGGAGGGCCAAACTGAAGAGTCTGGTTTAAATGGCGAAGAACAAAATGAGCACCACAATCAGTATGATTACAAGAACGCCGATAGCACACCACTGTCTCCGACCTGCGACACACACAACATATGATCCAAGTCAAAATCTCACACTCGCTTCTTAAGCCTTGCAAAATTGAGCAAGATAACGTTTGAGTAAACAATGAATGAGAAGCTGTTTGTGTGAGTTGAGAAATTCATTCATAAAAATTATATGCTACAATTATAATTATATGCTATTATTATATTATAATTAAATGCTTTTATATGCGTTTAAAAGTTTGGGGTCAGTGATTTTCTCTTCATTCGTTTTATTCAGCAAAGACAATAAATTGGTCAAAAGTGACAGCATAGGTGGATTTTTGGGCATGGGGCGGGGGTCGAGGGGACAATGATTTGGTCTGATTTTTTTAATATAATAAATTTTTTGTCATTTTATCTCTCTTTTTTATCGTTTTAGTGTAGAATGAGTAAAGTTGATTGTTTTTAGGATAACAATTTTTTTAAAGTTACATTTTTAGGCGGATTAATTTTTTATTTAGGCTGCTCAGTGGTCTAACAGTGCTCGTCAAAGTCAAAATTATCGAGATGGCCAATCAGATCAAAGAAGGCGTGGCTTACTATCATACTGTCACTACACAACAAGAGATTGTGGAAAGTAGATGAAAGACAACTTGGTTCATAAATGAATATGACGACGACGAGGCAAAAAAAAACTTTTGACATACGAATAAGAGTGAATTTGTACACATTTTAAAATAAATTATTATTTGCAAATAGTTTAAACTGATTACTACATTAGCCTACTACAATTAGACCTAGAACTTATTTTACCATTCTAATTGAATTATTAAATTCCTTTATTATTATTATTAATAATAATAATATAAATTATACCCCAAGGTGCCCCCAACCTATGAGTGACAGTAAACACTTTTGCACCGTTACAATAAAAATCTATTTTAAATAAATGCTGCTTTTTTTACACAATTTACAAAACTATTTTCAACATTGATATTAAGAAGAAATGTTCCCTGGGCACCAAATCAGCATATTAGAATGATTTCTGAAGAATCATGTGACACTGAAGACTGGAGGAATGATGCTCAACAGGAATATTGTTATTTTTAAATTGTCAAAATATTTCACAAAATTCCTGTATTTTACTGTATTATTTGAACAAATAAATGCAGCCTTTGTGAGCATAACATCTTACAAAAACATTTTAAAAATACCCCAACTTTTGAACGATAGTGTATAATAAATATAATAACATCTGAAATTACAAACACAAACATTTGCATTGAATTATTTAAAACGTGAGAAAACCAGAAGAGGAAACACACAATAAGGAGTAAAAGCACTCACTGCTGGTCATGTGTGAAACCTTCTCCATTTTCTTCAACACGGAGTCCATTCTAGAACCGGTCTGGTCCATCTCCTCACTAAACTCACCGAGCATACTAGGACAAAAAGCACATATGGCAAAAAAACAAATAGACATTGAGTATTAATAGAATACACATGTTAGTGTTTCTGTTTATTCAACAATATCCTACACGGCCTGTTCATCCAGCTCGTCTCCTATCCTGCTGGACATGTCCTTCAGCACACGGATACTGCCTGTGACCAGCTCCAAGTGCTCATCCTGGTCCTGCATGATCAGCTGCACAGAAAGACAAATTGGGAAAGTTATGACGTAAAACAGATGAAGAAAATATTTATGATTTTGTGCCAATTTAAAATTTAAAGTCACCATGAAATCAAAATGGACAATTCTAGTTTTTTTATGTAAAATTGCTGTTTTCAAAATTATTATTTTTTATTCATGTGCCCTCGTAATCGTTGCCCTCTGATGACATGTTTACTGGTGTGAGGGCGGGGCAACCCGCCACTCACATCATGATATCAACCAATAGCAAAACAAAATCCAACCATCCAGTCAAAAACTCCCGATTGACAAAAATCACGCCCTACATTTTATCTCGTCTGAGAAGCTTTTTCACTGTGATACATGTCATAAAAGAGAAGAAAAGACTATCACAACTTCTGCTTCATGCCAACTTTAAAGGAACAGCTCATCCAAACATTATTCTCCATCTGGTGCAAGTGCGTAGTTTGGTTTGAATTTAATGGGGTTCCGGGGGAACGCTCACTCATGAGGTTTTTTGTTTGTTTGCTTATATATTTTTGCTAAATGTTTTTTTGTGGCATCATCCACACATGCAAAATTGACTGATGATAACTGCAGTAAAATAATAGCTTAGTTAAGAATCACTTCTTTACAAACTGCCATAGGAAGTCAAAGTAACTTTACTTAAAATTGTAAAATACTGAACATTTATTTCCTGTCATCTCTTGGAATATCTAAAAGCCAGGGCAAAACCAATCGATTAGTCAATAATTCAAGAGGGTCCAGACTTTAAAGCCGTTGATTCTAACTTGTACTTGGCCTTATGAAAAAGTAACATACTTCTTGTAATTGTTTGACTATAGAATTTGTTACAATAAGGATATAACTAAGACCATTGATGGCTCCTCATTACCATGCTTAGGTCAATGTTAACTTTCTCTTTTTTTTTTTTTTTTTAAATCTAAAACCTTTGTTATGGGAAATAGCAGCATACACATTTAAAAACTATAGCTACAACATGCCACAGTTGTAATATAAATCTTTATTGAAAAATGTATTCCCAAATACACTCCTTCAGGATTCGAACCAGTTTTGAAACGTTTTTTTTTCCCCGAGTATGGCCCTGTATGACATCATAAAGGGCAGAATTCCTTGTATGGGCACTTCTCCCGGATGAGCGCGTGCACACATCAACCAGAGCGAGAGCGCGCCCGTCATGAATTGACCCTCTGTCTTTTACCTGCTGCTGTTCCTGTTGTTCCTGAATGTATTTGGAGTTTGCAGACACCAGATGAGGCTCCAGGCCGGCGTAACGATCCTTTGCTGTGGCCCCCAGCAGAGCCTGTCAGACACAGACACTGTGCTGTTGTCACTAGCAAACATGACCATATGAACCCATTCAGAGTCATTTTAGTTGAAAAGAGAGTGAATCACTCACCTGTCTGTTTTTCTTCTCTGCTTGGGCCACAGCTGAGGGACTAGAAAGCTGCTCCTTCATCAGCTACATATAGATACACACTCATGTATATGAAAAAACTAAGACTACACCATATAATTATATATATGAATAGGAGAGTGGTTGATACCTGCACAGAACTCCGTGTTCGCTCCACAAAGTCCCGCCTCTCCTGAAGTTCATGTTCCTCTAAACGGAACTTTCCAGGGTTTGCCTCCACAATACCTGATACTGTCAAGGATTATAACAAGGTGTGAAGGCATCAAGGTGTAACATTCTGTCTACTAAGGTATCGTCATTCTGATATTTGAAGGAATCATAGGGCTTTGGTTTATGGCAGGATACTGATGGTTTCATGCAGGTCCTCTAGGTCCCAGTCGATGGCCCTCAGGCAGTTTCGGAGTTCATTGGTGCTCCAGTCCAGCTCATCGCGGCTGACGGGGGTTTCATCCTGCAGCAGCTCCTCCCAGCGCTCAAACAGCCCCTGTGCTTTGGACAGGGCCTTCTGCACCTCCCTGCCAGATAGAGGAGCAAACTGTCAAATCCTTTCTACTTGAACGGAATGAAAGGTGTTTATCAGTAGCAAACAACTTTTACATAAACACTATGCCAGTGGTAGTTACTGTCATGTTGGGGTGATGTCTTAAACAGCGAACACGTATGATTAATTTGTGGTTTGTATCTGTACAGTAAATGAATGGCAGAAACACACAAACACATGCCACATAATAAATCCTTGTGTGTTTACACTCCAGTCAACACAAGCTGTCTCTGGCTTCTTTAGACTTGTAGACTTTAACCTTCTAAGTCACTAAAAAGCAACTAAAAACACATCAATATTTCTGCTCATTAGGGTAGTTTATTAGTTAAGTAACATGGACACATTAATATGACAATAACTGTGGCTCCAGTTAGTGATGAAGATGCTTCACTAACCCTTAAATTAACCTGTCACTATCAAACCCGTGTTATTTAGACAAAGACGGAAGACAGACGTTAAGGCAGGGAAGAGGAAGATAACTTTTCTTACCCTTTAACCACGAAAAAAGGATCCTCCATCGACATATTAGCCCCTCTGGTTTAGGAGCTGCGTGAAGTCAACGGCAAGATGGATTGTGTACGCACACACGAGTTTTCAAAATAAAAGTCACTGGACGTTACTCTAATTATAATGTATATATTGTTTGTAATTATGTACAAATGAGCGTTATTGCCATAGTTGGTAGCTACATGTAACGGGGTAACCTATTTGACAAATAAGCAGTAAAAATGTTTTTTTTTTTTTGTAAAACACCACTTTTGAAGAAAAAATGCATATTGTTATGTAGTGTGAAGTCTGATGTTTGATCAAATATAAGGGGTCACTAACTTTGTCAATTCCTTCATTGTTTTTTGAACATTTTTACTTAAATGTGTCCTATGGTGTGACAGAAAGAGTTAAGAATATAGGGGTGTCGCACCAAAGGACAACAGAAATGAACACTTTTATAGTGTTTGCAAAAAAGTTCAATATCTGAACAATTCTGAGGCAAAATCTTACCATGTGCACATGTCATGGGCTTCACAGTAACATGACCTTCAATGGGGTCCTTCAACTAATTAAACTTGTCCATGGAATTGCCCGATCAGGATATGATGTCACACCGGAGGACATGGTTTTCAGTGACAAAATGTATCA
Organism: Romanogobio albipinnatus; assembly: GCA_023566225.1. Classification (NCBI taxonomy): domain Eukaryota; kingdom Metazoa; phylum Chordata; class Actinopteri; order Cypriniformes; family Gobionidae; genus Romanogobio; species Romanogobio albipinnatus. The sequence goes on from CM042254.1 coordinate 12,602,872, forward strand.
AGTTCCTACGCTTTTAGAAATATATACAGTAGATGAAAAAAAAGTAGCCTATTGTCGTTTACTAAAATAGACAGTTGTAAAATTATGCCTGAGGTATTTATTAACATTTGTATGCTTTACTTTTTAATTAAAAAAGTTGTAATTTATTGAACCATGCTTGAGACAGTCACACAATAAGACAATTTTGAGATTTGGCTCAAAAATGTAAACAATTCTAAAGACAAAATTTTATATCAACAGGTCCATGTAAGACAAAGAAATGTTTAACCATTTACTGCATTTTAAATGATGACAATACAAATTATATTCATTTTTATCTTGTGTGACAGTGAAAATGCCATGTCACGACTCACGTCAACAACCCAACGTGCGTAACAAGGCCACTATGAAATAAAGTGTTATTAAAATGGTCGTTTTAAATAATATGGTTACCTTTTATTTAGGCCTATTTATTTATTTATTTTATTTTTTGCATAAGAAAGACATACTATGTCAATATCATTGATAATAATGTGGCTATACAAAACTAAATAAATTAAATAAAATTATAATTAATAAAAATAATGAAATTGCATTTATTGTAAGTAGTCATTAATTAACCAGTGGATAATTATGATTATATATATATATATATATATATATATATATATATATATATATATATATATATATATATATATATATATATATATATATATATAAAATACATTTATAATATAACAATGAATACACGCACATACATTATATGCAAAAACTTTGTCAGATGTGATAAATCTATTTGACAGCACTAATATATACATGGGCGTCGGAAGCAAAAAAAATGTGGGTGGGTCCTCAGAATTTTTTTACTGGAGTAGATGCCAATAAGTACAAATATACTACTTTGCTTGCTAAGTGTATAGTTCGGAAAGACAAAATTATGGGAATCGCCTTATCTTTGAAAGTGGCAGTAGTGTAGGGGTAAGACGCACGGCATCTAGTTTGACACAAATCGACCCGCGGTTCGAATCCGCCTTTCGCCGAGCTCAATCTTCTCCCTTTTCCCATCACATATCAGATCGGAAACGCATTTATTTTCAATAAAAATGACGAAAATATTAGAAAAGTGGAAATAAAGCGTCTAACGTGTTTAATAATAAGTGTTTATCGATTAGGGGTAGGTAAACAGACATGTGCTGAATGTTAGAGACGATAAAAGTGAGTGGGTCCAATATCATTGATCATAAAAAGTGGGTGGGTCTTGTCCCACCCACATACAATGGTTCCGACGCCCATGAATATATATAATATTAATTTAATAATATATAGATATAATTCTTTATTGAATAAAAATGGGACTACTAGTTTGACTACTACAACATGCATAAGCACAGGTTTCCAAAGTAGCCTATGTAGCACACCTTTGTTGCAGTCCTGACCTGATTCATAATTAATTTGGTTATGTACCTGGCCTAGATGTGCTTGACACTCAGGGCATTAAATATGCGAGGCTAAAGATAAGTTGGTGGGAGATGTATTTTGCAAGAGGTGTGTTAAACTGTTTTAAGGATTCATGCATTTTTATGCCAGCTATAGAGTTAAATCGATGACGTCTGGTCCCCTCTCCTCCCTGTCCTTTTAGTGACACTATTCTCCTTCACTTCCTCCCCCACCTCACACAGTCACCCTTTCCTTCCTGTCTCCTGCCTTCCTCTCTCCCCACACTCTGTTTCCTGTTTCACACACACACTCCACCTCCTGTGAAAAGCATAAAGGTTGGTTATATTTGTCAGGGCCACATTTGTGAGTAGTGAGACATGGTGAAAACTGACTTTAGAGGACATCTGAAATGGCTTTGACTATTTGAAAGTCCATATGTGGACATTATGATATTAGCTAAACCTCAACCCCAACCCTGAAACAAGCCTGTTGACATTTAAGGCAAAACATGTTTTCCGCCTACAAGTCTTTCAACTCTAACCCTCAAAAACCCTGTTGACATAATCGTGGCGTCCTCATTAATGTAGTGAAACCTTTACAGTCTATGAGTAAAACCAGTGTGATGATCACATGGCATGCAGTTTGTCAGAGAGCTGTAATAAAGAAGCTATTTTACGAGCAGTAGCTTTAAGGGCCTTATGATTAGTCACTCTGTTTACTACACTGGTTTGTAATGTAATGCCCTAGTGTTTTAATAAAACAACATTTCCTCCTTCCTCACAAACATTCACAAACAAGACTATTACTCATGCTACACCAAAACAATCCGAATGAGATTTATTGCCAAAAAATGTTACACACACACACACACACACACAAGGAATTTGTCTTGGTGAAGCGGGAGCGCGCGCACACTAGACAAATGCCGTTTTTCACGCTCATAATTTAAAAGCAATTCCCTGTACAAAAAATGCTCCACACCAACAAAATAGTTTACTTTCGACATAGCCAGATAGCCCTTTTTCTATAAATAGAACACGCATTTGCTGTGAGTGACAGCTGCCATCCGACCTCAATCGCTTTGCTTCCTAGTTACGCTCATGTGAGCAGAGGGGAGGGGCTGTTGGACCGGTGACAAGTCCAAATATGGTGCGCGGTGACATCATTCCTGCCCCTGTTGAGGCTGCGGGAACTAGTGCAGCTGCGGCACGTCACGGCTTTTCCACTGCGCGCTCCCCGGAGACACGACGGATCTTCCAAATATGGCGATAGAACATGACGTCGGGCGAACCGAAAAAAAGCGTCCAGTTGAACTGTAAACACTGGGGGCAGATTGATACAACTCTCAACGAGAAAGTCTAGCTTGTTAGGCAATAACAAAACAAAAAAACAAGCCAATTATGCACTTTGTTAACATTTCCCTCTACACTTAATGAATATTTCATGTATTTCATTCGCATGTCATTAGTATAATTAGGCTACATGAGATCAATAAGTAATGATTATTTGAGAAACAGATCACCTGAGGTCCTGAAGCAGGTTTTTTTTACTGTACTGGCATACATCTGAGTGCAATAATGACACATGCTGTTTGTGATGATACTTTTGTAGAGCAGTGATATTAAGAACAGTGTTGCCAGATCTCATTAGAAAAATCCCCATCAAATTCGTTTTACAAAACAAGCCCAAAATAAGCAACCTTTTCTTCTGCTTTTGGCTTTAATAAAATGTAAAATGCTTGACTGAAGTAAGGCTGTAGTGTACTTTACAATATATATTTTGTAATAATTCTATAGGCCTATTCTGATTTTAATATTATTACACAGCACATTTTTTGTAGCCTTTTCTTGTACCTTTTTCTGTTTCATTGCTACATATTTGCATTTGAACGAAAGTTGCATGTAGGCTATAATAATGTTAATAAAACAATTTTGTTTTGTGCTTCTGGAGGATGCAGGGCGTATTTACCAATTAATTTTTTTAATATAATCATTCTGATTTATTTTTGCACATACATTAACATCACTGAATTTTTTTCTTTAAATAATTAGATATTTTACAAAAATGATTTAAAATATTCTAACTCTACAAATGTAATCTCCCCCTCACACCCACAACAGGGTTATTATTGAAAATAATCTAAGTTAACAATGTAATTTTCCCTTTTACATCCACATTATTATATTAAAAATTAAAATAATTTTAAATTAAATTAATCTAAAAAAAATTTTTTAAATGAAAATTATAAATGTTGCCTTGGCAAATAATTGAAATAAGTTAAAGGTCCCGTTCTTCGTGTTTTTTTGAAGCTTTGATTGTGTTTACAGTGTGCAATATAACGTGTTCATGTTTCGCGTGTAAAAAAAAAACAGTATTTTTCACACAATTTACTTATCTGTATACCGCTGTTTTCACTGTCCTAAAAACGGCTGATGAGTTCCTTGTTCTATGAAGTCCCTCCTTCAGAAATACGTAACGAGTTCTGATTGTGCCAGCGGTTCCCGTGTTGTGATTTGACCGCAGCTTAGCGAACGTGGAAAGGTCAAGCCTCTTAACGGGAGATATATGCGCTTAATGATCACTACAGCGTCCCTGGGAAAGCCAAACAAAGGTGATTTGACTCCGGGAGGAAAATAACAGCGTCTCGACGACATGGCGACAAACACACTCAAATCTCAAACAATTCCTTTTCTCCACGCGACACGTCCTCTTCTCCACGTGGGACAGCAACAAGACCACGCCCCCTTTTTTGTGTATTCTTGTGGGCGGAGGTTAGTCTGTTCTACTGACGTCATTTATGAAGGAAGTACCAGGATGTAGTCCAAGCCAGCCGTTCGCTGTAGGCTTTGAAAGGGATCTTCTGTTAAATAAAATATCTCGCTTGGCATTGAACTTTGAGCTTTATAATTTTACAGGTATTATTTATGCTCTAACAGCAACATTACACACTAACTAAAGTTTGAACAGTGGGATCACGAAGAACGGGACCTTTAAAGTTGAAGGGGGAAATAAATAAAAAATAAAACTGAAATAAAAAATAAATAACCCTAAAAAGAGTAATGTTTAAAAAAATATGAATATGAATATATCAAATAAAGCAAATTTAAAACATTAAATAAAAACTCTAATGGTAGTCTATATAAATAATAGTAAAATAACACTGATCCACACTGACTACAAGCTTAAAGCTGCGTATAATAATGGGACATGGCAACATAAAGCATATGTTGACTTGATACATCAGCGCTGTGCCAACATGACGTAAGCCTATGTTGACAAGACGGGAGGGGCGTGTTTGTACACCCAGGGGAATGGAAACTCTTTACGTCACCAGAGCGCACATAAAACACCGCCCTGAGAGGAGAAAACTTTTAGTTTTGCAATCCACCGCGAAGACCTTAAAGCGCAGAGGTTTCAAAATAGAAAACACGTCTAGAGCTCAAACATTCTGATACATTGTAAACACAATGGACGTCGAGGCTAAGAGAATCATGGCTCTTTCTATTAGTAAACTGTATTCATTAAGAACCCAGCGCGGGGGATTGAGACTTCACCGGAGTCTCCTGCTCTCCATGACCATGAGAGCCGCACGGGACATCTACCACACCGCGCAGCAGCTCAGAGACGCGGAGGAGGAGGAGGAGCAGGTCGTTCCGTGCGCTCCGGAGGCGGCCACAGAGGAACCCATGGAGATCAATAAAGACTCTCCTCAGGTCGCAATGAAGCCTCAGGAACATAAAGAGACTCTAGAAGAGGACAAAGAGAACCAGTGCGCTTCTGAACTGCACTCCAGGAAGCGCCGCGGTAAGACGGCGCTCGAGCCTGACTTTCTACCTCCGAAGAAGGCGAAAATGGACACGGATGAGGAAAAGCAACATCCCCAAGGCGAGGTTTTGAGGACTAATAATGGAAACAGCTGTCGCCAGACTGAAACTCTGACAGCGTTCGCAACACATCGAGCCATCGTGGCGTGTTGAGCAAGACGCACTTTGGATTATTCCGAGAATCGATCTCCCTTGGTGGGAATTTCCCGGACAAACTGGTTCCGAACGGACCGGTTATGCAGCCTGACACCTGTGCGGCCGGCTCAGCTCGCCATATGAGCTCCAAGAGAGGCCAGGATCAGCAGGAAACAAGACAGGTGGTGGATACTCTGATCCCAATCGCATTGGAATCACCCGAGCTGCTTCATTGTTCAGTGAGAGGAGTCAGATGACTCTGACTCACGGTTGAACTGGGCACCGATGCCTTCTATCCAGCCTATGAACTTTACAACCTCATACAAGGACAACTCTGACGGTGTTTGACACAAAACACTTGATATTTTTCCGAGTTTGATACTTGAAAATGTCTTGAAAATGCCAAAACGTGTTATACGTAGCTTTTGCACTGATCAATTGCACACAGAAGAATGTTTTGATAATGCTAATATAAGAAGATCACGATGGACTGATATCATATGATGTTGATTTCAGTGTTTGCAATAAACATGCAAATGTTTAAAAATCATCATGTTGTACAGATTTCATTTCAAATCTCACAGAAACATATGAACACACTCTTGATGGCTAGTTTGGGCTAATACACACTCACCAAATGTTGTTGCTTCAGTGGTTCTTCACCGGTACTTTGACTAAGGTGCTATAGCACCGCTACATGTTAAGATATGGTGTTTCCCCCACACCTTTTAACCAATAGATAATTTTTTTTTATAGAGATTACACCCACAGAAAAGGATAGCCTATGAAAAATACTAGAAATTACCATAACTAAAATAAAAAAAATTATAAAGTATAGAATTATTTATGATTTAAATATTATTTTATATATTATTTTGATTAATTAGACTTTTCTAGGCCTGGAAGGCTAGCAAATGAAATATCCTAGAGTTGACCATAACTACACTCTAAAAAAAAAAGGTTCTATATGGCACCAAAAATGGTTCTTCGTCGTAATCATAGGGGAACCACTTTTGGTGCTATATAGCACCATATCGTAACATGTTCTGTATATGGTAGCGGTGCTATATAGCACCTTAGTTAGCGGTGCTATATAGCACCTTAGTCAAAGAACCGGTGAAGAACCTCTGAAGAACCACTGAAACACCAAAATAAAAAAGGTTCCCCTATGATTACGAGCCAAGAACCATTTTTGGTGCCATATAGAACCTTTTTTTTTTAGAGTGTAGAAAAAATCAGATAAAGTATAGAATTATTTATAATTTTATTTTATATATTTATAGATTAATTAGACTCTTCTAGACCAGGAAGGCTAGCCAATGACATATCCTAGAGTTGACCATAACTAAAAAAAATCTGATAACGTATAGAATTATTTATGATTTCCATATTTTATATATTTATAGATTAATTCGACTTTTGGAAATCTACATGTTAAAATACATGTTCCTTTATATTAAGAGTTCCAATAAGGTTATGAATTAGTTAAAGGTTTTTCAGTCAGATCATGTCTGAAATATGTGACTATAACTCGCTCATCCCTTCATCATGAGGTGTAATGCTCATCTCACACTGAGCCCAAACCCAATCTTTTGATAAAACATACAGCTCATCATCTGTCACTCTTGTGACGGCGAAGAAAAAGGCAACAGCTGGAAACGCCACGGTAAAGTGTAATTTCCCTTCATTAGTCAGCAAGATGTGTCCGAACATGTCCATGAGTCATGAAATTCTCTTTTCCCTTGAACATAAACGTTTTGGGCTAGTGGCCGGCGTCAGACTACATCATTGTCAAGCTTGAAGTCCAGGCTCGACTGGCAGCATTACAGCATCCGAAACTGACAACAGTAGAGCACAATGAGAAATAATTCAGTCAAGAGAGCGAAACTAGAGTCCACGGGCCTCAGAGCATGAATTTTAATCATATCTTCAAGTGTTAACGTTAAGTGTCAAGTGTCTTAAGCTCTGGGTGGTTTCGTAGTAGGCGACCTAAAATGTTTTTTAAAGATTAGTGACACAAAAGCATGTGAATGCTCTATATTCAAATGACTATATGAGTAAGTATGAATCACTGCTTTGATGGTATGTGGGTTGTGGGGGTGGATCTGAATAGGTGTGCATGTAATTTCAGAACCGGATCGCAGGAGTGTGTTGGGCAGACAGGAAGAGAAATTTTCAGGTGGAGATCATTTTAATTGCATGAATCCTCTGCTGGGAAACTGCAGTGAGATAATTACTCAGGAATGATTAATAACTGAAACTCATTTTAAGATTAATCACTGGAACCCTTTCATTCAGACTGTGTGAAACCTAACCGAATGAGTTGTGGTCATGTGTGGATACCTCAAACAGGTTTCTGAAGCCATAGTTTCCTCCAGGGTGGTCTTGATGTGGGTCTTTCACCTCTAACTAAACAGACGAATGAGGGGGCAGCGCCTGAAACAGTCCCCAGCTAGCACGCTGCCTGTGCAAGTAGGTTGTCATGTTGATTATGTTAGCGGAAGTTAGCCTATTTTCAGGCGCTGCGTAATATTATTACGCAATTGTTTCATTTTCCATCGGTCTTAGTACATGATGTAACTACAGAAGAGTCAAGTTTTAAATAGGAAAAATATTGAAACTCTTTGGTCATTTTTGAGCGAGATGCTAACGGTCTAATCTGATTCAATGATCTATGCTAAGCTATGCTAAAACCCGGAGATCGGCTGAATGGATTTGAAACGGTAAAACTCAACTGTTTAACTCTACAGTCTAAAAAAAAAAAGGTTCTATATGGCACCAAAAATGGTTCTTCATCGTAATCATAGAGGAACCATTTTTGGTGCTATATAGCACCATATCTTAGCATGTTCTGTATATGGTAGCGGTGCTATATAGCACCATAGTTAGCGGTGCTATATAGCACCTTAGTCAAAGAACCTCTGAAGAACTGCCGAAGAACCACTGAAACACCAAAATTTGTGCTATATAGGGGAGTTGGGAAATGAGCCTATTTTCAAAAATAGTGGCGGTATATTTTAAATGGGTGGTTGATTGCCTCCTTTTACAACATGTAAAATAAGTCTCTGATGTCCCCAGAGTATGTATGTGAAGTTTTAGCTCAAAATACCCCACAGATAATTTTTTATAGCATGTTAAAATTGTCACTTTTTGAGGGTGAGCAAAAATATGCCGTTTTTGTCCCTTTAAATGCAAATGAGCTGCTGCTCACAGGGCGGAGCTTCAAGAACTCCAGTTAGCAGCTCTGATAACCTCATGCAGACAGGTAATGAAACTGTTCAGCCTTATGTTCAAACCTGGAGTTGGACAATGATGGAGAGACTCAAGAAGTGACAACATGTAGAAAATGTTAAACCTGTTGTTTTTACAGCTTGTAATGAGCAGAGCGTTACCATCACTCAGGAGGATGTCCAGAGGGTCTTGTCCAGGACGAAGGTTAGGAAGGCCCCTGGACCGGACTGTATTCCTCCCCGCGTTCTAAAACTGTGCTCCGAGCAACTTGCTCCTGTTCTGACAGATCTTTTCAACATGTCACTTGGGAAGTGCACTGTTCCAATTAGCTTTAAAAGATCAATCATAATTCCAGTACCCAAGAAGACACCTGTGACGTGTTTGAATGATTATCGGCCAGTGGCCCTGACATCAGTTTTGATGAAAACTTTTGAGCGGTTGGTGTTGGACTTTATTAGAGATCAAATCCCTGTGTCTGTAGATCCACTACAATTTGCATACAGGAAAAACAGAAGTGTTGAGGACGCCATTTCCCTTGCTTTGAACTCTGTCTACAAGCATCTTGATGTACATAAATCGTATGCTAGAATGCTATTTTTAGACTACAGTTCAGCTTTTAATTCAATGGTCCCAACAAAGCTCATCCACAAACTGAAATGTCTTGGACTTGATGATGCCATTTGTAAATGGATTTTTAACTTTTTGACTTGTCGACCACAAAGCGTCAAAATGAATGGTTGCATTTCTGATGAGCTGTATATTAGCACAGGTTCACCGCAGGGGTGTATTTTGAGTCCCCTCTTGTTCACATTGTACACCCATGACCTTGTAGCATCTCATGATAATAATGTGATAATCAAATATGCAGATGATACAACTATCATTGGGCTGATTAGTTCAAATGATGAATCTCATTATCGAGAGGAGGTGGAGAATGTTGTTCAATGGAGTAGAGAAAATAACTTGCTTTTGAACACTTCAAAAACATGTGAACTTGTTATTGATTTTTGTCACAACAGTAATCAGTTGCCTATTACTATCCATGATTCTGATGTGCAGATTGTTTAGAAATGTAAATTCTTGGGTGTGACTCTTTCTCACGACTTGAATTGGAGCTCAAATACGACTAACATTGCTAAGAATGCGAGACAGCGCCTCTTCTGTTTACGTAGGCTTCGACAGTTTACTAAAAATACTAAGATTCTTTTGAACTTTTACTTTTGTGCAATTGAGAGTGTCCTAACCAGTTGTATTAATGTGTGGTTGGGTAATCTCACTCTGAAAGAGAAGAAGGCTTTGAACAAAGTGGTTCACTCAGCCAGCAGGACCATTGGCTGCACTTTGCCATTCCTGGAGGCCACATATAAAGCTAGACTCTTGAAAAGAGCTCTACAACTTGCTAATGATGCCTCAGGCCATCCTGCAAGGGCCTTATTTGAAATGCTTCCCTCAAGGAGAAGGTATCGCTCTGTCAAATGTTCCACTGATCGCCATTTAAATAGTTTCTTTCCCCAAGCTGTTTAGCTGTTTAAACTAGGCATTTTAAATGTCTGTATACACTTTTAATGTACAGCATTTTACTTTTAAGACTTTATGTGGCATTTGCTTGCCTGTTTATGTTGTCATCTTATGTGTCGACTTTGCACTTTGAGCTCCTTGTACATTTTTTTCCAATGTGGTTTCACACTGCAAATGGCTAATAAAGTGAATCTGAATTTGAATGCAAGATTCATGGTTATGAATTTATGTAGCTGATGTGGAGTTAATTTCAGGGTTAGTGAAGTCACTAATTCGGGAAGGAAGCTTCTGTAGTCCCCGTTTGTTGTAGTCCTTAAAAAGCAATTTCTTTAAAAGAAAATATCTCACTTTGCTTTGAACGTCGTAACTTTGCAGATATTGTTTATGCTTAAACAGTAACATTATACACTAACTAAAGTTTAAAGTGAAATCATAATCAACCTCCCCTTTTAACAAAATGCTGTAATGCTCATTGTTAGTTGATGCATTAACTAGTTAAAACCTTATTTGTAAAGTATTACTAATTGAAGCAGAGAAGGGCAAATCTTTGCATGTTTACATATTTATACAGTGGTGGCCAAAATTATTAGAACACTTGTCATCTGGGAGTCGTCTTAGTGGACCTGGATTTATTTTCCGAGAGGACAATGACCCGAAACATTCTTCTAACTATTGCCGGAACTACCTGCGAGGGAAGGAATCTGCTGGAACATTGAAAATGATGAACTTGCCCCCTCAAAGTCCGGACCTCAACCCCATCGAGGACATTTTGGGCGAGTTGGAAAATACACTGGAAAGATCCTGTACATTCAAAGGAAAACCTTTGGCTTCAGTTGCAGAAGGCATGGGATAACATTAGTGTTGAAGTTCTCAGTGGAAATATATTGACACTATGCTACAGATATGTGCTCCTGTAATTGCTGCAAAAGGTGGACATACCAAATATTAAAGTTAAAAGTGGATAAAAACAGTACGACTCACTTCATCTGATATTTGATGGTCAGAGGAACCATGTTTCATGAACATTATAAAATGAAATCATGTTTTGGAGGCAAAAAAGGTCACTATTTTCAGATCTGTCAGGTGTTCTAATAATTTTGGCCACCACTGTATACATAAAATAAATATTGTATATTTAACTTTTGACCCACTGTATATTTACATTATAAACCCAGGAAATTAGGCTTTATGTACACTCTAAAAAAAATAGAGTTCTATATGGCACCAAAAATGGTTCTTCGTCGTAATCATAGGGGAACCACTTTTGGTGCTATATAGCACCATATCTTAGCATGTTCTGTATATGGTAGCGGTACTATATAGCACCTTAGTTAGCGGTGCTATATAGCACCTTAGTCAAAGAACCGGTGAAGAACCTCTGAAGCACCAAAATTGGTGCTATATAGCACTTAAAAAGGTTTCCCTATGATTACGAGCCAAGAACCATTTTTGGTGCCATATAGAACCTTTTTTTTTTAAGAGTGTATGTATAAAAAAATACTTGCCTTTCTCTGCTTCACGGTGACTAACTTAACTTCCTAAAGAGGAAGTATGAGGGTGTTTAGATGCACAGTCACTAATTCTTCGCTTCCTGGGACACTCGTACTTGGTAGGCCTATTTAACATAGAGCCATTGGGCCAACAGCCCAGATCCTAAAAAATCTGGCTATCAGCACTTCCTGAACAGCTGTCAATGTGTGGCATCATTTACCCCACCTGGAACTCGATTGAATCCTTTTCAGAATGTTGTGTAGGTGTGAACGCACGTGTCAGAGAAAAGCTTTTGTCTCCTACAAACGTTCATCAATTGTTGCGTACAAAGACTGAAATTAAACAGACGTTCACACACAAACCACAGCCATGCATCTGAAGACAAGAGATTGGTTTAGAATGCATTCTCTCTGGTTTTTATTCAGGTTCTTTAGGAAGAGGTCTGTTCGGAATTACAAAATGCACTGGTAGAAATAGCAGAGAGATACAGAGACAGAGGAAGAGAGAGAAAAAAGGGGGATTTTTCATAGCCAGAATAAATGTGTAACATCACCAGGTTCAGGCAGCCTCTTTCACAGCTCAACATCAGCAAAAAGGGTTTTGGATTTCTTCTTAAATCAGAGTGATGTGCAGTCCCTCACACTGAGAGTTACTGGATATCTTTTAAACTTTTTTTATTTTTATTTTTTTTTATTCTGTAATACATTTCCACAGCATGTAGTGTGCTCACCTCACCCACAATTCTCAGAGAACAGTTGGCAATAGAAACAAACAAACATTCTAGGAGTTTTTATCATGTATCGTCTCTTGTATTATTTTTTCCCCCTCTTGGTGCTCTTTTTTGTCTTTTTCATTTTTAAAAATAGAAGAAAAAAGGAACACATTGCTCATAAAAACATCTAACTATATTTATATATTTATACATATATACTCTTTTTCTTTATATTTCTTTTTATATTTTATAATTCCTGAAGTTGACTTGTTAACCCACATAGTGGCATGCACATTGCACATGCAAATCAGTAATTAAATACCTTTCTTTATCATGGCCTTTTTTCTCATAAACTTCCTCTTTTGCTTTTAAATGGTTCAGGTCAATAGTAATATGGATGGCGGGTGGGGTATGTATGGGTGATTAAGGAGAGATGGGACGGGTTTGCGGGTGTCACGGTGACAGTGGCTGCGCGCTCGCAGGAACTCCTCGCATTCACACACACGCTTACTTCCCCTTCGACACACACGAGTGCTGTGAAGAAGCACACTCTTGCTGACGGTGGTGAAATTGCACGTCCTGTCTTGTGAGCCGCTTCCTTTTAGATAACCGCGACATTCGTTTCTCTTTTCAGTTGTTCATCTCATTTAATGCTACATGTTTTTTAGTTGAGAGCTTAGCATCTCTTCTGTTTTCGGCAGAACAACTAGTGCGCTTAAAGGGACAATTCAACCAAAAATGAAAATTCTGTCATCTTTTACTCACCCTTGTGTCATATTACTATGTTTCTTGAGTGGGACACAAAGGAAGACATTTTGAAGAAAAACAAAATAACATTGGACCCCATTGACTTTCATTATCTTCTTTTGTGTTCCGCAAAAGAAACAAAGTGGCATTTAATAAGTAAATAATGACATTTTTCATTTTTGGGTGGACTGTCCATTTAATTGTGTAATACGTATGATTTATGTTTTCATTAATGTAACTATGAGCATTACTAATAATACATTTATATGAAAACAAGATTTCTTATCAGCAATGTGTTTGAATGAAGAAACCATGACATGCATAAAGAACGAGAGGAAATGAAACAGATGGCAATGCTGAAGAAAGAGGATGAACACAGACTGTTGCAGGAAGTTTATGAATGATATATACAAGAGTTACAGAAGAGAAAGAGATAGATAGGCCCAGAAAAACAAGTTAGATAGACATGGATAGACAGTCGAGGTACAAACATGATGACCCTCTCCGCTTTCCTCATGGCTTTGTATCTACGGTCATGTAACGGCGATGGGAAACTGTTCATTGTAAGGCACTAAAAAACGACTTGCCTTCAAATCAGCTTGCGGACAAACGCGCACACACTCGGAGTCGACCGTCCCACTGTCACATAGATGAACCCAACCCTTCCGATCTTCTGGAAAAAGTGGCGATGGATCCGTACCCAATCTCAGATTGGGATCAGATGAGGATGATAATGAAGTATGCCATGGTAAATGCTGAGCAGAAATGGATTGGCAAACCCAGCACTAAATTACCCAAGGTGCACAATATCATTAGTATCCCTTTCTGATAAGTGTTTTTTTTTTTTTGGCATGCACAATGCCTGTGCTGGCCACATCTGTGCCTCAAGTTCTCGCTCTCATACATACATACAGGGAAAAAAACTACATTACCCATCACCCCCCGCCCTTTTCTCCAGTTCCCCCACACAATAGCATGCACACACATGTAATTCTGTTCTGTACAAAGGGAGACCACAGGAAGTGGTGTAGCTACATAGAGGGTGAATTGTTTTGGCAGCACTCAACCATTGAAGGAAAGCCCTTATTTCGTATGAAACAGAAAGAAAATACAGCTTTGTTTCACTAGGACGATACAAAACAAACAACACATGCTCAAATGCAAGTGTGTTGTGTATCTACGATGGATCACTTGTGTTTTGCGAACTGAAAATGACTTTCTGTTGGGACAGAAAATGGAGATGCGAGTCAAAAACAAAAAGCAATAAAGGCATTGACACTGAGAGCAAAAGAGGGTCAGAACCAAACTGATGAACAAGCAGAGCCAAAGAATGATGCAGCAGTCTTAGTTACATGCATAAACCTTTTAAAGGGACAGCTCGCCCAAAAATGACATTTCCGACATCATTATCTAAGCCAATATGACATTATTTCTTCTGTGAAACACAACAGGAGAACATTGTCAAGCTACAAAAAGGATGCAGAAGCTGTTTTACTAGATATACAGTACATCAAAATAAAAAAAGATGACTGCAATTTCTACATGCCGACTTTACAGTCTTTAAGCCCGCCAGGTATTTGAGAATAAACCATTCTGACAGGTTTTGTGCCGATTCATTGAAACGTTCCGATTCATGAAGGTGGATTTTAAGATATTCAGTGAATAATGACTTTTATTTCAGTCTGGTTTTTTTTACACAAACCTATATGGCTTATAAAAATGAGATCATAGTCCCATTTTGTTTTATGGTGCCTCTGTGTCCTTTTAACTGCATAGAATAGAGTAACCAGAATAATACTTTAACATTTCTCCTTTTCTGTTCTACAGAAGAAAGAAAGTCATAATAGTTAAGAATGAGATGAGCATGAGTAAATGTTCTTTTTTGAGTGAACTGTTCTTTTAAAAAACCACAACCTTCTGCTATCTATTTTTTTAACAATAAAAATCTAATGTTAATAAAGACCAAAGACCTGTTAATAAACTATCAATCCAAATCTTGAGCTAAAATGGAGCAAATTTCCTGCGTTTCAAGTGTTTTCAGCAAAAGAATTCAAGACCGAGAGCAATTCTAAATGGGCTTTATATTAACCATGCAAAAGGTCTAACTAACATTCATGCCTGACAAAAATAAGCCTTCCTGTCCTTTTGCTAAAGACCTGAGAAGTAGAACAATCCCTCCGATGTTCGATGCAACTCTCTAAACGAGCAGGGTGAGACAAATAAAAAAAAGTTGCCATCCACTTGAGGAAGCATTGCTAAGAGAGACAGAGAGCCGAGATGGTCACCCTGACAGAACTCGGTTGTCATTTCCCTTCATTACTCTCAGAGTAACTGGGATCTTCCCCCATCATATAACCGTGCCTCCCTGTCTTTAAAAAGCCCAGCAGACAGCGCAGACATGGGAACTTGTTAAGGCGTAGTGTGACTGAGTCCATCACATTAAGAGAGAGATAGAGGGGAGAGGGAAGAGAGGCAGGGGAAGGGTTAGTGTGCGACACTAGAACAGAAGGCACTGTGGCTCTGCAGGTTCATCTGGACCCATGGGCATCAAACCAGGGGCTAACTGGGGGGCCAGCTGTGGGTAAATGTGGGCCGAACATCAACAAACACCCAGAAAACAGTGGTTTCCTCCCTAAAAGTCTTGGATATGGGTTGGCGAGGAGAAGGGATTAAATAAAATGACTTTTAAAGAACAAAAAGTCCCTTGTACTGTGGATTTCATATGATTCTGGTTGAGAAAACAAGACAAAACAGAACCGCCCAACTGACTTCACGATTAAATGAATGTGATGAACTATTCTGAGATGCTTTGTGATCATTTTTTTTTAATCTGAATAAAATTAAATCCTCAACGTTTCATATACTGGCTTCATTAGGAGAAACTTCTGCATATTTTTAAGCAAAATTACCGTCAGGGTATCATAAATGATATCTCTTTAAAACTTACACCTTGACAGCAATCAGATAAAATTGAGACTTTGAGTTTTTTACTCCTGAGAAAAAAAGATCTTGCGTGTCTAGTTTCAGTTTCAGAAAACGCTCTGTGATTTGCTAATATAAAGTCTGCATTCAAAAGTCAAAAATTTCAGATGACGCTACCCACATTAATTTTATAGCTCTGTATCCATACAGCACATCAACATTTGTGTCTATTTTAGGCCGAAACATCTGAGACAAAGTTGATACTTAAACAAAACTGAGAAATACACGGCTCCTGAGCTATAAAAATAGTAACCTATGCACAATAATCATCTTCTGTAGAAAAAAACCAGTTGTAATGGGATATTTAATAAACATTTGGTCTTTTCTGATGTTTTGAGATGGTTGGATGGGTGTGGGTCAGCTGGACAGGCTCAAAGACAGTAGGGGAGGCTGAATAGGCCACACCTCTACACCCCTGTGAGATATACGTTTGGCTGTATTGTTGTATCCTGAGCAGAAGGGGGAGGGTCTCAGATTGAGCAGGCAGCCAAAGACATGACAAGCTGCCCATGGCAGGGAACAGGAAGGCAGGGTGGAAGAATCGTTTCCAGTTACTTGATCAAAGACTATCCAGGTCAAAAAGCTACTGTCGAAATAAAAGTCAAAGGCGAGCTTCGACAGACCTGCTACGTCACCTACTGTCGGGGAACAGTTCTGCTAATGTAATAGCACCCTCTGGCAACTGTTTTCTCATAAGGGATTGTTTGTCCATAGTCTAGCCTGACTAAAGCTGCAAAACAGCACCACAACATGGACAAAAAGTAAACAACAACATTCATCGCCCAAAATGCTAACTTGCACTTACTCTACATTAGCTGTGAAATAATTGAAGGGGTTAAAAACTGACCTTCTATAAAACGATTTCTCTTGATCACACTGTTGTGTGACCATCTTTTTCTGTCGAAAAATAAATATGAAATGGACCCTGAATTTGTTTGAAAAACTCTGACACAAAAACTGTCCGAGGGTATCCTGAATGGCCTGACTCTCTCGTTTAAAACATTCATGAGCTCTGACCCAAACTATTCACTACATACTATTCTACTCAGCCGAGGTCACAAGTACGTAAACTTCAGGATCACACCCTTGTAGACTTCAATCTGTGATGAACAGAACCCAAAACAAACACAAAGAGTTCGAAACAAGATGGCCACAGCAGACAAAACTCCCGAAAACAAGACAACAAAGTCACATGACCACCTCTATCTTCATCAGCATCACCATCATCTTCATCAATTGCATTAAGATTTTGATCATCATCATTATAAGATAGCGAATGCAGCCTTTAGAGAGGAGAACATCTCTTGTCCCATTCGCAGCCATGGCTGACAGAGCTGTAATGAGGGAGGTTTCACCATTCAGGCTTGTTTTTAGTGCAATCCAAAGTAATTATAAACAGTGCAGAACATCATCTGGGATCCTCAGATGGAAATAACATAGAAAACACCTTCAGATCTGTCTTGCTATCTATAAAGGTCTGCTTTAGCGTCTATCTATAAACTTCATCTGCACATGTAGACATGGCCAGAGCAACAGGGAGAAAACGAGAGAAAGAACTTCCTTAAACCGAAAGGAAAAAAGAGAGCTACCACCCCCCTTCCCACAGTAAATCTTCTGTCTGATATATATATATATTTTTTTTAAATCATTCATGCAAGTTTCCATCAGATTTTAGTCCAAAAATATCAAAGAAAGCTGAGCAAATGCAACAGAATAACCAAGCTCCAAATGTTCAAAAAGAAGAAGTAATCAATTGAAGACATTCTGAAGAGGAAATAGTCTTTCCATCCCTCCCTCATCTGCCGTTTCATTCTTTTTCCACTGTCTTTTCCTTTATCAGGATTGAGTGGCAGTTTGTGGGCGGGGTTTCGGTATGCCACGCCAACCCGCCTCCTCTCGCCTGCACTGGGTCCTTTCATATGCCACGCCTCTTTGACAGTTAACCTCTCCCCCCAGGTGATGAGGTCACTCAGCATCTTGAGTTTGTAACAGTAAACGTAGATGATAAAACTCATCGATATTGGCCAGCACATGGGGCTGGTTTTGCAGTAGGTAGAGCTCTTTTTCACAAGAGCACTTGCTTTTTCTTCAACAACGTCTATTTTTTTTTCTTCCCTTTTTTATTTTTTGGGTCTTTTCAAGAGGCATAGATGTGAGGGGAAAAGGGGGGTTCTGGCTTGATTTTCAAAATTAATTTTTTATTTTCTTTTTTTTTGATTGACAGATGATGCTCCTCATTTTTTCCATCGTGCAAGAAGCAATCGGTCTTGCTCAGTCTGGAGTGGAGCGTTTAAACACAACAACTCTGATCTTTAAAGTTCAGTCCATCTAAACGCAACCACCCCATTTATCTCTCGTATGCTCCCATTCCCTTGCTTGCTGAGCAGCATGGGCAACATAGTCCAGAGAGCAGGAGAAAGCAAAAGAGAGAGAGAGGGAGTAGGGAAGCAGGGTTTAGAGTTTCACGATGGCGCAAAAGCACCGCTTGTTGTTCCTCTTCCGCCCCCTCTCTCCCTGCTGCGGTGCATAAACATCTTGGTTTGAGTTGAGCGGCGCCCCCTCCTGGTCACCCTGCGCACTAACACCAATCATCCTCGTCCGTCTCGCTATATTGTTCGTGCAACCCCTTCCGGGGCCCACGGCCATGCGGCGGCCGGTGTGGGCCTGGGTGGGGGTCGCGCCGATGCGGGGAGGGCGAGGAGGAACGGTAGCCGTTCGGCATACGGCGCGGGTGCGAGGGAGGCCCTTGACGAGCAGTCCTTGGGGACCGGGGTTGCGGGTGAGAATGAGGGTGGGGGTTGCCCTGCGATAGACTCTGCTCATAGGCAGGTGGCTCGTGGTGCTGCTCGTACTCATAGTCCCGATCGTAGAACGGTCCGTCTCCCTCCAGGCTGTCTGGCGCCGGGCCCCAGCGGCCGTGACGTGGGGACCTGGGTGACGCGTGCCTGGGGGAGCGCGGGGAGGCGTGCCGGGGTGAGCCGTGATGGGGCGAGGCGTGGCGGGAGGGTGGATGGTGGTAGGGTGGTTCGTGACCTGGTGGAGAGAAGTGTCGCGGGGAAAGGGAGCGGAGTCGACCCTGGCCCGTGGAGCCGTACGGAGGCTTGCGGATGGCTGGGGAGTAGGTGACATGAGGGCGAGGTGTGGACGGGGTCTGGGGCAACTGCCGACGGCCACGCCGGGGGGTGCTGGTCCCCGACGTCGAGGGAACGGGGCTTCCGCTCACAGAACTACTGCCCTACATGAAAATTAAAACAAGGCAAATAAAAAAACACCACAAAATTAACGTCAAACAAAAGAGAGGAGCACACACCGGCAAGAGGAGGAGGAGGAAGAGGAGGAGGAGGAGGAGAAGAAGGAAGAGGACAAGGAAGAGGAAGCAAGAGAAAGAGAGAGAGAAAAAGGTGTGTGGAAACAACAACAACATCAATAAAACCAGAAAGAAACAAACCGGCAATGAGGCAAAACAGCAGACACATAGAAGCCACGAGTCACATCGAGAAAAATGGACAGAAACCACAGTGATAAAAGAAGAAATAAAAGAATAACACAAGAAAGAGAAACTGATTTCAGTAAGCAGTCATGATAAGGTCACAGGTGAGCATATCCTGTCTGGTTACTGTCTTCCCAAATGGACCTACACCTGTGTGTTCTAGGTAAGTTTCATCCCTCAGGCTTCTCATGGCAGATTACTGTAAAGATCTAAACCATGAACTTACACATATGAAAGTCTACGGGTGCTGTTTGATACGAATAAAGGAATGCTTCAAAATGATTACTCATAGGTATGACTTTAAAGGGGTCACATCATCAAAGATCTCATTTTCCTTGACCTTTTTATAAAAATAATAAGGATGTCGATCGATTAAGAAAATGAATTAATCACACAGGTTTCAGAAATTAATCACATTTAAACTGCACATATGATTAAAATGTTTAATAATTGTAAATATAATTAATGTTGAAATACCATAAATACTATGTAAGTAAAGCACTATGTATAAAGGTCAGTATCACTGATATCAATACACTGATGCCTCTTATTTAAAGTTTGCGTAAAACAGCACATATTAATAGCAGAAATTAATGTTATTTTTCCTGCTCCTAAAAATAGAAAAAAAGACTTTGACATGTTATAAAAACATACTCCAGCTTTCAGAGTGCAAAACCTCCTCCAGTCCCAAAAAGGCTGTGTACTGAAAATAAACTGCAACAACTCGTTCCGAAATGCATTAGCGCATGGCTGTGTGTAGCTCTTCTTAAGGATTACGATATGAGGAAACAGAGATTTTTTTTTAAGATTGATTCCAATCAACAGTTTGGGTGGCACATTTCAGGACAGATTTGTTTTGTGAACCTGTTGCAATGTACAAAGTGGCTGTTATTGAAGAACAGAGTAGTACAAACTATATTGGACCTGACAGCAATTATAAAGCTTAATTGCTTAATTTATAAAGAAAAAAACTCAATATGACATGACCCCTTTAAGTAGTATAGTGAAATAATTTGAAAATATCAAGTCGAATTTGTGTGTAAATATACGAGTGGTATTTCAGCGAATGTCTGTGCCCCACCTGTCTGTGCCCTCTCCCCTCACTTGGTGAGCGGGACCAGTGGCGATCAGATCTGTCGTGAGGCTGACGGTGGTAGTCGCGCTCAGGACCATACCGCTCCTTATCCATCGAGCTGTGGTGGTGATGGTGATGATGGTGGTGGTGACGACGGTCTTTAGCTCGGCCCCGTTCCCGTTCTCTCTCTTTAGTTGGGAGGTCACCTGACTGTGTAGTGGTGCTAAGATCTGTACCCAGACCTGCAAAAGACAACACAGAGAAATGAGATGGCACTTTAGACATTTAAGAACACAAACTGAGTTAATTGAGTCGCTGTCAAAGTGAGGAGGGATTATATAGGGGTTTCAAATGACTTATTTTTAAGTGAATTATCCTTATAATATTGAGTGTCACTTATATTCATTTGTTTTTGGCTATTTTGGCTATATTTTTGTATAATTAGAGCAATGGTTCTCAAAGAGTGGTACTTAGGCTCCCTCTAGTGGTACACAGAGGAATCACTAAATTAAAGTCACTTTAAAGGCAATTCTAAAAATGGTTTCTAAACACATTATAAATGTTAGGAATGTACTGCTGAAACACGTTACAAAGACTGTGAACTGCGTAGTACTAAAACGGTGGCTCGAAGACGCACTGGAGCCACTGAGCATATGGCCCCTCCCCTAACACTATCATAACTAGAGCACATTTGCATCAGTTTACCAGTTCACCCATTTAATCGCGAGTTACTGTCACTACCATTAGTTACTAAAGCCTAGAGTTAGCTAGCTAGTTATGCCTTCGTCACGTATTACCTTATAAAACAAAATCGATGATATCAAGAAGAGGTGGATTCATTTTGTGAACAGCTACCTTGATCACCACCAACATATGCCTCTGCAGTGATCGGTTTACCCCAGATAGTTTTACAAACTTTCATCAGAGACAACTGGGATTTACTGATAATCCACTGCAGAATGGGGCCGAACTGACTAACTCCCGCCCCGGCCTTCATCCTTCAGTCCCGCCAACATCTGGTGCCATCGTTGCAATACATTCCCACCAGTGTTGTCTTGTGTGCTTACTGCAACTTTCCCGCAAGCGGTTTCAGCGCAGATACCCCAGCGTTTGAGAGCAGAGAATGATTTTGCCTGGCATTTTTTATCATTCAAATTTGGCTGGGCGGTTAATGACACATATTTCTGTGGTGTGACAATCTCAGAACAAATATTTAAAACAAGTCTCTCATGGCAGCTACAGAACTTGGGTATCTTAAAAAAACAAAAAAAAACTAGAATAATAATTAAATGACACATTTGCTATGAGTTGTGTGTGACCTGTGTCTGCGTCTGTATAGCGAGCGAGGGATCTCTCTGACGTGCGGTGACTGCGGTCTCTCTCCCGGTCTCGATCACGCTCTCTCCTTCGCGGACCGTGTCGGTGACCCTCCTCTGACACCACCCTCTCTAGAGAGTAATCGTCCAATCGCACGCCTCGACCAGAACGTCCGTGGACCAATGAGGATGTAGAACGGCGCATTGGACTTGTGTCGGTGATGGTCTACAAAGAAAAAAAAGAAGGATAGACAGAGAAAGGAAGAAAAAATGGGAAAGGACAGAAGTTTAAATTACTGTTTGTTTTCGTAGAGTGGGCTTCAGTGGGCGTAAACATGTATGTAATCATGTTAACACTCAATACATTCCACACCCACAGAGAAAACCAAAGCACAGGTATATCTAACATGCTCAACGAAGACAGAAAGAGAAATAGAGATCAACAGGAAAAGCAAAGGAGATCTAGAGCGAAATACAGAGAGAAATGGATATTCTGTGATTGACAGAGTAAACGAGAAAGATAAATAGGCAGACTGACAGACAAAAACAGACAGACAGAGATAGATAGATAGATAGATAGATAGATAGATAGATAGATAGATAGATAGATAGATAGATAGATAGATAGATAGATAGATAGATAGATAGATAGGCTGTCTTTACACTTGGCATTAACATGTGATCACCGTGATCTGATCAGGACACGGCGCGTTCACATTTGTTCACATTAAGTGGCCTGTGTATCTGGATATCGGATTTCTGTTTAGGTCAGTGGCACTTGAAAGGCAGAAACTTAAAATGGCTTCTTTTAGTTTAAACAACTTTCACTTTAGCCTCTATCAATGGCAGTGCACACAGCACAACATTTTTGTGATTTATTCAACAAAAGTAACGTTACAATCGATCACAAAAAGAGTACTAATCTACTTATTTAAGTTTCCCAAAATTAATCTTGTACGATGAAAATATTCATTATTCCGACGTGCACAAGCATTTTTATTGTATGTGTAATAGCAGTAAAACACGGCAGAATCTGAACACCTTTGTATTAAAGAAATGAAAGAACGCACATCACATTAAATATCATTAATTTAGAATTAAACAAGGTATAGGCTATACAACAATCGATTAAGTGTAAAGATGATGCAAATGAAACAATGTCCCATTGCTTTCACTCACTTACTTTACTTTCCGATGCAATCTCCAATCTTAGATCAAATTAAGTTTAAATGATGGAATACTTCCAGAGTTGACCATACAAAAATAAGTAGGTTGATCATATCAAAAAAGTCACATCATCTGGTTTTAAGGTAACAGTGTGCAATGATTATATATTGACAGTAATTGGAGATTAATAAACATGCTGAAACAATAAAAACATACATTTAAAAAAATGTGTATTCGGATTATTCGTCTGGAAAAGCAGTGTGCAGCTCTTAATTAAGATTGCATTGTGATTGTACATGTGAGCGCCTCATTCAGATAATGTTGAGCAATTAAAATGAAAAACTGGCACGCACGGTAGGCTATCATGTAAGTCTAAATAAACTGTTTTAAAGATTGCCGTTTATTGTAAAGTTCAGATGAGTTTAATTTCTTGTCAAAACTGCGTCTGTCTATTTTCTGACAACCACACGGAGAGAGTGGGCGGGATTTATATAACGTCGCCCTCTGTAGATGTAGATACGATGACTGGATTGTGTTTAAATTACACTAAGATCCGATCACAATGTGTCCTCGACTACCTCTGGACCAGGACACGCTGAATGGTTAACATTCCGATCCGAAACACGTTTACACTTTTCTTTTCAATGTGTATGTGGACAATATTCAGATACAGTTCGCATGTTAATGCCAAGTGTAAACACAGCCATATATATATATATATATATACAGTGAGGAAAATAAGTTATTTGAACACCCTGCTATTTTGCAAGTTCTCCCACTTGGAGATCATGGAGGGGTCTGAAATTGTCATCGTAGGTGCATGTCCACTGTGAGAGACATAATCTAAAAAAAAATAATCCAGAAATCACAATATATGATTTTTTAACTATTTATTTGTATGATACAGCTGCAAATAAGTATTTGAACACCTGTCTATCAGCCTTGTGGAGGTGTACAATTTTGTCGCTAGTGTCTTTGGAAAGCTCTTTGGTCTTGGCCATGTTAGTAGTTGGATTCTTACTGATTGTATGGGGTGGACAGGTGTCTTTATGCAGCTAACAACCTCAAACAGGTGCATCTAATTTAGGATAATAAATGGAGTGGAGGTGGACATTTTAAAGGCAGACTAACAGGTCTTTGAGGGTCAGAATTCTAGCTGATAGTCAGGTGTTCAAATACTTATTTGCAGCTGTATCATACAAATAAATAGTAAAAAAAATCATACATTGTGATTTCTGGATTTTTTTTTTTTAGATTATGTCTCTCACAGTGGACATGCACCTACGATGACAATTTCAGACCCCTCCATGACTTCTAAGTGGGAGAACTTGCAAAATAGCAGGGTGTTCAAATACTTATTTTCCTCACTGTATATATATATATATATATATATATATATATATATATAGATAGATAGATAGATAGATAGATAGATAGATAGATAGATAGATAGATAGATAGATAGATAGATAGATAGATAGATAGATAGATAGATAGATAGATAGATAGATAGATAGATAGATAGATCATGCCTTACATGCACTGCAGCCTTTCTAATACAAGCGGAACAATTAAATACTCAATGTCTTTCTCCACCATAGCTGAGCGCACAGAAGAACCCAATCCAGCCAAATAAAGCCAAATTCAGCACATTCATCCATGCACAAACCCTAAGGCATGATAGTCAACAGTCGGTAGCATGTGTGGACACACAAAGACATACTTGGCCAAATAACGCTCTAAATGCCTAAACAAGATCGTAAAACTGAAATAACCCTCCTCACGCTCCTCTTTTCACTCGCACACGTAATGTTTGATGCCATGCAACGCATTGAAACATGCTGACAGCATGACCGTTATAGGCAGCAGGCTTTCCAGCTTGAAATCCATGCGTCAAGAACTACGAGACAGCAAAAGCTCCCCATGTCCACAGAACCAGAAACACAGAGATAAGGTACAGGCAGACGCGCGCACCCACACCCAGACACCTACACACACACACACACACACACACACACACACACACACACACACACACACACACACACACACACACACACAGGGATACAGGGCTGCATAAGTGGACAGGAAAAAGGTATAGAGAGAGAAAGGTACAGCAACGGGTAGAATATACAGAGGGAAAACAGGGTGAATAACAAGAAGGATGGCATGAAGTAAAGAGTTCAATGTGACATCAAGACGTAAAGAGAGACGCAGACTCCTAAAACAGACAAAATGAGAGAGGGAACAAGGGAAAGCATGGAGAAGACAGAGAGAGAGGCAGAAAGCCAGAGATGGTACATACACTGAGGTTACTTCCTCGCGGCCTGTGTCTCCGTCGCTGTTGAACAGCAGACAGACGATGCGCAGAACAGGACACACGCATGAGACCACAGGGACGATACACACAGAGCACAGCAGAGACAGTGTGTGAGGGGGAAAAAAAGAGAGAGAGGGGAAGGTAAAAGAAGAAAAGAGGGTATAGAACAAGGAAGGAAGGAACGAACAGGGCAGGAGGTAAAAAAAATGTCGACAAATTCAATGTGCAACATGACAGAATAAACGAGAAAGATCACAGGAATGAGAAATTGTCAAAACAAGAGGAAAGGGATTGATGGAGTTGGAAAGAAATGAAAAAGACGAGTGTGTCAAAACAAAGGAAGTAATAAAAACCAAGCAAAGAAATGAAGAAGAGAAAATGGGAGAGAACAAGGATTGGGGAGAGATTAAAAGCAAAGTGGAGAAGAGAGCAGAGAAAGAGAAAGAGAAAGAAATCGTGATCCCCATTTTAATTCAGAAAGAGCAAAGGAACATACAGCCATTGACAGGAGTGGGGGGGGGGGGGGGGGGGGGGTGAAGAGGAGGAAAAGGAAAGAGAAAAAAGACAAATTGAGCGAGTGTAGAGGAAGATAGGAAGCACACTAACACACTTACCGCAGCAGAACGCACACTCTGTGGGGCAGAGCAGTGTTAGACAAGAGTGAGTCACAAGAACAAGAACCACATCTACGATATAGCTTTACACGACACGCAGAGACACAGACTTTGAATCCTCACACTTCCTGGTGTGCACCACACTTCCAACACACAACTGAACATATATAGATTGTTACTAGTTTGTGAGGTTTCTACGCTTAGCTCACCTTCACACACACAATTTGAAGCACATGCGGGGACACACGGCTCCCTCACACTTATCTGATGCACACTTGGACAAAATGCTCAATCCAGACACTCTCAATCTCCAGAGGATAGTCAACCAAGAGATCATGGGGTTTTATGTAAGGGTGAGAAATGCTGTGTATATTTATCATAGTAGTGTTAAAAGTGTAATTGCTTCTATGTGATGTGTTTTGGATGCATGTTTGTGGAATCAT
Source organism: Romanogobio albipinnatus (assembly GCA_023566225.1). NCBI lineage: Eukaryota > Metazoa > Chordata > Actinopteri > Cypriniformes > Gobionidae > Romanogobio > Romanogobio albipinnatus. The sequence continues at coordinate 12,629,356 of CM042254.1, forward strand.
ATGTTGTGAGTGTGTTACTGCCTCCAGAGGTTGATTTGTGCTATAGTGTTTCAAAAGGATCAGGTGAAATATATCCGTCAGGTCAGGAGGTCACAGGAGTTGGATCTGCGTTGGAATGCATGTTGTATGTTGCGTATGTTGCATATCACATTTTTGCGCCTTTTTGCATCTAAAAGGTGTCTCTTAAATTCAGTCGATTAGCTGCTTCCATATGTGTCCTATGGCATATTTTAATTCAATTGAAAATTGGATGAATTAAAGCCTTTTTTGTAAGTTAAAAAAATGCAAGTTTAACTAACATTTTAAACAATAATTAAATACTATTACATTTAAAAACAAAAAAATAGTATACTTAGTAATAGTACTTCTATAATATTAAAAGAGAATTCTGTTTCAAATAAATACAGTTTTTTGGAACTTTCTTTTCGTCAAAGAATTCTGAAAAAAAAGTATCACGGTTTTCACAAAAATATTAACTGTTTTTAACGTCGATAATAATAAGAAACGAGTACTAAATCAGCATATTTAAATTATTTCTGAAGGATCATGTGACACTGAAGACTGGAGTAATGATGCTGAAAATTCAGCTTTTCCATCACAGAAATAAATTATGTTTTACAGTTTTTAAAACTTTAATAATATTTCACAGTATTACTGTTTTTACTGTATTTTTTCAACACATAAATGCAGCCTTGGTGAGCATAAGAGATTTATTTATTTTGAATGGTAGTGTTTGCCTATTTATTTATCAGAAAAGTGATTTATTCATTCATTTTAATGTTACAATTAACAATGCTTTAAAATATGAATTACATAATTAGATATTTAAAACTACCGTAAGAGTGAATTATAATTTTTTTATTAATTAATTGATAATTCCATACATTATTCTGTATCATATAATTTCTTTGTTAGATCGATCCATTTTATTATTATGCACAAACAGGTTGTTTTCTCATGAGTTGACCTACTTCTGTCTGACTTGTCACTACCTCAAATCGAGCTCTGGCAGCAGCACACACCAGACATACCAAGGTTTTCTTGAAAGTGAGCTAGGGTGATATGATGATGCTGGGAATACACGCGCTCTCTCTCTCTCACACACACACACACGCACACACACGCACGCATACATGCATTCACACAGCCATGCAGGTAAGTGAAGGTCAGGGTGTGAGCCACTTATCCATGTGCCCTTTGACTCTTGACAAAGACATGCTAGCATTTATTGACATGTTAGCATGACAGCACAACAAACTATTTGAAGTTTGGTTCCCCCAACTGAAGCGGTCAAAGGCTGTAAGCTGGATAACTGACTGAGGATGGATGTTGGGAATGGATGATAACAGATAAAAGGTGGAAAGACGAAATGGGTGAATGGATGGATGAAAGGATGAAGGTGCTCACTTGGTTGTCTGCTGAGAGGCGTGGCATGGAGATGGTCCGCCCATGCCCTTCCATTGGGTGATAGGGCTCAGTGTCCGAGTAACCGTCCCCAACAGGCCCAATCTCTCTCATTTCTACCGTCTGCAAAACAGAGCAACAGCATGTGGGCCGGGCTGATGCCTGCTTCACCGGCCTACAGCTCTATCGGGTGTGATACTGGACCCATGATGGGTTAAACCAGTAGGGGGCGATGTCTTGCGCAAAAGTGCGTTTGAACTGAAGATTAGCACACTTGATCTAGTCATTAGCCATTACCAAATGAGGCATTAATAGATTGAAATACAGAGACAGGCGCACACTAGCCTCTGATTATCAACCCATATTACAACTTATTCCGGCCAGTTTAGACAGGAAGAGGTCTGACTGATATATAAAGTGACAAACCAACGTTTTCTTTTTGAATATTATATTTAAAGACAGGTCAATCTGAAATCAGATAAAAGTGAGAGTAAAAAAAATATGTTGAATTAAACTTGATATGTACGTAAAAATAAAATAAAAATGAGGGTTGTCAAGCGATTCAAATTTTTAATCTAATAAATGACACAATGTGGTGATTAATTCATCTAAATAATCACAAATTAATCGCACATCAAATTTGGCTGAGAAATGACTTCCAAAAGATAATTTAAAGTCATTATTGTGTAAAAACAGAAATAAATATTTTTGGGTGAACTATATCTTTAATGTTTGTTTTTATTAATACGGAAATATGAAATTAATACTCTATATTAGAAACTGCCAGTAGGTGGCGGTAAATGTCTAATTGAGTCATTCATTAGATTCTTTCAAACGGTTGATTCATTCAGGAGTGAAGTAAAGCGTTCTCTTTATGAAAATGGTAAATGGTTCTATTTATGGTCCATTGAATCATTGGTTCACCCGATTCGTTCAAAACAGTTTCAGAAATGAAACGCCACTGTGTATTGCTGTGTAGTCGGAGACGAACAGGTCTGTTTTGTATTTATATTTTCGTTGGCAAAAATGAACAAAACAGACAATATTGTGTCTATATGCTGCCTAAATACGAGTTTCCTAGGTAAAAATTGCACATGAACAGCCTCTGATGTTGTGTTTACCACTGGGAAGTTCGGAAATAATTTTGATACCCAAATTCCCATAAACCCCCAAAAAACCTAGATCATCTTGTCTGGTCATTAACATAGTGCATATTTACATACAAGTAATTTGAAGCACATTGTATGTTATACACAGTAAAAAATAGCCTGCATTTGACCGAAATTACAGAATCAACAGAAAGCGGACTATCTGGCATCGTAAATGTTTATATGGTTGTCAGTGCATGTGCCATTACATATAATTTTGGTTTAATAAGATTTTCCCAATAAATAGGCAAGAATAAACCTAGTGTCTGCCATGATTCCTGTTCATTCCAACAACAAAGCACTTGAATGCGACAAGCTCGTAATCACGACTTCTGAAGTGGGAATTACGAAATTTCCGATAGCACGTGATGGCAGCATAAAACAACACAATATTAACTTACTTATCTCTTGTATTAACTGTTGTATAAGATCAGTATCGCATTTGCACTCGTCTCATGCTATTCTGGACTTAAAAACAGAACTTGTGTGATATTGCACTCGTTACACGTGAGATAATGCTTATATATCATGATGTAAATGTGAGGGAGTTTTCACACTGGCAGTTTAGTTCGAAACGGGGCACGGTTCACATGAAAAATGTGTAATGTGAAAGCTGTCATGCGGACCTGGGTGATTTGGAGATTACCTGAAGGAGGTGGTCTGAGTTTGGTTGTGCAACTTGCGCTCAAACTGTGCCGCGTTTCACATGAATGTGAAAGCAACACGGACTCGGTGTGCAAGAAAAGTTACCTGCACATGCGATTTATCAGATGACGATGTATTTAGTTTAATAAAACACATGTAAGCGATCATAGTGTTGATGATTTACCTTGGATACAAGCGAGAGTGAGACTGCAGTGTATTCGCTCATAGCACCGGCGGGAACAATCGCGCTCAGACGCGGACCACAACAAACATGCCCAGTGTAAATTGCCCTGAGAGTATTCACTTGGTTGTAAGAGTACGGCATTTTTGTCCCATATCTTGAATTTTACGGACATTCTAACTGCATTCTATAGGCTTCATCACACAGTGATTGCCCTGCATCATATTCTTCATCGATCAACTGTATGAAATGTTAGATAATCTACAGGGCGGGGCAAGTGCGTTAATAATTTTAATATTATAAAATATTTTTTACCGTAACTAATAAATCTAATTAATGCGTTAAATCGACAGCCATAGTTCATAAAACAAATACATTTTTACAAATATTTTAATATATTTTATTTTTTGGAAATAAAAAGCGATTGAGTGATCAGTGGCCTGTAAAAAAAAAATATAACCAAGCTTTACACTAAAAATTAATAATACAAATATTTTAACAACATACATGTGCAAAATGAAGAGAGGAAATAAAAAGAGAATGTGCTCTTTCAGGTTTGGTATATAAAATACATTAAATGAAATATAAAACAATAATTGGATTTTTATGGAAGCTTGTTTCCACCACAGAATAAAACAATTTAAAAGATAATTGGGACTTTTTATCTCACAATTCTGACCTTTTTTCTCGCAATTGCAAGTTTATATCACACAAAAAAAAAGAAAAAAAGTCAGCACTGTGAGATATAAACTCACAATTGTGAGAAAAAAATAAATAAATTGTGAGATATAAACTCACAATTATGAGAAAAAAAGTCAGAATTGCTAGATATAAACTCGCAATTGTGACATTTTTCAAGTTCTGACATTCATAACTCACAACTCACAATTGATATTTTATTTTTCATTTAAATCTCTTTTTATTTCCTCTCTTCGTTTTGCATGTTTTAATTAATGGAAAAACAAATTAACATTACAAATATTTTAACCTGTTTTGCACATATCCAAAGTGATGAGAGGAAATAAAAAGACATTGAGTGACTCCAGGTTTGATCTTAAAATTTCACAGTAAAAAGTTAGGCTGTAGGCTGAGACTAGGTGCACACTAACCCTGTCTGATTGCCCACTACTGGTTTAAGTGCTTTCCAACATGCTCAATCAAGCCAACAGCTGTTTATTCAGCATCTCCTTTGCTTTATAGTACTATGATGAGTGACTAGTGCAGGGAAACATCAGGGTCGGATGACTGCTGAGCTACAGAGAAGAGTCACACGGAAGGAGAGATGAGAGTCTGGGTTTGGTACGATCCAGCAGACAGTGAGGAAGCGGCAAGCAGTGAAACACCCCCGCAGTCTAGCAGAGGTGGGAAGGTCTATACAAATGTCTACAATGGGCAGTGAAGTTCATCAGAAATATTTATCAGATAGACAAAGATGTGAGCTACAGACTGACAGAGACAGAAGAGGTAGAAAGAGTGATCATATGAATGAAAAGCGTGCCCAAAGGCACCGAAAAAGACAATGGCTGGGCAGACAGTGATTGGCTGAAGCACACGGTTCTTAGAATACCAAAGGCTGAGAAAAGGCCAGAAACAGATTCTGCTGATATAGTCACAGCCACTTTGTTGGGCTTCAAATCGGCAAATAAACTCCTGCTAAAAGTTAAAATTCAGAGACAAAGACAAAATCACCTTTCTCTGATTGGAGGATCTCCGGTATTACCTGTGGATTATGGCGGCTGTTGTTATGGTCATCAGGATACGGTCTGTCAGGGTTCCAGTTTTCCGGAACAGACTTCTGGAACATTTCCTGGGCACGTGATGTCACCCAAGACTGGCTCTCACTCATTCCACCCTCTGGAGGCCTGAACCAGAGAAAGGTGTTGTTTGGCTAATTCTTCCACTCACACACACACACACACACGCATAAACGCAATTTTGTACATACAAAATGCCTTTTGCAGACAAAAATAGTACACTATTACAAGTGTATATACAGCAGAATTAACACAAAAGCAGATAGATGTAAATCGTAGAATTGAAACATAATGTGAACAAAGACAGCTGAGAGAAGGTATAACAAAAAAAGAGCAGAAGTGCAGCCTATAAGGAGAAGAAGAAAGACAACAATTAAATTAAAGCTAAGCAGTGAAGAGAGAGACAAAGAACTGAAAAATACAGAACTCAAAGTCTATATTTGTACAATTAATCATTTTAGAACTTTAATATTATTTACATGACAATTAACGATATATATATTAAAATGTTTATATATTATGGTAGTATTTGTTGTGGTGGCTCTAATATATGCTTTAGAATTTTGTATTACATAAAATGTTATTTTTTATTTTAAAAAATAATGAAAAATAAAAAAATATATTTGAATTTCAGTATGGATAATTTATTTTTAAGAATTGGTTTAAAATGGTTAGTAAAATGTCTGAATGCATTACAGCAGTTCTGGGGTAAAATGTGCTTAATTCTCATGAAATAATGGCACAATGAATTAGTACATAAAACAGGCATAAAGGTACGATGTTTCGATTAAAATATCCAAATATCACTAGAACAATGTTATATATTTTGTTGACTTGTGTACTTACAATATCCTAAATGTTTCAAACAATGTTTAAATTCAGAAAAATAAGCATTTTTAACCAGGACACAGACCGTGTCTGTGCATGGCCTATTAATGACATCATATCCGCATTACCCTCGATTTCCGTTTTATTTTGTAGAAACCATGGAAACACCAAAGACGCTTTAATATATTAGGTGTTTTATATACACAGGTAAGCAACTGTTTGGATACATTCATTGACAGAAAATGAATAATTTTTATATAGCTCAACACAGTTAGTCTTATTGTTTAAATCTTGTTTTCTTGATTTACCGATTACAATGTTTTACCATGCCTAATATCGATCTAGCTTACTGCAGTGTGCAACAAGTGTCTCATAGTAGCCGCTGAGCAACCGCACAGAGTACCATTATAACATAACTTTCAACACACTCAAATAATGTATCTAATATGATAAAACCACACATACACAAGCATCTGCGGCATAATAAAAGCTCCACGAAATCAAGGCGTCAAGTTACGCCTTTGTTTTCAATAGTGGCGAAAAATTACATATTGTTTTTTATTGTTTTTAAATTACATATTTTATTAATGCAATAAATAATCTTTTAATAATTATTAATTGTGCTTTCAAATGAAATATGATCTGGATATGATTTCACTCATACAGATTAAGCTAAAAGCTAATATATAACAGGACTTGCATAAAAAGAGTAATCGCGATGCTACTCACAAGCTGTTGACGGGTTCCTGTGGCAACTCTGGGAGACCGTTCACCCCCGGTCCCCCTTCCTGGATAGGGGATGGCTCCAAGCGCTGAAACATTAATGGCGTTCGGTTCTGTGTGAGATACGAACATGGCCTGCAGCTGGGATCAGACACACTTATGGGATATGGGGTAACACACAAGCCACCGTGCATTACACAGGTGGTGGGGTACCAGACAGCAGAGGTCACCCAGAGGGCATCATAGGAAATGGATTCCTCCTGTGCCCTCGCCAACCTGAATGGAGTCTCCCATTGGGGCTGTGCTGTCTAGGTAGGTGCCGATGGCTCAAGGCATTTCCATCCAACCCACCAGAAGACATGTGTGGTAGTAACAATTTGGGCGTGCTACAGTGAAGATCTGAGGTTCATACTCGCAGAACTACAAGTTCTGGGTGCATGATACATAAACTATGAACACTAGAATTCTCAGAGACTGTGGTAGCCCAAAGGTTACACCAAGAACCTCCCCTCAACATCCATTAATGAACATATCGGCTAGACAAACGTGTCCACACGGAGGGAGAAAAGATTCCATGTTAGTGACTGATAAATCAACCTCACCAATTAACGGATGAAGAAAAACAAAACAGAGACAAACAGAAGATTACACACAATGAAAAAGAACAGGAGATTGACAGTAGATCCAAAATGTCAAAAAGTATGGAAACAATTGAAAAGAATTAGACAGAAGGAAGACAGTAAAAAATGCAAACAAATTGACAGACAGGCATATAGAGACATCAAGGATGGATATAGAGAGTGAGACAGCCACAAAGCGCTATTGATGTTGAGAGGGCGGTGCTGAGGTACAGGTGCAGACGGGTAAAGAGACATACAGGGATTTAGGTGAGGCAGGACACAAACATATATTTAGACCATTCCCTGATGCCAGCAGAGTGTCCATGTTTCAATTATTACCAATTCAATTTCAATATGGACAACTATAAGCAGAAAAAATGGACACTGTGCCTGTTCAGGATGGGAACATTTCTGTAAGGGGGCAGGAGTGACACTGACAAAAGGCCATGTTGTATCATTCATCATTGCATATTCATTGCAAAATTACTGCACGTGTTTTTAAGCATGCTCTAATTCTGTAAATAAAATGTGAAATGATCATATCTACGATATATCCAGTGTTACTGTTTTCATGCCATAAAAGCACTGAAATATTAGGGGAGTTTGCATGAAAATCTTAGTGCTCCATGTGGGAAGTTACATACACTTATGTGTATACTGGGTCGGCAACATTTTTAATTAAATTAATATTTTTATTAATTATTTGATTATGAAATAAAACATTTATAATGTTATATGATTTCTATTTCAAATAAATGCTGTTCTTTTGAACTTTCTATTCATCCAAGAATCCAGAAAAAATGTATCACGTTTCCACCAAAAAGTTTAAGCAGCACAACTGTCAAAATCGATAATTATTAGAAATGTTTCTTGAGCACTAAATCAGAATATTAGAATGATTTCTGAAGGATCATGTGACACTGAAGACTGGAGTAATACAGTAATAAAGTTATAAGTGTTTTTAATAAATTAAAATAGAAAACAGTTATTATAAATTGTAATAACATTTCACAATATTACTGTTTTTACTATAGATTTGGTCAAATAAAGGGACCTTGTTGAGCATAGGAGACTTCTTTCAAAAAGAATCATTTTTTTAAATCTTACCGACCCAAACTTTTGAATGTGTACATATATAATAAGGGCTAATTTCAGCTTAAAATAGAATGAAGGAGACATTGTATGAAACTGCAGGCAGCTGCTTATCTGTGAACAGTTTTACACAGTATGGAAGCACCAAGATGCAAATAAAGTTTGCATATTAATGGCAATGCTTACTTTTAAGTAAAAATAAATAAATAAATAAAAATCATATATAGCCAATAATTGTGAAGGTAACCAAATTTAAGATAGTTCTGTGGACAGGCAGAAATTAAATAATGTGCTGTTACTAATGTTGATTAGCAAAGTGAGGAAGTTCCCTCTGCAAATCAACTGCAAACTTGGCTAAATAGACTACACGTTTGATTTGTTGGGAGAAGAGTTGCAAAAGGTTGAGAAAGCAGAGCAGATTTGGCATTTGTTTGTTTGTCTGAAGCGGTACCTGCTCCTCACGAAGTGCCTGCAGTTTTTTGGCCTTGCTCTGCCGGTAGTACTCCATTATCATCATGGCGGCGTAGATCTTGCCCACTGTCAGGTCTGTCGCTGCTGAAAGGATGAAAAAGTTACCCTGCACAATTAGACCGGGGTGGAATGGGACCCTGAGCCGAGAGGGGAATGGGAGTTGGAGACATGCCACAAACACTAAGGTCTAGTCTCTCAGACCCAGACAAAACTCATCCATGGCCTCATAAGGAACCTCATAAGGAAATTAACCAATAGAAGTTCTTCAGAGTCTAGAACGAGTCTTAATCTGGGTCTGAGAATCTAGACTACAGGTATACAACAAAACTTATACAAATACAGTGCCAAAAAGCACTTAGTCACAGTTACGCATGTATGAATGTCACTGCATTGACAACAACATATCCAACCAAGTGGCATTTGCAAACAAATGATGCTAGAGATATTTACATATTTACAAACCAATGCTTTTTGTGAAATATTGTGCTCAAAAACCATGTTTTGCGCTATATTTTTTCAAAATAAATGCCACCTGGTGTTTTGTGAAATGCAATGAATCTCTTACATGTTTAGTGTGGTTAAATAGAGTCCAAGAACTTTTTGGGGCTAATGTATATAAAGTAACATATATATATATATATATATATATATATATATATATATATATATATATATATATATATATATATATATATATATATATATATATATATATATATATATATATATATATATATATATATACACACATGCACAATATACATTATACACAATAGACAAAGTACACTGACAAATACGAAACACCACAGAGCTGATAGTCTTTTCACAGTCAGATCCTCATTAATTAAAGAACCTCTCATTTTACTTAAGGAACTTTTATTGCTTGACATTTCTAGGCTGCATTATGTTCCTACAGGGACTCTAGAGCCATTTAACTATGAACAGATGCCATAAATGAGGCAACAGTAACAGTACCGTAAGATTACAATATTAAGCAGGGAGCTCAAATTTTTCATCAAAACTCTGCAGCGGCATCCAGAGTTTGAATAAGACATATAACATTTAAAATGGAACAAATTTGAGCTGCCATAAATGGCAAAAAAGCAAGCCCTTCCCATCAAACACTTTCTTGTTAGGACAACTTCATAGTAAAATGGCATTAAACACCCAAAGGATTGACAATAAACTCTAAAAATAAATGTAAAACATGCTAAAATCTCAAAATTAAAAAGAAAACATGCTAAAGGAAAGCACACAAAAGTATTTTCAGGCTACTTGTTTATTAGCTACTTTCCATAGATACTCTGGTCATCATGTCAAACTTTTAAGTACCTAACAAGTTAGGGCTAGTTTTTGAGGCTCTGTGGTTTGGAGGTTAAGCCCAGCTTTGTGTTTTACACGCGCTGGAGTGAAAAGACTTCTATAGAGGATCCGTCTATAGCGAGGCACCCCCTGATAACAGGCAATGAAGAAGATAGGAGAAAGGAAGAGTGAGAAAAGGAGAGAGGTTGGGGAAGGAGAGGATATGTAGTGCAGAAATAGAATGACAATAGGTCTAAATGAGGATAGCATCCTATTCTAAATACTACTTGAGTCACATTGATGATCAGATGTGAAAGGAAACTTTATGAGCAATAAATCTAGCTAGGAAGCAGGATGGTTTTAAATAGAATTGATATGATAAAGCACGGTATTCCTGATCTAATTGACAATGTAAGATATTGGTTTGTCATGTGGGGATCAGGGGATGGGAGAAAGGTTGTGATAGTGTTGCCTGATCAGAGGGTGCTGAGCGGTGTGGGCTGAGAGAAGCTGTCCTCTGATGAATTAGTGATCTTTGATTAGGTGTTTTTCTCTACAAACCCATCTGCAACTTACACTTGTGTGGCGTTACCAGCAGATCCAGGTTCTTCTGGGAGAGATTCGGCCAAATCGCCATCATTTCCTTACGGAGCTCTGCGTCCATCTGGTGTTTGTCTGCACCTCCTGAAAGCGTGTGATGTCAGGGCAGTGTACATACACACATAGGCAAACACATATATGTATAGATGAACAAAATATGCAAATACACCAAAAGCACAAACATCACAAAAACATAGTTAGAATCCCATTCTTTCAGGAGATACACAAGACACAAGGTTGTTTTGGTTAACATTTGTCATACTTGGAAAGTTTTTCAAAATTAAAAAATGGTACAAAATAGAATAAAAAAGTACAGTATACAAGAAAGATGGATGTCATTCTGTACCCTTGGCGATTTTGATGTCCAGAGCTGTGCGTATCAAAGCCATCAGAGTAGAGTTGAAATGCACCGTGTTGTCATCAGCAACAGGTAGGTCCATACGTAGCAGTCTCTGTGGAGAGCCAATCAGAGGGGATGAGGGCGGGGCTGTGTAATTTAAACCTCCAGTCAGATGCTTTGGTGGACTAATAAAAGGCTTGGGGAGCTCAGCAGTCTGTAGCCAAAGAATAAACTACTAACCACACAAATTTCAGTAGATTAGGTTGTTAAATAGATTGTTTGATTGTACTTTTGACTTTCTTTTGATGCAGTGGTTGTGTACAAACCATGCATCATGCAAGTAATTTTTCAGGTGATACTCATACAACCACACAAAAAAGGAAGGTTTTGTTGACATCTGTGAGAGCAGTTTTCTTGGACTGACAAAAGATTGACCAATACACATCCTGCAACCTTGTAATGTGTGAATGAACCATTCACACATCTTACAGAACATATACAGTACATACACATCAATTAAGTAACTTAATTGGAGCCCTCACAGATAACAGGAGCAGTATCACACAGGACGAAGTTCCTCAGTGTTCCTCTGCCTGTGAAAACTGATCTCAGATCAGGCATAAATATTACTCACATAAGCATCTCTTATTTGCGAATGCCACTTGGGTTGATAATACTGTATCTAATGCAAATGTACATTTTGAAGTGCTTTTAGTGCAATTACCAGTAAGTTACGGACCCTTTAATCAGCTGGCAAAGGCAGAGGACACAAATATCAGCTAAATTTGACATTTATTTCAAAAGGCTACTGTTAAAGAGCTCCCCCTACCTGTTGGAGGTTGTATATTTTGGACAAACCAATGAATGAAAGGGCACCTAAAAACAGCAGTTTTTAGATGCGTTTCCATGAATTGGATGTACCTTCATGGAATTGGAACACACAAGCACACAACATGGCACTATTGTGAGAAATTGAGCATGTGTGAGCCTGTGTATACGCGTGCGCCCATTTCAGACCAGTCCGTCGTTCCCTGGAGGTGTAGATACCAACGAGCATGAGCCGCGTTCCAGTGGTAGCCATGCAGAAGCGCATGCAATGCAGCACGAACTCCCAAATTGGAGTTCAGTGGCGACCCGCCCTCGGCAACGGTCCCGGCCCACCCGAACATCAACCCCTACTCCATGCAGCATGCAGTGCATGCACCCCCCTCCTCCCTCCCCACCCCTCACAGAACAAGAGCAGTGCAGCCGCGCACAGAGAGTATCATTTAATCTTTTAATGACCACTTGTATTTTTGGGTTTGTTTAGCATCTTTTATTGGGAGATTTCTCATAGGGTTAAGTGATATTTTGCATAATTTTTTTTTTTGATCTCTCGATGCAAAACGGGTACATTTTTTTTGAAGGTCAGATAAGTGGCATTGGTGGCATTCCCTACAGAGTTAAGGTGGAAAAAAATGGCTGTGTTGTACACCGAGAGGTGTAGGACTGGATTAGGGGCAACAGGTATAGAGGTTAGTTCACTTCAGACTGGAAAGCTATGAGATATGCACCACATATAAAAATAATGAGAAGGGGGGGGAGTGGTGTGCTTGGCAATGGATAGAGAGAAAGTCTGAGAGGAGAAAGAGAGCAAAAAAGAAGAAGAATGTTGTTTGTTAAGATGAGAGAAAATAAGAGAGTGAGGAAAGTGAGACGAAGAGGGTGGAGTGAAGGGAGTCTCAGTAAAGCTTTGTGAGCTTGTAATTAAACTGCATTTCAGAAAATGTCTACCACATTAAAACTGTCCATGCTGGCATATAGGAAGTCCGTTCAGTGGATCTTAGTCAGTGTAGATGCCAGTTGTATTGAGACGTAAATTATAGAAGGGAAGTACTGTCTGTCCAAGAACAACCATTCGCTGTGTACAGTTGATGAAACATGCAGTGGACAAAAAACTCCAGAAGACATTACTTGCACATTTTTTGTACTGTGAAGAGCAAGAAAACACATTAAATATGATGTTTCCAATCTCTGATTGAATTGTCACATGAGATATCAAGTAGCTTTTTCCTCACAAATGTGCGCATTTTCTGTAATATTTTCAAAATACACTAATTTTTGCTTGCTTTGTCCTCACAAACACCACTGTTCAAAAGTTTAGGGTCGGTAAATAAAAAAAAGAAATTAATAATATTTACATAAAAATAATATATATATATATATATATATATATATATATATATATATATATATATATATATATATATATATATATATATATATATATATATATATATATATATTAGAATGATGGTAGCACTTTACAATAAGGTGTAATTTGTTAACTTTAGTTAATGTATTAACTAACATGAGCTAACCATGAGCAGTACATTTGTTACCGTATTTGTTCATCTTTGTTAATGTTAGTTAATAAAAATACAGCTGTTCATGGTTTGTTCATGTTAGTTCACAGTGCATTAACTAATGTTAACAAGATTTTAGTTCATTATTAGTTCATGTTAACTAATGTAGTTAATTAATGAACCTTATTGAAAAGTGTTACCAGAATGATTTATAAAGGATCATGTGACACTGAAGACTGGAAAATATATAAAAATAAAAAATAGCTGTTTTAAATGGTAATGATATTTCACAATATTATAGTTTTTATTATATTTCAGATTAGATAAATGCAGCCTTGGTGAAGAAAATCTCACCAAACTCACATTTTTGAACAATAGAGTACATGACATTTACTACGTAGTGAATAGTGAATGACGCGAGGACAAATCATCAGTTTTGTACACAGTGTAATTGAATTGTATTGAGAAAAAGATATACATCATGGTACATTAATTACAGTGTCCGTCTGCAAAACGACAGTGACAAATAATATTTTGTGTGAAAAAAAAAAAAAAGAATAACATGGCTCTGATTTCATACACCTCAAACTAAACACACCATCTACTGTGACTAAGGTCCATGGGCTTTAAAAAATGAACATGTAATGACATTAAAATGGCTGGATGTAACTGTCACATAAGGATGCATTCAGGTTATCACTATTTGCATAATTAAGAAGCATGCTGACTAAAACTGACAAAATGAGAGATAGAGAGAAGGATATAGGAAGTGAAAGAGAGAGCAGAAGAAAGGAAGGAGAATTAATTTTTGATGTAGTGGCTGAAAATGCAAATTGGAGGAATGTGATAGATAGAGCGAGAGACAGTAAGAGAGAAAGAGAGAGGGGAACGGAAACAGGTCAGAACTGCATTGACAGAATCAAACGAAGGACAGGTGGGAAAGCTTATCTGTGAATCTAGTGGAAAAAATCAAAAGGATAAAGTGGGTCTAAAGACTCCTAAAAGCTACATGATCGCACTAGCTGAACCTACAAAAGTGTCATATGCTGAAATTATGGAAAATATACTGGATATCTGTAGACTTTAGGAATCATCCACTGGAGGGAAAGACGCAGAGGACCAAAGGCACACAATCCTTCCCAGTCCTTCTGTACACGCACACAGTGAAACATGTATATTTCTGTCTATATGCTTCATATTTGTATTTAAAATTTTACACAGGGCTCTATTTCTGCAATGAACATGGAAAACATAATGCGGGAATAATACAAGATTCCATGTTTTCTAGTTAAAGTCAACATGAAATGGTACCCGAAACCCATTTTACTTCTGCAATGTGATATTCTTGAGTGAAACTGGATATTCAGAGAGAGCAAAAGTTGTAGGCGACTTGATTTTATTCACTAGGAATTAATTTGAGTTGATGCAGAGGAGGAACTACTAATTAACATTTGATGAAAGATTATGAAGAACAACTTTTTTGGGTTTGGAATAATATTGCACCAATGAATAAGACCTGCTAAGTGTATTAAGAAAGTAAATAAGGTCTATTTTGATTTCATGTTGATTTTAACAAATGTTTAATTTAATAAACTTATCTCTAACAACAAGACTGCAAAATAAAAGTTAACAGTAGCTGTTTTGCAGCAAAATCATTTGCATCTGCATATGAGCGAGTGAGTATTTGAGTACGGTGCAGAAGGGCTGACAAGGTACCCTCCGTTCCCGCTCTCCAGTGGATGTGTGCGTACGGGTATGTGTGTCAGCTGGCTAACACTTTCACCGGTACCCCACAATGTAAAAAGAAAGATACAGCAGCTCACCAACACCAACACTAACAGAAAAAAACGGACAGCTTTGATTGGCTGTGGCGCACCCACGGCGGGCTGCTGCCGCTAACCTTGTAGGCGACCCGAGCTGGGCACCTCTTTCCCAGGCCTAGCGGAGGACACATGTGCCTGAGCATCTCATACATATCAGTGTAACTGATCCTGCCGCTGTAAGGGGGAGTGGGGTGGGAGGGGAGGGGTGAGACCCCCAAAAATGAAACGAGGAGAACGGGAGAGGGGAAATAGGAGGACAACGAAGGACGAATAAAACAATGGACAAGAAGAGAAACAATGGAGGGGGACAAACCGGAGGATGGTGGGATTTAAACCAAAAAAGGAGAAAGGAGGAGGAAATAAGAACGGCAAGAAGGAAAAACAAAGACACATAGGTTACTGTTTTGGTCTGGGCGAGGGGCGGGGTTTTGAGAGCGTGAGAGCTCTTGATTGGCTGGAGATTAAACAGGAGGAGGGAAAGCTGGTTTTAAGTCCTAGTAAAAACACGGTTCTATGTGATCGTGGGACGGTCCCATAGAACTGCAGTGGGGCTTCAAACAGGCAAAGAAAAGCTCCGCTGCTTGGTGGTGAACGATGGCAGTCACGTCAATGCAGTCCTCTGATCCCCAACCCTCATTTCGTCCCCAAACAAGAACAATGCACACTGTTACACCCAGTTTGCCAAGGCATGGTTCAACAGCAAGCAGAAAGAAAATAAATAACAAAATGACTGATTCATTCATTTGTGTTTTTTTTTTTTTTTTGGCTGTTAAGAGTGATTTATTCCACAGAGAGATTCGTACAAACTTGGCTGTCGATGGCAGTGCACGTCATGCTTCTAAAAAGGTGTCTGCATTGTCCTGCACATTCTCATTTGTCATATCAGAATGCATACAGAGATGGCAAATAAAATAACAAAAATGAATTTCAAGTAAAAGAAGAAAAACTGTGGAGAAGAGTAAAAAAACCAAACAGAAAAAAGAAAACGTAACAAAAGAAAAGCAACATTCATTCCAGTCTTCAATGCGAGCAGGTGCTTAAGTTTTTTGTTTAGTAGGATCCAAACCTTGCAGGCCACCCTATGAGGACATTTCTTGCCTAAGCCCAGCGGGGGGTCGATAACCCGCAATAAACTGTACATATCCTTATAATGAATGCGCCCGCTGCAAGAAGAATACAGGGAGGTTAGAGAGGGGGCACACACAGGAAAAGAGAGAAAAAAGAGAGCCAGAGAGCCAAAGAAGAGTTGGAGAGAAAGAGGAAAAAATAGTGAAACAAGAGGAGCACAAAGAACAAGAGAATAAAAGCACACATATCCATTGACAAATCACAGACCAAACCCAGTGAAGTTGTTCCACTGCCTCTAACCAATAGAAAACCAGATCATTCCAAGGACAGCCCAACCGATTTTAAGCTAACAAACATGTTCAGATATATACGAAAGACTGGAATCTTCTTGGAATGGACACTTTTCACAAGACTGTGATGATGAACTTCCACAATATTAGATTTATTAGCAATATTAGTCCTTTATTTTTTGCATAAAAGATCCAAAGGACAAACAATGCAGATTTATAATCACAGCCTTCTTTGAACATATTTACCAAGGGTGCTAATAATTCTGACCATGACTGTATATATATATAGTATATATATATTATATATATCAAACAAATAAAATCAGAAATATAAATAAATATAAAAAATATTATAAACTCATTTAAATAAATGCTTAGATACATGCTGCAGCCATTATAAATAAATGCCTCATTTACCTCTAAAGACAGTTTTCATGCTATTTACTTCCATAATAAAAACCTGGAAATGTGAAAAGGGGCCATTGTCTTGGATGAATTTAAACATGCATGCGAGGGTTAATGTAGCCGAGATTTCAACGCATGTCAAAATCCAGTGCAATAAACCCCAGCTGTGCATGTAAGTGAAATCACCAGATCAAATTTTGAGAAAACAACAGCAACAAAAAATTGGTAAAGCTGTCCTTGAATGATCTTTAGTGCCGTTCTGAATCCTCCCCCCATCCACCGTTATGACCGTGCACATGAGAGGCTCTCTCATCTTTACAAGTCCAATGACTTAATTGAACTGCATACGGTGACAGCTACGTGGGCTTTACCAGGCAAAATACATGAGGTGTATTTTGTTAACGTTTGTATGCAGTGGCAAGTACAGAAATAAGCTGCGACAGCTTGTCTGTGAAGATGTTTGCCATGCACACCTGAGCCATAAAGATGGGAGAATTAAGTCATTGTGAAGTCAGAATCTGTCATGCACAGGGTCTCACGTTCAACTCTCTTTTAAAGTTCTTATACTAATATATATATTTTTTTCCTTAAAATAATTCTTGCAAATATTCAATTCTACCCTTTTTTGTACGGTTTTTTTTAACAAATATATTTAAAATGATACTGTAGTAAAATACTTGCTTTCTGAATACTGAAAGCATTTGTTCAAAACAAAATTGTGTAAAATACAGAATTGAAGAACTGGGTCCCTTTCAGTTCATTAGTATGAATTTGAATTGAACTAGCCACATTCTACACAAAACTGAATTGGAGTTTGAATTGGAATGACAGGAAGAGGAATTTACTGAATTGTAATTCAAAGAAATGCAATGCAGGTTATCCATCCACCCATCCATCCATCCATCCATCCATCCATCCATCCATCCATCCATCCATCCATCCATCCATCCATCCATCCATCCATCCATCCTCTTTATCTCTAAGGTCTATAAACCTTCAAACTTCAAACAGGGCTTTCTCAATTCGGCATTACATTTTGTCTCACTTTTCTACTTAAAATTTGTTGAATTATGAATTTATTTAATTTTGAGTAATTTCAGTTGTACTTCTTTACATTCAAAGTGCAATTCTACATCTTGTTTGGTGTCTGAACTAAAATTAAATTAAAATGAACTCAATTCTGAATGGTGAACAACCCTGGTTCAAACCTTAAAACTTTATTTGCTGAATCATCTTTGTACGGCGCATTATTAACAGGGTTAAAAGGTTCTCTCAGAGCTGGGATAAGGAATCCCTACATTCTGACCATCTCCATGCGCTCTTGCAGAACAGCACTTGAGGATGAGGCAAGCACTGGGACGGGGGGAAGTGGGAAGCACTACTGATTGGGCACTGACTGGGCAGACAGAGTTTGTGGAGTTGGTACAATCGGGCTCATCTACATATGTGACATGAAATCAGACTGCAATGGTCACATCAGCCCAAGGATGGGATAGGAGGGATATAAAGACAAACATTGGGCATTTTGAGAGTGTAAGATCCACTATCTGTGACAGGGCATTATCTTGAGTGACCATGGACAGTGTTGTGGGATGTTCTGGGGATGTTTTCAGTAACAAAAGACATAAGAGCTATGGAGAAGAATGGTTAGTTTTTAAGTTAGTTTGTAGGCACATATAATTATCTGTGATAAAATAATCTTTAGAATGTTACAGTGTTTGTTAGCTTGCAGTTAGCATGTTTCCTTTTAAAAAAAATTGTTATAGGTGTTGCAATTGGTTTAGGATTTAGAATTAAAAATCAATGGTTGTATGTGCGGCTAAAGAATATGAGCATCTTTAAAATGTGTTTTTGTTGTGTGTGATAGAAAACATTTGTGCATGCAACTCACCAGGCTGCTGGGTCGTACTCTGCCCATATCCTGACATACTCATCCAAATGATGTGGACCCAGGATGGAGGAGTCCCTGGTCAAGTACTCAAAGTTATCCATGATGACAGCAACGAAGAGATTCAGCATCTAAACACATAAACAGAAAGGCCAAAAACATACTGAATCAACGATTTACTGTTTTGAAGCGAAAAATAAAAACAGATGCATCTCTAAGAGAAAAAGTGAAATTTTAAAAAGTGAGTTTAAGGTAAAGGAAGGAGTAAAGAAATAAGTGGAAGTTATTCTAACCAGGAAAGAACAGAGGAAGATGAAAGAAACAAAGTAGGCATAGGCAAAGTTGCTGCCGCACTCTGGCCCATCGTTGCCAGAGAAATCATCACAATCCTTTCCTCCGAGACATGCCAGCATGATCTCATGCCATGCCTCGCCAGTGGCACTCCTGTTACCAAAACATACACATACACAATATTAAAAATATTTTTGTTAACTAACTGAAAAATGCTATTAGTAGGAAAAACTTATACTTAACAAAATAAAAAACTAATGAAAGCTAAACAGAAATATAAAAAAAATTAAATGCCAAAAGCAGATAAAATTACTAAAACTTAAAGGTTTTGGTGTGAAAAATTGTATGCAGATCTTGTTCCTAGAAACAAAATTGAAAGGTTTAATTTAAAGTACTAAAATTACTAAAACAAAAATAAATTTTATCTAAAAAGGAATGTGAATAAAATGACAAAAGCACTATAAAACAAAAAACACTATAAATTAAGCTGAACTTAAAATGGAAAAACAAAAAGGTAATTCAAAATATGAATAAATACTATAATAGTAATACTAAAATAACACTGGTAAAAACACAAGATGGACCTGAAGAGGAGCATTAGGGCCATGATGAAGGTTCTGAAGTTGTTGTGTTCGTTGATCGCTGTCTCATCATCCAGCTTCAAGTTTCCAAACAACTAAAGCATCACAGAGCAAATATAAAACTTCTGCACACATCCCAAAATTCACTTATGCTTATGTGTTGATTGATAGATGGCTTATTTAGGTTTCATTTTTGTCTTTATTTAGTTCTTTAAAAACCCACAGTGATGTTAGAGCTGTTACCTGCATGCCAATGATGGCATAGATGAAGAACAGAATTGCAATGAGCAGGCACACATATGGCAGAGCCTGTAAAAAGACAGAAACAGAATGAAAGGAGAAAGACAGAATTTTGATGGTTGGCTAAGTCTGTGCTAGGGGTTGCATAGACTAGTTGACTTAATGCTCTGCCATGACGCTTTAAAGAGATAGTTCACCCAAAAATGAAAATTGTGTCATTAATTACTCACCCTCATGTCATTCCAAACCCGTAAAACCTTTGTTCATCTTCGTAACACAAATTAAGATATTTTTGATGAAATCCGAGAGCTCAGGCGCCTCCATAGTCAGCAATTTAATGAACACTTTCAAGGACCAGAAAGGAAGTAAAACTATTGTTAAAATAGTCCATGTGACACTTGAAAGTGTCAATTCAGGGTCCTGAGAGCTCTCGGATTTCATCAAAAATACCTTAATTTGTGTTCTGAAGATGAACAAAGGTCTTACTGGTTTGGAACGATATGAAGGTGAGTAATTAATGACAGAATTTTCATTTTTGGGTACCTAACCCTTTAAGCTTGATGTTGACTTGTCGCTCACAGAAAACCCACAGCTTCACTACTAGTAGATAGAGGCTGCCAGGTAGAATTAATTCACACACAATCACTCTCTCATGCTCATGCATTCATGTAAATGTAATCTATACTTTGCTACTTTATTTGTATCTGATTATCTGTATCTGATTAAAAAAAGTTGTTACACCTCTAGTCTGTTCACATATCTTTACAAATGTGCACACTGTAAAATAGGCACATTTGTCACTATGCTTTTATACAGTTTCTGGAAATGATTCACAGCGCTTCACTTTTTCCACATTTTATGTTATGTTACCGCCTTATTTCAAAATTGATTAAATTGATTTTTTTCCCTTAATTCTACAGACAATACCCCATAATGACAAAGTGAAAGAAGTTTGTTTGAAATCTTTGCAAATGTATTAAAAAAAAAAAAGAAAAAGAAAAAAAATCACATGTACATAAGTATTCACAGCCTTTGCTTGATCCTTTGTTGAAGCACCTTTGGCACTAATTACAGCCTCAAGTCTTTTTGAGTATGATGCTACAAGCTTGGCACACCTATTTTGGGGCAGTTTCTCTAATTCTTCTTTGCAGGACCTCTCAAGCTCCATCAGGTTGGAGATCATTTTGTTTGTTTCTTGTGATCTTGTGAAGGGGGAAGGTCCTTCAGGTGCCTTTTGGCAAACTCTAGGCGGCCTTTTACTGGCTTCCGTCTGGCCCCTCTACCATACAGGTCTGATTGGTGGAGTGCTGCAGAGATGGTTGTTCTTCTGAAAGGTTCTCCTCTCTCCACAGAGAAATGCTGGAACTCTGTTCAGAGTACCTCCCTGACTAAGGCCTCGCTGAGTTTGGCCGGGCGGCCAGCTCTAGGAAGAGTCCTGGCGGTTCCAAACTTCCTCCAATTACAGATGATGGAGACCACTGTGCTCATTGCGACCTTCAATGCTGCAGAAAGTTTTCCGTACCCTTCACCAGATCAGTGCCTCGATACAATCCTGTCTCGGGGGTCTACAGACATTTATTTGGACTTGATTGTTTGTTATGTGCTCTGACATGCACTGTAAACTGTGGGACCTTATATAGACAGGTGTGTGCCTTTCCAAATCATGTCCAATTTACCACAGGTGGACTCCAATCAAGTTGTAGAACCATTTCAAGGATGAGCTCAATTTTGAGTGTCATGGCAAAGGCTGTGAATACTTATGTACATGTGATTTTTATTTTTTATTTGCAAAGATTTCAAACAAATTTCTTTCACGTTGTCATTATTGGGTATTGTTTGTAGAATTGAGGAAAATACCATAACAAAATGTGAAAAAAATTGTGCTGTGGATACATTCTGGATGCACTGTATAAAATTTACAAGACAACAAGAATTTAAAAAGAAGTATTACATTTCTACAATATTGCATGAAAATATGCACTGCAATGATCTCACTTTTTGTTTAGATTTGTAGAATTTCTTCTTTTTTTTCAATTCAATAAATAGGCTAAATTTGTAAAATGTTTAGATGCCAGACAATTACGGCATCCAAACTGAATTCACCCTTTAAGTCCCTTTAAGGCAGGTCAGTTGGTTATTCCTCCATGTAGCATTTTTCTAAGTAGGTAATATAAATAGTAATACTTCTCAAGTAGAAAAATAGTCTCTTTTTTAACTGAATCAGAGTGCATGAAATTTAGCATGATAATCAGTGCAAAGGTTTTGGTGCAAATTTTTTATATTTTTTTTTATTTTAAGTCTTGTTCCTAAGTCACACTGGATTTGGTTTTGGCATGTGAATTAGTGTGGAGTTTTTTTCGTACCTTAAATGACTGAACGAAGGTCCAAAGCAGAATGCGAATGGTCTCGCCCTGCCTCAAGAGCTTAATGAGACGTGCTGCTCGGAAGAGTCTCAGAAAACTCAGGTTTATGAAGTTATTCTGTGGAGATTAGATTGAGATGAATGTAGAAACGGAGACAGAGGAGAATGTTCCAGAAGAACAGGGAGAATGTGAAAGAGACAGACAGAAGATATAGTAGAGAGATGTGAGGTAAAGTGAAGAAGAAAATAACAATCAGTTTGCTTGATAAGATTAATTAAAATAAAAAAAATAATAATTTAGAAGGAAAGAGTGGGTTAAAGTAATATGTAAGTTATACAAATATTTTGTATATAAATGTATATAAAGTAATGTATAAAATAAACTTAAAACGGGATTGACATAAAAAAAGGAAACAAAACAATTATCAAATTAATTCAGGAGGGGCTAAAAAAAAAACACTAAACTGTAACAGTCATCATCCAATCATATATTAAAGCATAAACTTTTTTTAATCAAATGCACTGATCTGTTGAGACAGGCAAGCCACAGTATGGAAGCAGCCCGATGCAATAATATTGTAATATTTAGGCCGTAGCAAATTCAGGCATAAGGAATAGAATACCAACAACATTAGCCAATGGGGATTGGCTGCGTTGGTCATGTAATTCTCAATGGTCCAATCCACACAAAGTTTCGAAGTGTTTAAAAATTAAAAATTTCATTTGATACAATCAGTCAGCAAAATGTTGCGTTTAGACTTGATACAGTACATAATAAAGAGTCTCAACTGTGTGGACAGGTTATTGAGGATCAATCCCCCATTCCAGCATACACATATTTCAATGAGTGAGATGCATAGGAGGAACTACATCAGTGCAGAACAGGCGCTTGAGTTGAGGAAATGAGGGAAGAAATAAGGTAATGAAAGAAAAATCATCATGCAGCTTTTGCTAAAGTGCATGGCATTCAGAGATGATATGGCAACGACTGTGACTAACTGTGCAAGTGTAAAGGCATTTTTATGAGCAAACACACAAAAACTAGTGCTCTCATTGGTCACTGGTGTAACCAGGTAGATTAGAACTACAAGTCAATACGAGCAAGAGCCATCTACTGAAGTTTGTAAATACATTTAGGCAAATCAACTATGTTAATGTTAATTTACTAGATATCGGCCCAATAAATGGTTTAATATATATGTATTTTTTATTAGGGAGAACAGTATGATCACTTTTATGAATAATCTTACATCATTATTGTAATAGTACATATAATCACAATAGAGTTATTTAGAGTTATCCTGTTCTACAAAACAATAACTGTGTGGAAAAATCTATCACGATATAAATAGTATACTACTCCTATTTTGTATGATCTTTTTTGATTGCTAAAAGAGTATATGAGCGTTAACGTGGGCAGCTGTCCAATTGTCAAGCATATTTGGAGTTGGGGGGTCATCATACTGGAAGCACATGCTTTGAAAAAGGAAGGGAAGGAAGAGCGAGGCATTTTGGGTAATGGATGCAATAGAAGCTGAGAGAAATTACAAACCAACCAGATTCTATGTGTTGTTGCAGTAGATGGATGCATAGATGAGTGTGTGAGGGGTTTGGATGGGTACATATGAGATGGAAGATATGAGAGTTTCATAGTGCATTTTTTGTTTGTTTTGGATTGGATGGGTTTATCGCCAACAAATCAGAGGAACAAAGAAAGCATGTAAAAAGATAAAACAGGAATAAGTTGTTATGGATACAGTCAACAGGCTGATTAATCAAACACAGATACGGTGGGCATTGATTCACTATTAAAGCTGTTCCAGTGGCCAAACCAGATTTTACTGATTTGACCAAACAGTAAAATATAAAGATTATGACCTAAAAAGCATTTTTAAAACCATCTTACAAATACAATGCTAGATACCTCAGGGGCAGTGTTGTTAAATTACATAAAATATGTTATTAATTAAATTATAAAATATCTAAAAAAGTAGATAAAAAAATGAAAAGTGAAAAACATTGAAATATATATAAATATTGTCTTGGCAACTTAGGCCTAGTCCACACGTACACGGGTATTTTTATTATCAGAGTTTTTCCTCCTCCGTTTTAAAAAACAATTGCGTCCACACAAGCCCGGTTTTAAAAAAAATATCTGTCCACATTAAAACGCAAAACCACGCTATGATTGGCTGCCTGATTTCCACATGGGTCCCATCCACTGCACCGATTCACTGAGGGATGCCATGGGCTCAGTGAAACCCTTATACAAGTTTACTTTGGACAGGTAACTGTACACAGGGGCAGGACCCAAGTGGACTGAAGCTTCACACACTTGCCTTACTATTTTGTATTATTGCATTCTGGCGCCTCTGTTCTGCAATACAATGAGATAACTGTGCATGTATCTGTATACTTGTGATAAGCGCTGTTAGCAGAGTTATTAAAAGCTACGTCCGCCATTGCATAGACTCCACTCACGTAAACAAAAGCGATAACGGCGCACAATCTGACGTCAAACAAAGGAGAGAACGGCGCAC
Organism: Romanogobio albipinnatus; assembly: GCA_023566225.1. Lineage (NCBI taxonomy): Eukaryota > Metazoa > Chordata > Actinopteri > Cypriniformes > Gobionidae > Romanogobio > Romanogobio albipinnatus. The sequence continues at coordinate 12,654,297 of CM042254.1, forward strand.
ACTTCGACATAAGCCGAAATCTCCGGTTTCACCATCTACACGACAACGCTGTAACCAGGGTTTCTAAAAATCTTTACCCTGAGTTTTCAAAAAGTCCAGTTTCAGTAAACGGATACTAAGTTTGCGTATGGACGAACAGCCAAACCGTGTAGAAAAAGCGGCGGTTTTGAAACTACCCGTGTTTGTGTGGACAGGGCCTAACTGTAATAAGTTTTAGTTAAAGCACTAACATTACTAAAACTAAAACTTAAACTGAAATAAAAATACAGCTAAATAGAAATATTAAAATAGAAAAATTAAACAAAAATAGAACAATAGAAATAGAAAAATGACATAAGCATATTATAAAATGACTCAAACTTAAACATTAAAATGAAAACGTTAAAAAATGTAATTCAAAATATGTATAAATACTGTAATAGTATAAAATAACACTGCTCAGGGGAAAGTTTGAATAAGAATCCACATTGTGTAATGTATGGCCACTGGGAGAGCCCACAAACTTCAGTGTAACACAGAGTAAAGTGTCTGTGTCGTTTTTATAGACAGAGCACCCAAAAAGCACAGAGAGGAAACAACACCAGCACAAATAAACACTTAAACACTGACATTCACACACAAAACCCAGTACAAATACACACAACACTTAACAATAGCATGAACACATGACGTGGTAGACTGAACGGGTAAATATTCAAGAAGATACAAATTTTAACAATTTGCTGACAAGTAATTTTTTACAAAATAAAGTTGCATTGAAACCTTCCTCATTAAGCACAATAATAATAGGTTGATATAGTAAGCACATGCTATATATTCAGTATGTGTGTGGGAATGCAACTTTTTACAGTCACAAGAAAGGGGCGTGATTGTAAAAGATGCATTTACTGGGATTAAAATGAGTATTTATGTACAAATGGATATATTCACATCTGTCATTTCAATTCCAAAATGAATCAAGATGCAATCTGTATTTGGTTTCTAAACTTGTCTAAAAGTGCACTTACCCCAAACTCTGTCACTAAAATATCTGTGATGCTGCCGATAACGGACACAAAATCAAAAATATTCCAAGCGTCTCGGAAATAATTCTGCAGAGAAACAAAAGGAGAGTATGTGTTAACCAATCATGTCAGAGTTTTCTGGGAGCGAGGACCCGTATTACCCAATCCTGCTATGACAAGACTATTAAAGAAGTGTAGCCAATCAAATGCCTGTCACCATGGAGACAGGCAGACAAGCGCATGAGATGTTTCTTTTTCCCCAAACACATTTTTTCGAAAGGGGTTAGGAGAAGAAACATGTTTCATAAATATCTCAGGTCTAAATAAGTACCAGGATGTATGAATTAATAATGGGTGATATCTTTAGATTGTGCGATGAGTAATGCTAGGAAGAGCAGGATGTATGAATGCGATCAGCCAGACTTACTTTGACACCAAAGGCAATGATTTTCAGAACACACTCCATGAAGAAGAGTGTCGTGAACACGATATTCAGGTTCTTCAGGACTTTATCATATGCTTCGGAGGCCCCATAGTACTGGAAACATGCAGTAAAGAAAATTTAGACCCAGATAGATGCACAGACATTATTGATGCTAGGGGAGGAAGAAGAAGATCGTACCTTCATCATAAGGACGATTGTGTTGAGCGCAATGAGAGCCATGATACTGTACTCAAACGGAGGCGACACCACAAACTGCCACATTCGGTACTGAAAGCTTTGCTTGTTCTGAGGCATGTGGCGCGTTAGAGGTTTGGCATTTATAGCAAAATCAATACAGGCTCTCTAGAAGACACAGAACAACAGAAAACAGTGAAAGAAGCATCTGACATATCACGTTGCATGTTCTTTGCAGTGAAAGACAAGTGAAAAGTAAAACTGTGCCGCAGTAAAACCGACTAATGCTAATAGCTTCTCTCTTTTTTTTTTTTTTTACATTAGCATGTGGTTAAAAATAAAAAATGTGAGTGCACAAATGTAATCAGCTCATTGAAATGAGATGTTTATGCCCCAGAAACAGTTTTACATGAAAAGTTTTCTAATGATGTAATTATTCAAGTCTCATCTACGGAATTTTATCTCAAAATCTAGAAAAGAGCAGATGGCCTTCCCACCTTTTCTATCTCTCTTGCTCTATCTCAGGCTCATTACTTGATGAACGCTATCGGCCATTGTCGCTGTCAATCATCATTAACCTGTGTGTCGTCACTGTTTTCTCTGCTCTTGTTTAGTCTAACCTTTTGCTAGCGTTGTTCTAACTGTGACAATCTTTACTTGTACTATTTTTTGTTTTGTCATCTTGCATTTCATTCATATTTAGTTATTTTCCCATTGTTTTCTCCATGTACCGAGGAAAAGGGGACAGGTAAGATATCACATGACATACATTATGCAACACTTAGAGATCTTTTATGTATTAGGCGCACTAGGTTAGAAGTGAGCGCCACCCCCTGTAAGTTTTGTATTTTGGATAGTTAGTGTAGTAGATTTAGGGCGTGTAAAGGCTGAAGACTTTCCATTGGCTCCACTTGCGTCCCTTTTCTTATGGAATTTTTGACCAGGAAAATTGTATGTATAAAGCCACAACGGCTTAGGTCAGTCTACACTGGAAAGCGTCAAAGTTTATCCTAAAATGTTATAAAGCCTATATTAGATTCATATGGAGTAGTTTTCATTCTCTTTATAAACTTTTTGAAGTGTCAAAGTGGCAGTTGGTAGACTGTCAATGGAGGGACAAAAATCTCTTTTTATTTTATTAAAAAATATCTACTATTTGTTTCGAAGTTGACCAAACATGAGGGTGAGTAATTGACGACAAAATGTATATTTTTGGGTGAACTAACACTTTAAATAATAATAATATATTGGTTTTTTTTTTAGCAATCCGCTCTGTTGTAGCATTTGTCTATAGTAAGTGTTGGAGTTTATTTATTATAAGTTATGTAACTTGTTTTATTATTAATATTATTTACTATGTGCATATTTATGCTTGTATTTAGGAACTTATTTTGTTCATTATTGTACACCTGTTAGGTGCGTTATGTATATGTCACTGTGTATGGGCGGGGTAGGAACTGAGAACAAAGAACAAATGTTTGGATTTTGGGATGGAAGTTACTCACAGTTTTTTGACCACTTCGGTTTTAGGTGGAATTTTTCATTTGTGAAACGTTTATGAACTTAATTTAGAAATGCTTTTGAAATGAAGACAGCGTTGGACTGGAGTGCGTGCAAAATAGGCTAATCACTGTTCCCTGAATCCACGGCCTACTACGAAAAGCCGACACACGCTCCTTTCTAGAGTTTGCAATTAAATTGACAATTTCACAGATAATAATAACAAAAAAAACCTCACAAAACAATGAATATTCAAATGTATAATCGCATTTGTACACAAATGGCTATTGCAACTTATGACTTGAAATACCACATTTTAAATTATTTTAAATTATTTCCTGTGTAGTAAGGAAATAACTTGTAACTTTTTAGTAATGAATACAACTAAACTCTGTCCACCATCTAGGATATAATTTTATTTAAACACAATGCACCATGGATTTAATGATTTATAGGATGTTTTGTTCAAAATGAGGAATGTCAGCTTGGTTTACTCATGTGCATAAAGCAGCAAGTACCTCATTCTTTTCGAGGCTGTAGTCCTCCATCATCTTGTCTCCTTGCTCCTGGAAAGTGATGATGATGAGAGCTACAAAGATGTTTACGAAGAAGAAGGGGAAGACAACGAAGTACACCACGTAAAAGATGGACATTTCCATCTGGTACCCCGGGCTTGGGCCCTGGTTCTCAAAAGTGGCGTCCACAGAGTGCTTCAACACCCTGAAAGAGAAAAGAAAGGAAGAGGCGATGACACAAAAGGAGAGATAATAAGCCACCAGAGATGACATACAAGTGCTTGTTTGTGAGTGAATGTCAACTCACTGCGGCCATCCCTCTCCAGTGGACACAGTAAAGAGAGTAAGCAGGGCCCAGAGCACGTTGTCGTAGTGGAAATCGTACTTCTTCCACTCCCGCTTTTGCGATTTTACCTCATTACGCTCATATACCAAATACTCGCCCCTGAAACACAAATACACATGAATTTTTATAATGATGAGTGAGTATAGAGGCCTGTTTACAGAAAGGACGATAACTATAACTATAAAGTTTTAGTAATCGTTCTAATTCTATAACAGTTCTATAAGGAGAACGGCACAGAGGAACAATATTGTTGGAACCACTTCCACTTCTTTTTTTTTTTTTTTTCTCCAGCTGATGAATGATAAAAGCATTGACACCAATCAGAATCCACTCGACTTTAAAGAGCTCAAACATTTAAGTGGCAAACGGCAAGTGGCAAATGACAGCAAATTCTTATAATAAACAGACTGTTATCATGCGTTGGTGTGGATGCTAATATAGTTATTGATAAATGTATCTTTATCGTTCTTGGTGTGAACAAGCCATAAGTGTATTATTGTGGACCATGTCGCCAATTTCATGTCACTTTTGAAAAACTGTTGCATGCAAAAATGCATGTGATCTCTCCTTACCTGCAGTCACGGGCGAACTCTTTGGACTCGTCAGTACAGTAGAAGAATCGTCCCTTAAAAAGCTGCACGGCCACCACAGCAAAGATGAACATGAACAGCATGTAGACAATGAGGATGTTCAACACGTTCTTCAGAGAGTTTACTACACAGTCAAACACCGCCTGGGAGAAAGAGACAAATTAAATTAGTATAGTGCACTAATTTAGCTAACAAAACATGGAAAAATATGATGATGTGATAACATGTATCACATCTGTGTAGGTGTACTGTATGTGTGAGGCTTTGACTGTACTTTTAGTTTTGGAAGACGTTTGATGGTCTTGAGTGGACGTAGCACCCTTAGGACCCTCAGAGACTTGATGACACTGATGTCTTTCCCCTTACTGCTCCCCCTGTGCAGTGGAGGCAAACAACAGGACATCAACATGATGTATGATGAGACCGAAAAAGTGACATTTTGAAAGACCTTCTCCATCACATTTCACTTGTAGACCATTCTTTAAGCTTCCATTTTACTCTTAATGTCGAAGATAGTATCAATATCACCATGCAACAGTTAGTACTGTAGTGTGTATCATGTTGTAGACTAATTTCTTGTGGAATGCTTTGTTTTTTTGTCTTCAAGCAAGTTGTCACAGGCCTTCCGATTCACAACCATCGATGGTTTTCGGTCTACTTGTTGCCTTCTCTGGACATTCCAAAAGCATAACACATTCAAGTAAGTATCAAAACTGTCAGGCATTTTCTGGTGCAATGCCCAGCCAAACCTCTTTCTTTCTTTTTTTGTTTTTTAGCTGTGTTAGAGCAGACAAGGGAATGGAGGTCTGGGATATGGAGGCTGTTTGTGTTAATTGTAGGTAACATGACAAGACTGAGGGTTCACTGAGATGCAGAAGGCTAGCGGACTTGAGTCCAACTGTATCTTGTCCCTAGAAGAACTTAAGGAAGCTCAAACCAGGAGACAAAGACAAGTTACAAGGACATTTCATTGCATTCAAACCAATAAGGGAAACAAAAGGAAACACTGTCAATAAACTTCCTGCCACCAAAGCACATTTGGATTTTTACAAGAATATCGTCAAGAAATGCTGGCCATTTTGAAGACTTTTTGACCAGGAAACTTGATGTGTTGTGCCATAGTCTGTCTACACTGGAAAGCGTCAAAGTTAAATATCCTAAAATATTCAGATCGCATACACGGATCAATCAGCTGTAAGATCAAGGTGACAAAAATAATTACATAATTGCTAACAGAAATCAGGGGGAATAAAATGAACTTTGCACAGGTTATTTATATAAATAAATGAATAATTGGTAAATAAATAAAAACAAACAATCAAATAAAAAAACAAATAATATGCAGTTAATAATGGGGTAAAGGGGTCCTTCAGCTCTGGGAAGATGAATGTGTATTTAAACTGGGTCATTTATGTAGAAGAAATGTGAAATTATTTTTGAATTTGGTGCCTTCTAGACAGAGAAAAGACAGAACGTATTTTTGTCTCATGTGGGTGAAAGACAACAACTCCCAGAATGCAATTGCTTTGCTGCCCTACGAGGCCACTCCCAAATCCACGGCTCCTGGTTATCACTTGCCCACCATGACACAGCCCCACCGTCGTTTTGATATTCATAGTAATAAAATAATTTTGTTCATTTAGAGAACAGACACTACAATTAAAAACTGAACGTGTCTTTTCAATAAAGTGTGAGTGAGCCGAACGAAAGTCATGTCACAGACGCAGCAGGAATCAGATTTCATTCATCACGAGAGCGAAGAGCTGAGCAGAGCAGCTGTCATTCTCGGCGCGTATCCAGTCTGGCTCATTATCGAGATCATGCCTATGGAAGCTAAACTTTCATAGGAATTCATTGAAAAGTTGAAACACTCAACTTTGCTCCTTACCGCTCCGTTATGAATGCCCGAGCTCCCACCCCTATGGGCGGGTTGAAAACATGCAGAACTAGCTCCTTCTACGGGCTGTAGTCTCTAGCCTCTGGCCAAAAAAATCCTCCGATAACGCAAAATGACGATATTTGCGTCATCGGAGCATTTTTTCCAGAAATAAAATGCATAATTCTCTCGTCTCAGGGGGACATGAGGGGGGAAAGTACGATAATTTGAATATACTACCGGGTTTCTACTGATACAAAGCTTAATGCTAAATCATGATGAGTTTAATGATGAGTTTATTTAAATATACTGTATAATTAGTGCTGTCAAATCGCCATTAATATCTAACATAAATGTTTGTGTTTATATAATATATGTGTGTGTGTATATATATAAATGTGTGTGTATCTGTGTATATATATATATATATATATATATACAGTGAGGAAAATAGTTATTTGAACACCCTGCTATTTTGCAAGTTCTCCCACTTAGAAATCATGGAGGGGTCTGAAATTGTCATCATAGGTGCATGTCCACTGTGAGAGACATAATCTAAAACATTTTTTTAACTATTTATTTGTATGATACAGCTGCAAATAAGTATTTGAACACCTGAGAAAATCAATGTTAATATTTGGTACAGTAGCCTTTGTTTGCAATTACAGAGGTCAAACGTTTCCTGTAGTTTTTCACCAGAATTGCACACACTGCAGGAGGGATTTTGGCCCACTCCTCCACACAGATCTTCTCTAGATCAGTCAGGTTTTTGGCCTGTTGCTGAGAAACACGGAGTTTGAGCTCCCTCCAAAGATTCTCTATTGGGTTTAGGTCTGGAGACTGGCTAGGCCACGCCAGAACCTTGATATGCTTCTTACAGAGCCACTCCTTGGTTATCCTGCCTGTGTGCTTCGGGTCATTGTCATGTTGGAAGACCCAGCCTCGACCCATCTTCAATGCTCTAACTGAGGGAAGGTTGTTCCCCAAAATCTCGCAATACATGGCCCCGGTCATCCTCTCCTTAATACAGTGCAGTCGCCCTGTCCCATGTGCAGAAAAACACCCACAAAGCATGATGCTACCACCCCCATGCTTCACAGTAGGGATGGTGTTCTTGGGATGGTACTCATCATTCTTCTTCCTCCAAACACGTTTAGTGGAATTATGACCAAAAAGTTCTATTTTGGTCTCATCTGACCACATGACTTTCTCCCATGACTCCTCTGGATCATCCAAATGGTCATTGGCAAACTTAAGACGGGCCTTGACATGTGCTGGTTTAAGCAGGGGAACCTTCCGTGCCATGCATGATTTCAAACCATGACATCGTAGTTTATTACCAACAGTAACCTTGGAAACGGTGGTCCCAGCTCTTTTCCCGTCATTGACCAGCTCCTCCCGTGTAGTTCTGGGCTGATTTCTCACCTTTCTTAGGATCATTGAGACCCCACGAGGTGAGATCTTGCATGGAGCCCCATTCCGAGGGAGATTGACAGTCATGTTTAGCTCCTTCCATTTTCTAATGATTGCTCCAACAGTGGACCTTTTTTCACCAAGCTGCTTGGCAATTTTACCCTTGCCCTTTCCAGCCTTGTGGAGGTGTACAATTTTGTCTCTAGTGTCTTTGGTCTTGGCCATGTTAGTAGTTGGATTCTTACTTATTGTATGGGGTGGAGAGGTGTTTTTATGCAGCTAACGACTTCAAACAGGTGCATCTAATTTAGGATAATAAATGGAGTGGAGGTGGACATTTTAAAGACAGACTAACAGGTCTTTGAGGGTCAGAATTCTAGCTGATAGACAGGTGTTCAAATACGTATTTGCAGCTGTATCATACAAATAAATAGTTAAAAAATCATATATTGTGATTTCTGGATTTTTTTATTTTTAGACTATGTCTCTCACAGTGGACATGCACCTACGATGACAATTTCAGACCCCTCCATGATTTCCAAGTGGGAGAACTTGCAAAATAGCAGGGTGTTCAAATACTTATTTTCCTTATACATACACATACAAACACACACACACACACACACACACACACACACACACACACACACACACACACACACACACACACACACAGACACACAGACACACACACACACACACACAGACACACACACACACACACACACACACACACACACACACACACACACACACACACACGTGCATCAATTTATATGTACTGTATGTAGACACATATTATATAAACTAACTTTTATGGCTGGAGTAGATAAAGTGAATCTACTAGTGGTTAATGATTATGTTAGTGATCTTGCACCCAGTGTAGACAGAGTTAGCCATCAAGCATGAATCCTTATTGAGCCAAGCTCAGTGAATGTGACAGAGGTATTTTTTAAGTATTTACACAGGTCCCAAACAGAAACAGAGGTGAACTCTTCAATCAAGCGGCCAAGGCAGCTGTCTTTAACTATGAACTTCCAGGCAAGTCCCAGCTGAAGACGGGCCAGCTCATGGCAGATTGATTGAGTCAGAGCATTGGAAAAGGTCCAGGTACCGATAATCAATTACTCGCTCCTGACTGTGCTCAGAGAAAGGTGCGCAGTACCGTAAGCAGTGTACAAAAGTGTGATCTCTTCTGTAACTTTGTGTTCAGACGTTTAGGTCTACAGATGGACCCGTTATAACCAAAGCCACGGCAGAATAAAACAAGCAGTGGAATGGAGAGAACCAGAGTGGATGAGCAAAGAGGGAGGAGGAGGGATGGTCGGGAAGGGAAAAAGAAAGAAAGAGAGAGAAGCCATCGCGTGAGCTGGACGGTAGCCGTGCGACAATAAAGAGGGGAGACTTTACCGAGAGAGGCTCCTGTTGATCACCAAGGCGTAGACATAAGAGAGGGTCAGAGACAGACAGCGGAAGAGAGAAAGAGACAGAAAAGAGAGGAATACACACACAGAAAAATAGAAAGAAAAAGAAACAAGATACTGGGGGTGGTCTAGCAGAGGAACAACATCAATATGAGAGACAGACAGACAGACAGAGAAAAAGGATCAAACAAAAAACTCCAGCGAATGATTAAAAGAGTTGAAAGCCTCTGTGTTTAGATATTTAAAACAACATACCAAGTCAAACAAAATTAAAGATGCACCAAGCAATGTTTTACACCTATAATATGACTTTTGACACATGTTAATTAAAATTATTGCATAATTGATCACGGTTGACAAATACACCTGAACTGGTCATTAAAAAACAACTTTTGTGTGATACAACATCCCCTCCAATAGTTATCAATATTAAAACTTTGCTTAGTGCATCTTTAAGTAAAGTATTACAAAAAAATTCTATAGACACATATAATTGACCCTTTGCCAAACGCTGCCTACTTGGTTACTTTTATCCGCTCATACAAACTTTACAGAACGTCTCATAGGAGTGAATGGGAGATTTTCATGAAATTCACCTATATATGCTTATTTGTTTAATAATGTCTGTAAAATGTTGGGTAAAACTATCAAACAAAACATTTCCTCCATAGGCGCATATTAGTCAGCAATAGTTGCTAAGGCGGGTTTTGTCAGTAATGTTGGAGGCAGGGATTAGCTAAGGGTCAATCAGTCTTAAAATTCAGATAAAACCCCTTAAATGTTAGAAAGCTGTCGAGAGATCTGATAAACGTAAGTAGTGTACAGTTTTAAGAAAAGATCATATCTATCTGTTTATTTCACAAACAAGCTCATTATCTGATAAAAGATCAGCTTTTACCACTGTATTGTTATATAGTCAATACTGGAAGGTCTGATCTATATCCTCTAGAAATTTGTTGCCTACGTACACGTATTTTTTTATTTGGATGCAAGATTGTAGTGTACAGTGATAATAATATGTTCCCTGTTTTGCCCTTTGAGAGAGAAAAAAACCCATACATATACATTTAATAAAATCAAATGATAATATTATAATAAAATGAATGTGTACTGATCTGTTGATCAGATTTAGCTGCTTTATTAGTGATTAACTCATGCTCGCAGTTGCCACACACACGGATGATCTTTGCCGTATTGACTGAATCATTCTCATACACTAACCCCAGACACAGTGCTTAATTTGTAAATGAGTAATTGCCAGATCAACATTTAGAAGGCGTTGAGACCGACACTAACCATACAGTTTCAGTTTTCCTGGAACATACAATGACGTCACTAAACTGTAAGAGCATCGTTCACGTATTTCTGCACGGCCCTAACTACAGCCTAGTGTATTATTCTGTCATATATACAGCTACGTTGAGACCAAAAATCATTGAGTTGATCAGTGATTCTCTCACCAACGACAACGTTGCCTCTTCCATTACATCAATTTCTGATTCTGATTGATCTAATTAGTATTAGCAGTTACTTTGGGATCTATTTTTTATCAGAAACACCATCAGCTTTACTCATGGATATGGAAAACAAAAATATGCTTGACTTTTTGACATTTTGGCAATATTAACGTATTTTTATCAGAAAAATTTATCAGGTATATACACTCTCTCCAAACTTTATGCTTTACTGCGTGCAAAACAATAAGCAGTAAACACCAACCAATGAGAGTAATATAGCCTATATGCTGAGGGCCAATAGCAAAACATAACCTCAAAATATTAACCTACGTTCGCTATGTCTTGCAAATTGTGCATGCACTGTCACAATTTTATGCACTTGTTTATGCCGGGTCGTTTAAAAACAAATGCCGGAACGCAAAAATCTAAAATCTGACATTTTCAGGAACAGGATCCGGCTCAAATTAAGCACTTGCCTGCCAGATATTTGGCAGGTCTTTACTCTGGGCCTGTCCCGAATCAATAACTGAGGAGTCAAACTTGTCACACTTATAGTTTAGGACAACCCACTGCGGTAGGAGAATCCTCCCTCTGCCATGCCAACTCTGAGAGCAAGGGGAGATTCTTGCCACCTTAGCCTTGAATCAGCACACCGTATCAGACACTGGAGCCAGAATGGAGGTGAAATCCATAACGGACTGCAGTGGAGCCAAAATGGCCGCCACACTGCAGTCGCCTCAAGGTGGCAGTGTGGGACGGTATTTGTTTGAGTGACACAACCCCACTTCAACAGCCCAAACTTACAGCACCTATTTGTTTACATGCTTCACAGGTATTTGTAATAACTTAACTATCTTATAATTCTTTATTATAAGAATGAAGGTGCCAAAAGCATAATCATTTGTTGAGTCGTTTTGTTCTTATTGTGAGACTATAACACACGGGAAAGCCTTTTCTCCACCAAACCAAGGTATTCTGGGTAATCAGAGATGCTTGTGTGTCATATGACCATGCCTATACCCAGAATGCATCCATTTAGAAAGCATTATGCAGTGGAGAGAACAAGACTTAATGCAATAGTTTACTCACAAATAACATTGTCATTATTTATTCACCCTTATGTTGTATCAAACCTGTAAGCGTTTTTTTTTTTTAAACCATGGAACACAAAATGAGGCATATTGAGAAAAAAAACCAACATACAGGTTTGGAACAGCATGACGGTGAAAAAATAATCACAGGTTATAATGAAAGGGTATATCCTTTCATTTCATATGTGCGTGAGTGCGAGAGAGAGAGAATGAGATGAAGGACAGAAGATGACCAAAAACACCAATTAGGAATGAGAAGCAACTGTCAACCTGGAGTCTTCGTTTCTTGTATTCCTTTACTATATCCTTCTATATATCTTGTTCTCTCTATCTCTCCCCATCTCTTGTGGTCTCTCTTTTTCACTCACTTTGTCAGACTCAACAAATGGAGGCCCAAATGATAAACAGCTTGACAGCTGGAGTCTGTCCAAGGCAGCTTAGTGCTGATGGAGAGGAGAGGAGAGGAGAGGAGGGGAAAGGAAAGAAGAGGAGAGGAGAGGAGAGGAGAGGAAGGCAAAGGAAAGAAAAGGAAAGGGTGATTGGATGGGGAAGAATTGTTTGTTGATAGGGTGGAGGGGGTTCATTTAGATTAGGGTCAGGGGAGGGGAATGGAAACTAGGCGTTACGTGTGGAGTGATTTTTAACTCAAAGCAGCATTTAAACATATCAGGCCATGTGTATTCGAACATACTGTACGGTCTGATAGGTTTCACTACAGGCATTCAGCTAATCCCTATCAGCATACCATGTGCCTTCTCTTGGCAAATATTTCAGTAAATATAGGGAAAAAAACTGGCTAAAATTACTCTAGTCTTCAGTATGACATTCGAATATGCTGATTTGGTGCTCAAAAACATTTCTTATTATAATCCATGTTTAAAGGTCCCATTTTTCGTGGGTTTTTTTTTGATGCTTTGATTGTGTTTACAGTGTGCAATATAATGTGTTCATGTTTCGCGTGTAAAAAAACTGTATTTTTAACACAATTTACTTATCTGTATACCGCTGTTTTCACTCTCCTAAAAACGGATGATGAGTTCCTTGTTCTATGAAGTCCCTCCTTCAGAAATACGTAACGAGTTCTGATTGTGCCAGCTGTTCCTGTGTTGTGATTTGACCGCAGCTTAGCGCACGTTGCCCGGTTCCTGTGTTGTGATTCGACAGCAGCTTAGCGCACGTGGAAAGGTCACGCCTCTTAACGGGGGAGATGTATGCGCTCAATGATCTCTACAGCGTCCCTGGGAAAGCCAAACAAAGGTGATTTGACTCCAGGATGAAAATAACAGCGTCTCGACGACATGGCGACAAACACACTCAAACGCAACAATTCCTTTTCTCCACACGACACGTCCTCTTCTCCACGTGGGACAGCAATAAGACCACGCCCCCTTTATCGCGTATTCTTGTGGGCGGAGGTTAGTCTGTTCTACTGTTCTAATGACGTAATTAAAGCTGGCTGTACCAGGATGTAGTCCAAGCCGGCCGTTCGCTGTAGGCTTTGAAAGGGAACTTCTGTTAAATAAAATATCTCGCTTGGCATTGAACTTTGAGCTTTATAATTTTACAGGTATTATTTATGCTCTAACAGCAACATTACACACTAACTAAAGTTTGAACAATGGGATCACGAAGAACGGGACCTTTAAAACAATTGTGCAGCTTAAAATTTTTGTCGAAACCGGGATACACTTTTTATAAATATAAAGTAAAAAAAATGACTTTTGACAGTAGTGTATATCATTTTTTTAATACAATAATTAGCTTAAATCTCAAATCTGAATTTTAAATTTGAGGCCAGTGCATGTATGCTGATAGTTTGACTGATGTAAATAATCATGTCCACCTTCCTCAGTCCCTGAATTTTATTGCTTGGTGGGGCCAATGTTGCTTGTAAAGGAGTTTGGAAAGCAAAGTGTTAACATTGACAAAACAGTTTGACAAACAGTAAAGCAAATGACAACTTAAAGGGTTAGTTCACCCAAAAATGAAAATTAATTTTAATGAAACAAACAAAAAAAATTTGGTCATTCATTTCTTAACGACCCTCATGTTGTTCCAAACCTGCAAGACGTTCGTTGATTTTCAGAACACAAATAAATTAGATGAAATCCGAGAGCTCTCTGACCCCTCCATAGACAGCAATGTAATTAACACTTTCAAGCCCCAAGTGACTCCAGTGGTTCAATCTTAATGTTATGAAGCGACAGGAATAATTTTTGTGCACAAAAAACAAACAAAATAACGACTGTGCCAGTCTCCTGCGCAGTTTATGGTGTAAATACAGTGCAGTGCACTGTACAGTGCACGCCGGCTCACCGTTGGCTAACTCCTGCGTCAGCATCACAAGCATGCGTCATGGTGCTCACATGAACATCATCGGCAAATGGTAAGCCGTCGTTCTGCCGTAGCACGGCATAAGAGTTGCAGTCTTTCCCACCTTTCTGGGCCTTGAAAGTGTTAATTACATTGCTGTCTATGGAGGGGTCAGAGAGCGCTCGGATTCCATCAAAAATATCTTCATTTGTGTTCCGAAGATAAACAAAGGTCTCATGAGGGTGAGTAAATAATGACAGAATTTTCATTTTTGGGTGAACTAACCGTTTTAGACAATTTCAAAAGGCTCTTGGTTAGCTAGCAAGTTGCTATTTAAAATGGATTTTTCAGATTTACTAGCAGCATGTGAATTGAAGGTGATATTTTCTTTTAAGGTCACATGTTATGATGTTGGCTAAATGCGCAGCCGGAAATATAATTTGAACTGAATACACATGCAATAATGTAAGCGCATGCAATCACACAAAATCAACAAATAGATGCCTATATTAAAATAAAAAAGATCTGAAACTATTCACATGATATTTATTTACTTACCTATTTTGTTTTCCTATTATTATTCCAAAGCCTTGATTAAAAGTATGCAGACACTTTTAATGCCACAAAGACTAGTGCAATCCACCACATAATCTTACACATATGAAACACTTGTTTCTTGTATACACATTATCTGGCCTATGGGGCTGAGGAGGATGTACTAGATCATACATGCACAACAGACACTTACAAGAATAATCAAAAAGGGCTAAACAAGAGTAAAAATCATTCCACGCTCAAAGCCCCATCAGCAGTTCACTTGCTCTCCTTTCTTAGTAAATAGCTGATCTTCCCGCTCTGGGGTTCAGCTTTATTCTTTAACCACTCTCTTTATATCCCCAGGCTGCTGCTCCCCCAGGCCGTGCAAAGGAAAGAAACGAGAGTACCTGTGGCAGGACGGGCTCTCGCTGATCCAGACATGGAAACCGCCTGGGCACTTAAGGGCTACAGGTGCCTGGAGACCCCTCACCCCCACAGGGCCCCAAAGGGCTCAAAACTACCCTTCTCAGCAGGGGGAAAGTGTGAGGGGACAAGGTTATGGTGAATACTTGGTTGGTGGAGTAATGACGGATGGAAAAGAACCCTGATACTCCAACAAAGCAAACATTTTGCTTCTGTTTAGCCAATTCTGTAAATTACATATCATGGTAGAGTTTCTAAAAAGCAAATCGAATAAATATCTCACTAAATAAATAAATGAATGTATTAGTAAAAGTAATTAGTAATAGATTTATTTATTTATTTATTTAATTCTATTTTTTATTAGCTTTACATTGCATCATGGTAGAGTTTCTAAAATAATAAAATAAATAAATTAGTCAATAAACTTCATTAGAAAAAAAACGGATTAAATGTATTTAAAACTAAAAAAATGTTGTGTCATGTTAGAATTTCTAACAAAATAAAATAAAAGAATAAATAAATAAATGCATAGCTTTATTAGTAAAGTAATTTAGATTAATTTGAAAGTAAAAATGTTTTTTAGTTTTGCATTGTCACATGAGTATACCTTAGTCTCAGATATTTATCCTAAACTTCTTTTTAAGAAATAAAAAGACACAAATTACAGTTATTGACATAAAAAAAGAATGTGCTGTAAAATAAATGTGGATATTACAGGCCACATAATTTGCCCTTATAATAATTTTATGAAAAATGTTTTAATATTGAAATATCTAACTGTGGTATTTTGGGAAAACTAAGAACAGCTTGGGACAATGTTAAGATCTCATTTGAAACTTGCGTGTCAGATTAGTGCTGACATTAGGAGAACATTTTGAGACATATCTGAGATTTGAGTAGAATTCTCCATTTGCTCCATTTGGATCATTTCACTAAGATCCCTTTTGCGTTTGTTGGTTTTGACTGGAGTTGTTTCAGAGAATCTAAAGTTTATGAATTGATTGAATGAAACAAAGAAAAGTTGTTTTAGCACTAGGAGGAAGGACAGAGTGTGAGATGAGATACAGGATGAATGGTGATGGAGGAAAGACAGACGGACAAACAGAAGTGTCGGACACACAGTATAATGGAGGGCAGAAGTTTGTGTGCATCACATAGAACTAATGGTAGGCATTGAATGGGAAAGAAATAGGGGTCTGGCCAAGAAGAAAGCTGGGGGAGCTCATTGGTGACAGAGAGAATATAGAGGCAGACAGGCCGGTCCTGACAGAAAGCGAGTGTTTGTGTGAGTGCAAGTGTGTATAAAGAAAGACCTTCATCTTTATGGCTGATTTAGAGAGAGACAGAATGCAAGTGACAAAAAAATTGAAATAGAGAGCTGAGAAAAAGAGCATGTAGTGCTGACAGGAGAAGAAAAGAGGAAGAGACCAAGAGAGAAAGGGGCAGAAAGTATTAAAGAGGCTCCAGGGTGGCAGTGGGGCAACAGGGTGGCAGAAGAGAAGATAAGGGGCAGCAGGCAGCTCTGTGGGTCAGGAAACGGTGGCGTAAAGGGCACTTACGTGAAGGCAAAGGCTACCAGGGCACCACTAACCACTACAAAGTCCAGAAAGTTCCAAAGGTCACGAAAATATGAGCCCTCATGCAAAACCAAGCCTAACACAACCATCTGAAACACAGAGCAGAGAATTAAAGCAAATAGATAAAATGACACACAAAGAGGCCACCACACAAATCATCTCGTGCACACTTTACCTTGATGAGCATTTCAAACGTGAACACACCAGTGAATACATAGTCAAAGTAACGCAAAACCTGGAAAACAAAGCAAATGCATTGAAAATGTTTGCCATTAAATGCAGTCTATATGAGAACAAAACAACCACAAAGCGAAATCTGATTGGTCCAAAATACTGAAGATTTTTTTAGTGAAAGTAGATTGTAAAATTTGTTTTTGTTTCACGTTATATGTCATATAAGTAATCTTGCCTCAAATATTTCTCTTTTAGTCTCTTTAGAAAAATAAATGAGACAATTACTGACATACAAAATGAATGTTCTATAAAATAAATGTGGATGTCATAGGCCACATAATTTGGCCTTGGAAGAATTTGATTAGAAATGTTGGAGTTCATATTAAAATCTTCAAATGAGGTAAACTGAGCGCAGCTTGAGGCAATGTTAAGATCTCTTATAAAACGTATTGGTCCAAAATACTGCACCACATAGCTGTATGTTAAACACTAGGGGTGTAACGGCACACAAAACTGACGGTTCGGTACGTACCTCGGTTTTGAAGTCACGGTTCGGTACGGATTCGGTACAGCAGTTTTACAAAATTGCTTTTGTTATTTTTATTAAACAGTGGTTTACTGAAAAAATTGTGTCTTAAATTGTGTAGACACTTGTGACAATTGTGTCTATATCTTTATAAATGACTTAAATTATAACTAAAAGTTTCTTAAAGATAATGCTGTAAAATATACAGGGAGCCCTTACTTTCACATTACTATAATATTAAAGGTCTAAAACAGAGCCCGAACTATTTGCCTAAATTCAATTGCTATTTATTTTTAGATATAATAATCAATGCTAAAATAACAATGTATAGAGACAGTGGGTATGTCAGCATTGGGGGGGGGGGGCATTGAACAATGTCTAAAAGCTGATATGTGACAAAGTGTACAGCAAACAAGCTAAACAAAACCCAGAACCAAAAACCCAGAAGTTTTTATAAGCTGTTGACCAAAAAAACAAAAGTGGATGGTTCTGGGTTTTGTTTAGCTTGTTTGCTGTACACTTTGTCACATATCAGCTTTTAGACATTGTAGAATTAATATAGGCTAATATATAGTGCATATATTCTGTGAAAGAGTTCATTTCTCAGTGCCTGTGGACACTGAATGACTTCTGAGGTAAATGTGATGCTACGTGACATTGTTCTCAAGCCGTTTTAATATTCTTTCCGTGGTTGAAACACTGATTGCGCGATTACGCCACATATGATACGTTTCAGTAAATTGTAATGTATCCTCGACATACCTTAAGATATTAATTCATGTTTATTCTTTAGGAAGAGAAGATCGCGTTCACACCCGCTTGAACTGACACGCCTATACAGTGATCAGTCACGTCACATTAAAGAGCGTAGTTGGAATTTTGTGATAAAATGGACTGAATACTGAACACGAACACTTAATATGTTCGTGTGGGAACTCGGATTGAAGTGTGTTCCGCACTTAAAACAAGCCGACTGTTAAAGATTGCATTCAGAACCGTTCGGTACACGCATGCACCGAACCGAAAGCCCTGTACCGAAACGGTTCGGTTTGAATATGTGTACCATTACACCCCTATTAAACACCTAAAACTGTTCTGGTTGGTGGTATTTTCAAGTGGGCAGAACATTACTTCTAGAAAGGTTTGAACACAAAAAAAAATTCAGAACATTAGTCTTACGTTGTTTCGAGGTGATTCTGGCACCACAGGATCTTCAGCCGCTAATGCAATACTGCTCATAGCGATGACTGACAGAATACACATCTCGAAATAACGTAGCGTCAATATGTAGTGACAGCATCTCCGGAATCTGAAAACTCACATTGGTTATGATAAATAACATTTACTTTGCACACATGCACTTACACAGTTGAACACACACTTACGGGTTGGTTGTGGATAGGATGAAACAGGAACTGAATGGGGGAATAGGTTTGGGGCCGTCTTCGTCGCCACCATTGTCTTCCTCCTCCTCTTTCTTCTCTCCTTCTTTACCTGGCTCTGTGTTGGCATTTTTGTTCACTGGACAAAGAAAGTAATGTTCAGAAATCCACAAACATAATCAAGTATCAAACAGTCAAACATCAGCTTTTAAACATAATTTTCAGCAAATCTAGTCCAAATGCGTACATTAACATTGCCATATTCATTTTTTCAGCAACCAAACTCAAGCTGCATTTAACACATTTGACCACATTTAAAATCAGTTTTTCTTTTAAAATCAATGCAATAAAATGTAAACAAAGGTGTGCTGATGTGGGCCTAAAATTTACAGAAAAAAAAATGGGGTCAAAACCAACACTGGACTATTGATTTGTATTGTATTGTATGAATACATAAAAAAATCTCTTTTGTGTGTTATAGAAGAAAAAGAAAACGTATAGGCTTGGAAAGATATGAGGGTCCTGTTTTCTTGTTAAATATTCCTAAAGTTTTCTATAATCACACATGCACATCCCTCACCTTGTAACTTGGCGTTAAATGAGGGGTAAATTGGGGGCATATCTATGGCAGTGTGGTCAAGTTTGCTGGGGGTTTTGGTGGAGTCTGTCAGAATGAGACTGCTGTCATGGAGATCTGGTCCACGCAGATTCAGCAAGTTATTGGCCTGCTCTGGGTCACAGTAGGGGTCATAAAGATCAGGATCAGGGTCATGGATGGCCATCTTGCTGCTGTTCCGCAGGTTGTCCAGATCCTCACTGTACTGGCTCTCCGTGTGAGGAAGACCTGGCTGAATTGGACGAGCCGTCGATAAACTAGCCTCTCTTAAAATAAATAAATGAATAAAAATGGGGGAAAAGAGGTTAACAGCTGAAACAACAGCTGTTTAGATCTGTGAGGAAGTGAACGTAACAACAACATTAACATTCAAAGATTAATTTCAGTTGATTCATTTAGACGATTCTTGCAAATGATTCACAGATTCAATTAAATTCATCAAGTTCCTGCTTCAAACGAACACAGACACAAATTTAGCACACTCACTTTCTAGCTTGATGCTGTCGACTCCGTTCCCTATCCCTCCTTCCATCTCCATCCCCATGGTTTCCATGGCGATGCCTCCTCTGCCTCTTCTCTTGGCCCTCCTCCCCTTCTCCTCCTGTCTCTCCTCTGCTGTGGTGTTCTCTGTGTCTCCTCCCTCTTTCTCCTCCATCTTCATCCCTCCTTCTGTGCTGGTGGTGTCGGGGTCGCCTCTGCTCCCCTGTACCCTCCACGTCCTCACCTCCTCTCTGGGCACATTCGCAGCCTGCCTCCCCCAGCTCTGGGTGGTGTAGGGACTGGCGACTGGAGTGTGTGTGGTGGTGGTGATGATGATGATGACTGTGATGGTGGTGGTATCGGGGCTGGTGCTGCATGTATTCTTCACCCCTCTGCTGGTTCAGCTCCTGGGGGTTTGGTTCACCCGGTCGGGGCTTGTTGGTATTGTTGTTGCGGTTCTCCTGAGGATTAACAACTAGTGGGCGGTCCAAATGGGTCTTCATGTCAGGACGGTTGCGGTAGTTCATCTAGAGATACAAAAAGTAGATTTGATCAATTCCAAAATGTAACTTTCCTAAGAAAAAGAGTAACGAACATGAAATCAAAATGGACCCATTTTCATTATTAACATATTACAAAACCTGTTTTTTTTTTGTGAACTGGGAAAGCACCGATATTAAAGGGTTAGTCCGACATTAACAACTTTATTCAACAATTTCTTCTCTTCAGAAAGGCGGCATTCTGAAGCACTGCACTGGGGTTACAACTTAAACAGCGTAAGAGACTGATACAGAAGAGAAGAATTTGTTGAATAAAGTCATTATTTTTGTTTGTTTTGCGCACATAAAATATTTTTGTTGCTTCATTAAATTAAGGTTCAACCCCTGTAGTCACATGGACTATTTTAACCTTTTAAGCTCTGGGACCATTTTTGTGATTTCCGCCTGGTTTTGGCCTACCCAAATTGAAAAGCTGTATCATGTTGTATGCAAGATTTATACAAATGGATCTGAAGGGACCCCCCCCCCCCCATTAAAATTGAAGGTATATACATGATGATGTCATGCCTGTACAGGGTCCGCAGAGTTTAAGTGGTTAATGATGTCTTTCCTACCTTTCAGGGCCTTGAAAGTGTTAATTAAATTGCGGTCTATGTGGGTCAGTGTGTGTCAGAGAGCTCTCGGATTTCATCAAAAATATCTTAATTTGTGTTCCAAAAATGAACAAAGGTAAAAAAAGAGTAATTAATGACAGAATTTTTTTTTTTTGGGTGAACTAACCCCTTAAAATAATGGTCGATTTGAAATAATTATTTACATCTAATGTTAAAATGTTTTATTATTTTGGTAAAATAAGTTATTTTAACTAAATAAGTAAAATAAAACACTAAAAACCAAAGTCAATCATTTTAAATGTTCACAAGATTATAATATACTATATATATATATATATATATATATATATATATATATATATATATATATATATATATATATATATATACAGTGAGGAAAATAAGTATTTGAACACCCTGCTATTTTGCAAGTTCTCCCACTTAGAAATCATGGAGGGGTCTGAAATTGTAATCGTAGGTGCATGTCCACTGTGAGAGACATAATCTAAAAAAAAAATCTAGAAATCACAATGTATGATATTTTTATCTATTTATTTGTATGATACAGCTGCAAATAAGTATTTGAACACCTGAGAAAATCAATGTTAATATTTGGTACAGTAGCCTTTGTTTGCAATTACAGAGGTCAAATGTTTCCTGTAGTTTTTCATCAGGTTTGCACACACTGCGGGAGGGATTTTGGCCCACTCTTCCACACAGATCTTCTCTAGATCAGTCAGGTTTCTGGCCTGTCGCTGAGAAACACAAAGTTTGAGCTCCCTCCAAAGATTCTCTATTGGGTTTAGGTCTGGAGACTGGCTAGGCCACGCCAGAACCTTGATATGCTTCTTACAGAGCCACTCCTTGGTTATCCTGGCTGTGTGCTTCAGATCATAGTCATGTTGGCAGACCCAGCCTCAGCCATCTTCAATGCTCTAACTGAGGGAAGGAGGTTGTTCCCCAAAATCTCGCAATACATGGCCCCGGTCGTCCTCTCCTTAATACAGTGCAGTCGCCCTGTCCCATGTGCAGAAAATCACCCCCAAAGCATGATGCTACCACCCCCATGCTTCACAGTAGGGATGGTGTTCTTGGGATGGTACTCATCATTCTTCTTCCTCCAAACACGTTTAGTGGAATTATGACCAAAAAGTTCTATTTTGGTCTCATCTGACCACATGACTTTCTCCCATGACTCCTCTGGATCATCCAAATGGTCATTGGCAAACTTAAGACGGGCCTTGACATGTGCTGGTTTAAGCAGGGGAACCTTCCGTGCCATGCATGATTTCAAACCATGATGTCTTAGTGTATTACCAGCAGTAACCTTGGAAACGGTGGTCCCAGCTCTTTTCAGGTCATTGCCCAGCTCCTCCCGTGTAATTCTGGGCTGATTTCTCACCTTTCTTAGGATCATTGAGACCCCACGAGGTGAGATCTTGCATGGAGCCCCAGTCCGAGGGAGATTGACAGTCATGTTTAGCTTCTTTCATTTTCTAATGATTGCTCTAACAGTGGACCTTTTTTCACCAAGCTGATTTCTAAAGAATGCTTGTGTCTTGTTCCAGTTATGGGTGTGGAGAGACCGTTAAAAGCCGCCAGAGAGGAGGCTTAGGGAGGAAGAGCAGAGGGAAGTGCCAAGAAAACATCCCCCACACCATTACACCACCACCACCAGCCTGCACAGTGGTAACAAGGCATGATGGATCCATGTTCTCATTCTGTTTACGCCAAATTCTGACTCTACCATCTGAATGTCTCAACAGAAATCGAGACTCATCAGACCAGGCAACATTTTTCCAGTCTTCAACTGTCCAATTTTGGTGAGCTTGTGCAAATTGTAGCCTCTTTTTCCTATTTGTAGTGGAGATGAGTGGTACCGGTGGGGTCTTCTGCTGTTGTAGCCCATCCGCCTCAAGGTTGTGCGTGTTGTGGCTTCACAAATGCTTTGCTGCATACCTTGGTTGTAACGAGTGGTTATTTCAGTCAAAGTTGCTCTTCTATCAGCTTGAATCAGTCGGCCCATTCTCCTCTGACCTCTAGCATTAACAAGGCATTTTCGCCCACAGGACTGCCGCATACTGGATGTTTTTCCCTTTTCACACCATTCTTTGTAAACTCTAGAAATGGTTGTGCGTGAAAATCCCAGTAACTGAACAGATTGTGAAATACTCAGACCGGCCCGTCTGGCACCAACAACCATGCCACGCTCAAAATTGCTTAAATCACCTTTCTTTCCCATTCTGACATTCAGTTTGGAGTTCAGGAGATTGTCTTGACCAGGACCACACCCCTAAATGCATTGAAGCAACTGCCATGTGATTGGTTGATTAGATAATTGCATTAATGAGAAATTGAACAGGTTTTCCTAATAATCCTTTAGGTGAGTGTGTATGTATATATACAGGGAGTGCAGAATTATTAGGCAAGTTGTATTTTTGAGGATTAATTTTACAACATTAATAATTAAACAACAACCATGTTGTCAATGAACACAAAAAACTCATTAATATCAAAGCTGAATATTTTTGGAAGTAGTTTTTAGTTTTAGCTATTTTAGGGGGATATCTGTGTGTGCAGGTGACTATTACTGTGCATAATTATTAGGCAACTTAACAAAAAACAAATTTATACCCATTTCAATTATTTATTTTTACCAGTG